>JBBHKE010002976.1:572438-639598 GCA_037447655.1 Zygnema cylindricum | reverse complement strand
GGTCTGACATCATCCGTACACCACACTAATTATATAAAGCTGTACTTTCGGTCTTGACGCTATTTTGTACGGAACCTCAATTAAAGTCAAGGAAAAAATAAAATCACGTATACTATTTTTGGAAAAATATCAAGATTTTAAGAACCCAAATTAGAGTTATTGACACATAACGATGCGCGGTGTAGTGAGCTCGTGTATATTTGTAGGACTTAGTCATTTTTGACTTAGGAACTTTTTGGACAAAAACTGTTTTTGCTTAGTCATTTTGGACAAAAACTGTTTTTGCTCCTTTTTGGTAATTTTCAACCGAGGATTGCTTAGGTGTATTGGCACAATTATCTGGAATTTTGCATGTGTGTTCTTTTTAAATTTTAAATATTGTGGAAAATTTGCAGACCTATTGGGTGTCTGGTTTGCTTGGGAATTCATTGTGAAGCTGGTCAGATTTATCAAAGTTTTCGCAGATTGTTTTTCTGCAACTTTGACGGAGTTGTTTGATAAGTGTGTTTGGTATTTTTATATGATATTTTGTGGGAATACTAAGCGGCCTAGAAACTATCTGTTCCTAGGCTGATATTTTGTGGGAATACTAAGCGGCCTAGAAACTATCTGTTCCTGAAGTTTCAGGCTGTTTTGGGTATTCTGTAGAATTCTGAGTGGACTCAAAGTATGATGTTTTTGGGGTAGTCTGTGGTGCTTCCGAGGGTAAATCCATGGCTGAAAATGGCTATGGACAACAGTGACAAAGCATTTTGTTTTAAATACTAAGCGGAAATATGAACTTGTTATTCGCATGTTCCTTAAGTCTTTAAGTAGCAATATCGCAGTATTTATCGAAGTACATATCGTAAATGTAGTTGCAATAAAAGTTACCGATAACCAAAAATATTGAGTGAGTGATTTTACTTCAACTAATGGGTGTCGGAGGCTTCGTCTAAGTATCGAACATAAACGGAGAAAATCTCGTGGAGGGGGTTTACAAAATTGGTGGCCTCATAAGCCACAAGCTAAAAACTGTTGAAATTTGAGGTTTTTTTGTAAAGAATTTTCTAGGTCTGATTAGATCAAAATAAAAGGGCAGAAAAGAAACACAAAATAAAAAGGCAAAAAAAAAACACAGACACTGTGCCTCTAAACTCCTCTCTCAATTCCCCACACTTGTCGAAGTCACTAAAGACTGGAGAGGAAGGTAGAGCCATGACTGTGTAGGTTGTCTGAAGAAGGCAAGAAGAAGAAGTTGGTAGTTTTTTCTAAAAGGTTTCACGGACCCAGGATTTGATCCTGGAACTTGCCGTTTGTGAAAGTAGCCATTAGCGTTGTCCTATAGTATAAGAAATGTGCTGAGATATGAAAGGTGTGATAATTATTTAAACATGCATACGTAGGGAATTCCATTTAGCTAGATGAACGAATTATAGAACATAGATACAATATAAAGTATAGTACGGTTTACGACACCACACGAAACATATACCACACATTTAATTCGACGGTTGGAATTGAAAGACGGTTAACATCGGACGGATAACATTCATGCCGCCATCTTGGAATGGCCGCCTTGGCTGTTAGCGGTCGTCACGTCACCAAACACCACGTGGCATCCTGGCGAAAGTTAATAGAATTCGCGAAAAACGGGGAGACAAGTCCAAGAGTGACAGGCCTCCCCTCCATGGCCATGTCGTACAATGGCCGTACCAGAAGTATATCTGTCGGAGTACCTTCTTGTGCTGTACAGTCTTTTGATTAGCTCTATACTTTATTACTAAGGGGTTTAGAGAGGGGTTTTAGGACTTAGAGTTTTCGGTAGATAGGCGCCTCTCTTTGAGAGAGCTTGTATAAATATTGCTATCTTTGCCACTTATTATTGAATAGCTTGGTAGGGCGTTTTGACTGATTCCTTTTGATTTGGGTTTAGGGGAGTCCAACCTTCACTGGGGTGAAGGCAGTCAAAGTTTTTGCCTCCAGGGTGACAATTGTTCTAAGGAAAAGAGGGGCATTCAAAATTATCGTAGAGGCTTCTAGTAAGCTATATATTCTGTGCACTAATGGAGGTCACATAATTACAGGTTATGGGCCCACCCTCTAGGGTGCCCACCTTTGATAAAACATGGTTTATTTACTGGAGAAGATGATGAGAGGAACACTTCTTGGAAAACGATTGTGGGGTATTGTGAGTGGCCATGTGAGGCGGCCATCTACACCATTAGGAGTCCCACCAGGATTTGGATGAGTGCGATTCTCAATGGGATCCGAGCAGATAAAAAAGAAGGATGACAAAGGGGATAGTAGCATCACCGACACAGGAAAAGAAAAGGAAAAGATGACCCCGATGACATCTAGATCGACACCAAAGGTGATACTAGTGGAAGTGATTTCTAAAACTGAAAAGAATGACCCTAAAATGTGGGACTTCAATAACTCCATCGCATATCACTTCATTTTTCAGTCACTTTTCTCATAAAGTAGCCACACCCCATCTTAATGTAGAAAGAGCAGCTGATTTGTGGGAGGCTCTTGAAAACATTTACAGAAGTCGTACAATCCAGGAACAAAAAATTGCAGAGCAAAAAATTCAGGCATTTGTTTACAAAGGAGAGAAAATGATTGACTTTAGTAATGACTTGGCCGGCTTGTTTGTGGAGCTAGAGAGCGTGGGAAAGGTGGAATCTGAAAAGGAGAAGGTAAATACCTTGTTGATGAAGATCCTAGAGGAGTATGACAATATTGACAACAGGGTTGATGATCAACCAAACAGCAAGTGGATTTGGAACACAGTCGTTGGGATGATCTTGGTTAGAGAGAACACCATTGAACTTCAAAGTGGAGGGAAGAGTGACCAAGCTTTGGCCGCCGGAACCGATTGGAGAGATCAAGGAAAAAATAAACCTTATGGGAGTTTTGGAGGAGGAGATAGAGGAGTCCAACCGGATGGATCCGAATCTTGACCTCCAAAGGGACTCTGTCATTTCTATAAGAAACCGGGTCACTTCATGGCAGAGTGCACCAAGGTGACGGAGCTGAGACTGAACGAGAACAAACCTGGTGGACCTTCCAAAAAGAAAATGGCACTTATAACCACACATGTGAACGGGAAGGCCGGAGAGTAGGACGGTTGGGATGAAGAGGATTGGGAGCTTCTTCCCAACGAAAAATTGGAAGAGAAGGAAATCCCACAAAGATAAAAGTGTGCGATCAGAGCTGTCCGAGAAGTACCAGATGAAGGTTGGATCATTAACTCGGGTGCCTCAATGCATACGTGTTGTTAAAAACAATTATTTACTAAGCTGGGAAAGATTCCCACTGTAGAGATAATGTATGGGGATGGGAGAGTGGTAACTAAAGATCTACTGGGATCGGTAGATTTAAAGGTATTAGTGGAGGGTTATACATCCATAGTGAATTTCTCAAATGTTCTCTATATACCTCAGTTAAGAAAAAATCTTATCTCTACTTTTGTCTTGGACGCTAAAGGTTTTGAGACTTAGAATAGAAAGGGAACTTTCACAGCAAAATATGATGATGAGATTTATTTCACTGCTGAAAAGGGTAGTCAAGGAATGTTTAAGCTTAACTTGAGCAATGAAAAGAAGAATGCTTATTATGTTGGTGTCCCTGAGATAATTATATCGCATAAGCGGCTGAGACATGTGCATTTGCACAACTTGAGGGAAATGAAAAAACAGGTTGTAGTCGAAGGAATTCATTTTGGGGATAGTGAAACGATGGATGATTGTAGTGGCTGTGCACAAGGTAAGGCTCACAGATTGCCCTTTCCAAAATCTGCCACATATAAAGGGGAAAGGGTGTTAGATCTTGTACACAGTGATATTTGGGGACCGACCAAAGTACCTTCGGTAAGGGGGGGAAGATATATACTAACCATAACTGATGACTCATCTAGATATTCTAGAGTTTACTTCCTCAAAAATAAGTCTGAAGCACCACTTTATTTTAAAGAATATAAAGCATGGAGTGAGAAGTTGCATGGAACCCCTATTAAGAGAATTTGAAGTGATAATGGAGGAGAGTATACTACTAACCAGTTTGAGGACTTCTTGAGGGATGAGGGAGTCCTGTTGTCCATAGCCTATTTCAGCCATGGACTACACTCGGAAGCCCCACAGACTACCCCTTAAACAGCTGTATTTCAGACGACACAGATTACTCTACAGTACACAAAGTCACCTCAAACTGCACCAATATGTAGTATATCATATATATTGTAAACTCCCAAAGTTACAGCAAAATCCACCAAGGCATCTAGAAGATATAAGCTCCAGAGTTTCCCAAAAATAGCTGACAGCTTCACAAACTAACCACTTAGACTGTTCACAGAATCTTACAGAGATACTGGAATACAATGAAACTTCACACACATATAGATTCTATATCATAGAATAACTCCACAAAGTTTCACATGAAAGCATCAATCAGAGTGATCACACCAACAGGTCAAAGATGCAGAAAACAGTCTGCCATTACTTTGATTAACTTGACTGCGATACTCATAATATTCTAAGTCCTACAAGTTATACTCAGAGAGTTCACTACTGAATGTACGGCGGCATACCAACCGTACGGTATCTACCATCTACCTAAACATTGTAAGTATACCCGAATAGTTCGAGGTATGTCAGATCGAAGAACTCTACACTAATAACTAATTAGCAAAAAGACAAACCTTTGTTGTATATAATATTTACACCGACATCTCCATAATCTTTGTATGTCAAAAACCAAGCTACCACTAAGTAACCACTAAACAAATATCATTACTCAAAATCTATACTAGTTACATTATCAGCAGCTGCGTCAGCTGCTTTGTCCGTGCCGATCATATCAAGGTAACCGCAGCTGCGTAGATTCGTCTGCGTCGCAGCTGCTTTGTACCAGCGGCGCATATTCCTCCAAAATAACCGCAGTTGCGTTGTCCTGTCTGCGTCGCAACAGCGCCGTACCGGCGGTAATATTTCGTTTATTCCACATCGGATCGCTTCGCGATCCGCCCTCCATTTGTCAATGCTTCTACCCGCCACTCAGTGAGTCTTTTACATCACTTTAGTTATATCCGTTCGTTCGCTCCCCCAATCCATGAATCCATTCAAACCTCCACATTAAATTATATAGCGCACGAAATGTCGCGTACGCACGAAACAAACTTTTCAAAACAACACTCCCCCGAAAATTTAGTTTCGTGCATCTATAAAAATATGCATCGTGTAATGCTATGTTGTTACGCTGCGTTAGTTCGACATCGCAGCGCAGTATGAATAGAATATGCAGCGTGTACTGCTATGTTGCTATGCTGCGCTAGTTCGACATCGCAACTTCAACAGCTGCTCCTTTCACCCTTAACTTCCTCATCATAGCCTCATCTACTGAGAACTAAAGCTTTCACTTTCAACACTCCCCTAAAGCTTTAGGTTCAGTAGTCCATGCATATATTTCTACCCTAATGGAGATACAAACAAAATTAAAATATTTGAATATTAAAAAATTCTGTAGCAATCTTCACTTTTAATGATTCAAAAATATTAGCCAAAACAATACATCACCACTGTTTTGCTGACGTCGCCATGTCCCATTTGCCTTGCGGAAAACCACCACGTTGCAGAATTTGTCCTGTAACAGCTCCCCGTAAGTCATAAATGTGAAACTGTCACTTTCACTACCGCTGTAACACCACTCCTTCCGATGCGTTGCTATAATTCGTTGTTGCGTTGCGAAGCGAACTGCTTCCACTAATTCTCCACTGCTTCCGCTGCGTTTCTGCCATGTCTTCCAAACTTCCTCTTCTTGACAACTGCCTCTTTGCCGAGTCAATTATTTAATATTCAAACACTCTTTTTCTTCCACGAAAAACTTTATCAACCATCCTTAATTTCTATGAATTTTACAGACTAACAGATTTGAATATCGTCCCGTAACAACTCCCCCTATGCCATAAATGTCAAATTGCCCTTTCAATAATGATATAATACCTCTCTAATAACTCTGAATTCCACCCTTAATTGTCACTTAGTAATATGATCAGTATTTGTCAAACATATTTATCTTCTACCCACTTTTATCAAACAACTGTTGTACCTCCTCCCCTATCAGATTCTTCCACATCATCCGCTGCGCTGCTATGCTGCTTCGCGACGTGAACTGCTTCCAACGATTCGCCACTGCTTCTGATCTCCTTCGTTTTCAAAAATACATAAATAACATTTTTTTTTTTTCGTCATTCTTTTCAACTAAATCAACTAGAAATAACATTAAATCTAAAATCCTACCAATAATATTGAATGAAACACGAGCTTGTCTTTATAAGACATACATGTAATATAAGTTTTTCCAAACATTATGATTTCTCTAAATTCACGTTCTCCAAAAAAATCACTTCTCCCGCTCTCTTCTCTTAATCACTTTCTGAGCATGCTTTCTTCTGCTCTTAATCCGTCGAATATTGCATCTTCTCTTTGTTTTCTTTATTATCTTTTGTCTTTTCTGGGAATTTTCATTTCTGTCACAGTTTTCTACTTGTTTAATGTCAAGAATATTAATTTTTTATTTTACCTCTATGTTTGTCTTCGTGGATTTGCTATCCCTATTAACTTCATTCATCCGAGAAATTTTAATTTATAGTCTTCTTCTTTTCAGCTGCACTCTTTTCTTCCTATTTTCTTTTCCTATATTCCTAACGTTTGCATTTCTATTATATTTTTCACTCCCACAAACTTCTTTTCTCAATCTATCTTGCTGAACAGTTTGTCTTTGTTCTTTTCTTAGTTCACCAATTTCCACATCCACCTTATTTCTAGTTTCTGCTTCTAAGTGTCCATCTCTTCCTTCAACTCCTCTTGCTTCAGTTAACAAACCTTTCAATAGGCAGTTTTCACTCACTGATTTGTCATCTGATAAGGTCACAAAAATCGTGTCCTTCTCTCTTTCGTCGTTTTTCCTCACTTCAATAAACTCTTCCTCCTTTAACTCTTTGGTACTCACCAATCTGTTGTCTGGAAAAGAAACGGACACCAATTCCTTTTCTGTCACCTCCTTCTCCTCATTCCGAACACCATAGAAGGTCGGTAGGTAAACAAATTTGTCAACACACTGTGTATGTCTCTTGTCATCGGTTGAGTCTTGTCTCTCACTCACGAAAGATCTTGATTCTCTTCTTGTTGGTGGTCGAACTAGGTTGTTGTCCCATCCATCTCTGAACTTCCCTGTAACACATGCACTTTTATATGACGGACATACCCTGAAGGTATGTCCCAAATCATTACAATAAAAACAATTCTTTTGCTGATCTCCGAACTTGCTATTCTTTTTAATTTTCTGAAACTGAGACTTAGATTCCTTTATATTCCTCTTACTGGATAAAATCTTTCTATTAGCCTCTTCATCTAGAACAACACGTCTTGCTACAGTTAAGCTCCAATCCCTTTTATCAATTAACGTCAATCGATCTAAAGCACTCTTATATTCTTTAGGTAGACTTCTCATTAATAATATAGCTTGTTGGGCATCTGTAAAGTTTCCTCCTGCCAAGTCATTTTCTGCAAATAATACTTGTAAGTCAATACAGTGTTTCTCCATACTACCTCCTACATACTTGAATTCAACTATTTTGGTAACATTGCTAAGCCAATGATATAAAGAAGTCTTTGCAAACATACATTCTAAGCACTTCCATAATTCAGATGCCCTCTTAAAACTTAAGTATGACATTACCAAATCCGCAGTCAAGGAGTTCTTGATAACCCTTAGACATTCATGATTTTTCCTTTTCCATCCATTTGATGTTTCGGCCAAGGTACCGTCCACCACATCCATTAACTCCATCATCTCGAAGTAGCTCTCGAGTGAATCCTTCCAGTAGTGATATTTTGATCCATCAAATATGGGCAGCCATGTGTGTGGGCCCATAACCTGTTGTCCATAGCCTATTTCAGCCATGGACTACACTCGGAAGCCCCACAAACTACCCCTTAAACAGCTGTATTTCAGACGACACAGATTACTCTACAGTACACAAAGTCACCTCAAACTGCACCAATATGTAGTATATCATATATATTGTAAACTCCCAAAGTTACAGCAAAATCCACCAAGGCATCTAGAAGATATAAGCTCCAGAGTTTCCCAAAAATAGCTGACAGCTTCACAAAATAACCACTTAGACTGTTCACAGAATCTTACAGAGATACTGGAATACAATGAAACTTCACACACATATAGATTCTATATCATAGAATAACTCCACAAAGTTTCACATGAAAGCATCAATCAGAGTGATCACACCAACAGGTCAAAGATGCAGAAAACAGTCTGCCATTACTTTGATTAACTTGACTGCGATACTCATAATATTCTAAGTCCTACAAGTTATACTCAGAGAGTTCACTACTGAATGTACGGCGGCATACCAACCGTACGGTATCTACCATCTACCTAAACATTGTAAGTATACCCGAATAGTTCGAGGTATGTCAGATCGAAGAACTCTACACTAATAACTAATTAGCAAAAAGACAAACCTTTGTTGTATATAATATTTACACCGACATCTCCATAATCTTTGTATGTCAAAAACCAAGCTACCACTAAGTAACCACTAAACAAATATCATTACTCAAAATCTATACTAGTTACATTATCAGCAGCTGCGTCAGCTGCTTTGTCCGTGCCGATCATATCAAGGTAACCGCAGCTGCGTTGATTCGTCTGCGTCGCAGCTGCTTCGTACCAGCGGCGCATATTCCTCCAAAATAACCGCAGTTGCGTTGTCGTGTCTGCGTCGCAACTGCGCCGTACCGGCGGTAATATTTCGTTTATTCCACATCGGATCGCTTCGCGATCCGCCGTCCATTTGTCAATGCTTGTACCCGCCACTCAGTGAGTCTTTTACATCACTTTAGTTATATCCGTTCGTTCGCTCCCCCAATCCATGAATCCATTCAAACCTCCACATTAAACTCCATAGCGCACGAAATGTCGCGTACGCAGGAAACAAACTTTTCAAAGCAACAAGTCCAACACCAAAAGATTATCCTCGAAAATCCACAACAAAAGAGTGTAGCCGAAAGACTTAATAGAACTCTAGGTGATAGCGCTCGAAGCATGCTAACAGATAAGAAAATAAGAAAACGCTTCTCAGCCGAAGCTATGAACAATGCCAATTAGATTAAAAATAGAGTTCTTACCACACCTAAAAAAGGAGAAACACCGTATGAGAGAAAGGTTAAAAGAAAACCGGATGTATCTCATCTAAAAGTTTTTGGAAGTCAAGTGTGTAATCTGGATTTTGACCAAAAGAATTCGTAACTAGATGCTAAAGGAAAGCCAGGATACCTAGTGGGATATGATGAAGATGTCAAGGGATATCGAGCCTATGATCTTCGAAGGAAGGATATCATAATGGTCAAGCATTTAGTTGTCATGGATGAATGGAAGTCAATCGATCCATTCAAATACTCCAAGACAATCTGAATCAAGTTTCAGTCAGGAGTGAGGAAGAGTCAGATTTCCTAGAAAGGAATATCAATGATCAAATTATTACACACCTAGGAGAAACTCGGACCGAGGGGGAGATTCCGCTGAATCTACAATCTCCAATACAGTATAATGACATGGAGGTAGAGAACCAAACTCCCATAGATAGGAGAGAAAATATAAAGTTTGGAGGAACCCGAGATTACCCACCATTCCAGCTTTTGAATTTGAAAGAGGACGAAAGAGCAGCAGAAGGCTGCAAAAAAGACAAACTGCACACAAGGGAACAAAGCTGTCACATCCTTATGAGCCTCACATCCTTATGAGCCTCAGACATACTCAGAGGCAATTATTAGCCTAGAAAAGGACAGATGGGCTAGGGCCATTAATGATGAGATGGCTTCTATTATGGAATCTAATATATGGGAATTAGTTGACGTCCTCCGAATAGAAAACCAATTGGGTGTAAATGGGTTATTAAATTGAAACTGACCCAGATAGTACTATTAAGAGGTACAAAGCTAGGTTGGTAGCAAAGGGTTTCACTCAAAAGGAGGGAATTGACTAAGAAGAGACTTTTGCTCCAGTTGTACGGTTTCCCTATGTAAGGATTCTCCTCAGTCTAGCAAGAGCGGAAGACATGAAGATTCATCAGATGGATATCAAAACAACCTTTCTCAATGGTGAGTTAGAGGAAGAAATTTATATGATGTAACCTGAAGGTTTCGTGGAGAAAGGAGAGGAGAGCAAAGTCTGCAAACTTATTAAGTCTTTATATTGACTAAAACAGGCTCCTAGACAATAGAACAAGAAACTAAAAGAATTTTTAACCAATCTAGGATTTGTTAGAATCACCTATGACCACTCTATTTATATGTTTAAAAATGAGGAGGGGGTGACCTTTATTGCTATCTATGTGGATGATTTCGTGGTATTGAGTAAGTCCATGGAGAAGATCAATAAGTTAAAAACATATTTGAGGAGCAGATTTGACATGCAAGACTTAGGGGAGGCAAGATATATCCTAGGAATTCAAATGGAAAGAGATTGAGGGAAAAGAGTAATCATATTAACTTAGGAAGAGGGAATTGGAAATATGCACGAAAGTTTCAAATGGATAAGGCAAAGAGTTGTACCACTCTCATGTAATTGAATAAAGTAACTGAGGGGAGTCTAAAAGGAGATGCAATCATTCTTGATGAGGAAATGAAACCAAAAGAGAGACAGTTTCTGAAGTCAATTCCTTATATGCAAGTAGTAGGAAGTCTAATTTATTTTATTAATTAAACTAGGTCGGACATGGCTGCAACACTGAGTTCTATAGATCATAGAATGAAAGATAGGGAGGCAGCTAAAAGGGTTATGAGGTATCTGATAAGAACCCGGGATCATTGGTTGAGGGGAAAATACTGTTATCACCACTTGTGTTAAAATTAATTAATTTTTAGAGTATTTTTTAGGTTGGAATATGTTTGTGTAAAAGGAAAAGAAAAGGACGGACAACCTGCCTCCACCTCCTCTCTCTAGCCCCCATACTTGTTGTAGTCACTGAAGGATAGAGAGGGTGGTTGATCCATGGCTGCCTTAGTTCAACAGGCAGTTATTTTAGTAGGTTACTAAAAATATACTTGACGGACCAGGGATTTGATCCCGGTACCTACGGTTCGTCAAGTTGACCGATAGCGGTCACCTTTATCCTAATAGACTAGGACCAATGCTAAATGCTATGGTATGTGATAAGTATATATTTATTTCAGGAGGATTAAATCCATTTAACTGTAACTATATACGGAGTACATAGATACAGTTTTAGAAAGTACGTAGTACGATACTAATTCGAAACGGATACCACGCATATTGTTTAGACAACGAAATAAATATCGCACAAGTATTTATAACGGCTAAGATTGCATTTCGCGTATAATCCAACGGCGCACATCATCGCTGAAATCCTAGAGTGGTCACTTTGGCGTTTTGTGACGTGGCATGACTTGGAGCCACGTGGAGAGATGACATTCGGTCATAGGAATTCCGAGGAACGTACGAACGAGTGAAAAGCAGACACGCGTCCGCTTAAAAGCCTTGTCGTACATAGGACGTACAAAAGGTAGACCGGCAGTAGTACTTTTTGGTACGGTACAGTAATCTGATTAGTCCGTACTTCAATAGATAGACGTTATTAGAGAGAATCAGGACTTAGAAAATTTTGGTAGGTAGTCACCTCTCCCTTTGAGAGTTTGTACAAATTGGCATTTTTACTGCCTCATTACTTATCGCCTGGTTGGGCGTTTTCAGTGATTTCTTTTTCTACAGACTCAGGGGAGTCCATTCTACACAAGGGCCAGTCATATTTTCTGCTTGTCCGCTTTTGTAGCAGTGGTTGCCATTGAAAGCGGTTAGTTAATAACTATCTAGAGGCTTCTTATATTCTGTAGACCAATGGAGGACACAGAATTGCAGGTTATGGGCCCACCCTCTAGGGTGCCCACCTTTAATGGATCTGGGTTCATCTATTGGGAAGCCATGATGGTGGGAGCTTTGTGCGAAATTCGATACTGGGGTATCGTCAGTGGACAAGTCAAATGTCCACCTTCGGGAACCCCACCAAGATTTGGAGGAGTAAAGTTTCCTACAGTAACCGCTGCCTCAGCGGAGGTGGTAGATGATGGGGACTGTAGTGTGTCTGAAAAAGGGAAAGGGAAGGAGACACCCCTGACTCCAATTGCCATAGTATCAGGAGCGGCGTATGTGAAGACTGTGGAGAACGATACTCAAATGTGCAAGGATGTAAACATGGTTGCCAAGAACTTCATTCTCAGGCACCTCACTCAAGCTTTGGCCACCCCTTATCTTCACATTTACAAGGCCGCGGAATTGTGGGTGAGTTTGGTGGAGATTTATAGAGCTAGAACTATTCAGGAGCTCTAGTTGGCTGAGGAAAAAGTAGTGAGTTATACTTACAAAGAAGGAAAGATGTTAGATTACTGTAATGATCTTTCTTGTTTGTATATGGAGATGGAAAGTGCCGGGTGGACAAGCACAATGAAAATGAAAGTTAACACTCTTATCATGAAGTTACCAAATGAGTTTGAGAACATAGTGTACCGAGTACAGGAAATGCCGGATAGTTTATGGAAATGGAACACAGTGGTTAGGATGATAATTGTGCAAGAAAACACAATGGAGATTATGAGAGGAGGAAAGAGCATTCAAGCTCTAGCAGCAGGAGGGGACCGATGGGGGAAGGACCCGAAGAAACCTTATAGAGGAGAAAGAGATCTGTCTGGGGGACAGAGGCCCCCAAAGGGTCTTTGTCATTATTGCAAAAAGCCGGGACACTTTATTGCAGATTGTGTCAAGCTATCAGAGCTGAGGCTCCAAGAGAACCGTGGAGGAGGTTCTTCCGGAGGGAAGAAAAAGGCACTTGTGGTTACAAAAGTGTCAGGAGAAATCGAGGATGAGTCATCTGAGGAGGATGGGGAGCTTCTTCTTGACGAGAGTCTGGAGGAGAAGGAGATCCCTCGGAGGCAAAAGTGTGCCCTTGGAGCAATTCGGGAAGCTCCACAGGAAAGATGGATCATCGACTCAGGTGCATCCATGCATATGTGTCGTGATAAAGAACTCTTCACTAAGCTAAGAAAGATTCCTACTGTAGAGATAGAGTATGGGGATGGGAGAGTGGTTACTACAGATCTAGTGGGATCAGTAGATCTGCAAGTCTTAGTGGAGGGTAAGACTTCTATGGTTACATTCTCAGATGTACTCTACATTCCTCAGCTGAGTAAAAATCTTGTCTCTAGGTCTGTATTAGATGACAAAGAGTTTGATACCTTCACCAGAAAGGAAGTCTTTACAGCTAAGTATGGGGATGAAGTTTACTTTACGGCAAATAATGGTAGCCAAGGAATGTTTAGGCTTAACCTGAGTAATGAAAATAAGAATGCTGACTACGTTGGTGTTCCTAAGCTGATGATTTGGCATAAGCGGTTGGGGCATGTGCATTTTGATAGGTTGAGGGAAATTAAAAAGCTTGGGGTATTAGTAGGCATTCAGTTTGGGGATATTGAAATGATCGATGATTGTAGTGGTTGTGCTCAAGGTAAGGCTCACAGACTTCCCTTTCCCAAAAGGGCCACATATAGAGGTGAGAAAGTGTTAGATTTGGTCCACACAGATATTTGGGGACCTGCAAAAGTACCTGCGGTTGGAGGAAAGAGGTTTATGATGAAAATAACCGATGATTGGTCTAGATACTTTAGAGTCTACTTTATGAAAACAATGTCTGAAGCATCAAATTACTTCATAGAATATAAAGCTTGGAGTGAGAAGTTGCATGAAACCCCCATTAAGAGGATAAGGAGTGATAATGGGGGGGAATATACCTCTAACCAGTTTGAGGAATATCTGAGAGATGAGGAAGTGCAGCACCAGAAAACTGTACCATATAACCCGGAACAAAATGGGGTAGCTGAGAGATTGAATCGAACACTAGGAGATAGTGCATGCAGTATGTTGGCAGACAAGAAAATAGGAAAGAGGTTTTGGGCAGAAGCAATGAACTATGCCAACTACATTAAGAATAGAGTCCTTACCTCAGGTGCAAAGGGAGTGACACCTTATGAGAGATGGGTTGGAAGGAAACCAGATATCTCACACCTTAAAGTATTCGGTAGCCAAGTTTACAGTCTTGACACGGATAGGAAAAACTGGAAACTAGATGGTAAGGGAAAACCTGGATACTTTGTGGGATATGATGAGGATGTTAAGGGATATAGAGTCTATGACTTAGCAAAGAAAGATATCATTCTGGTCAAACACTAAGTTGTCATGGATGAAGGGAAGTCATTTGACCCCTTCAAATATACAAAGAAGATAAGAATCAGATTTGAGTATGAAAGTGATGAGAACTCGGTCGTTTCCGAAAGGGACATGAGTGAAACCGTGATTACACATTCAGGGGAGATCCAAGATATAGGAGACTCACCGAAAATCTCACATACTCCTATGGACTTTGAGGAGATAGAAGAAGTGGGACAAGAACCGGTTTCTATGGACAGGGGAGCCGATGAGACAGTGGGAAGAAATCCAAGACTTCCATCCATTCCAGCTTCGGAGTTTGAGGGAGGAAGGAGGAGCAACAAAAGATTACAGGAAAAACAAGCCGCTCATAAGGTAACTAAGCTATCTCACCCTGATGAGCATCAGTCTTACTCGGAGGCAGTGAATAGTCCAGAGAAAGAAAGATGGATTAGAGCCATAAATGATGAGATGGCTTCTACCATGGAAGCAAATACTTGGGAACTAGCGGATTGTCCTCCAAACAAAAAACCTATTGGGTGTAAATGGGTATCATTTTGTTTATACAGCCAAACAAATATCGCGCAAGTATTTATCACGACTAAGATTGCATTTCGCGTATAATCCAACGGCGCACATTATCGCCAAAATCCCGGAGTGGTCACTTTGGCGTTTTGTGACGCGGCATGACCTAGAGCCACGTGGAGAGGTGACATTTGGTCATAGGAATTCTAAGGAACGTACGGACGAGTGAAAAGCGGACACGCGTCCCCTTAAAAGCCTTGTCGTACATAGGTCGTATAAAAAGTACACCGCAGTATTACTTTTTGGTACGGTACAGTAATATGGTTGGTCCGTACTTTAGTAGATAGAAGTTATTAGAGAGAATCAGGACTTAGAAAATTTTGGAAGGTAGTCACCTCTCCCTTTGAGAGTTTGTACAAATTGGCATTTTTACTGCCTCATAACTTATCGCCTGGTTGGGCGTTTTAGGAGATATCTTTTTCTACGGACTTAGGTAAGTCCAGGCTGCACACGGGTGCAGTCAGATTGTCTGCTTGTCAGCTTGTGTAGCAGTGGTTGCCATTGAAAGTGGGTTAGTTAATAACTATCTAGAGGCTTCCTGTATTCTGTAGTCCAATGGAGGACACAGAATTGCAGGTTATGGGCCCACTCTGTAGGGTGCCCACCTTCAATGGATCTGGGTTCATCTATTGGGAAGCCATGATGATGGGAGCTTTGTCCGAAAAATGATACTGGGGTATCGTCAGTGGACAAGTGAAACGTCCACCTTCGGGAACTCCACCAGGATTTGGAGGAGTAAGGTTTCCTACAGTAACGGCTGCCTCAACAGATGAGGTAGATGATGGGGACAGCAGTGTGTCCGAAAAGGGAAAAGGGAAGGAGACAACCCTCACTCCTATTGCCACAGTATCGGGAGCGGCGACCGTGAAGACCGTGGAGAACGATACTCAAATGTGGGAGGATGTAAACATGGTTGCCAAGAACTTCATTGTGAGGCACCTCACTCAAGATTTGGCCACCCCTCATCTTCACATTTACAAGGCCGAGGAGTTGTGGGTGAGTTTGCTGGAGATTTATAGAGCTGGAACTATTCAGGAGCTCCAGTTGACTGAGCAAAAACTAGTGAGTGACACTTACAAAGGAGGAAAGATATAAGATTACTGTAATGATCTTTCTTATTTGTATATGGAGATGGAAAGTGTCAGGTGGACAGGCACAATGAAAATGAAAGTTAACACTCTTATCATGAAGCTACCATATGAGTTTGAGAACATCTTGTACCGAGTAGAGGAAATGCCGGATAGTTCATGGAAATGGAACACACTGGTTAGGATGATACTTGTGCAGGAAAACACAATGGAGATTAGGAGAGGAGGAAAGAGCATTCAAGCTCTAGCAAGAGGAGGGGACCGATGGGGAAAGGACCCGAAGAAACCTTATAGAGGGGAAAGAGATAATTTTGGGGAATCGAGGCCCCCAAAGGATCTTTGTCATTTTTGCAAATAGCCAAGACACTTCATCGCAGATTGTGTCAAGCTGTCGCAGCTGAGGCTCCAAGAGAACCGTGGAGGGGCTTATTCCAGAGGGAATAAAAAGGCGCTTGTGGTTACAAAAGTGACAGGAGAAACCGAGGATGAGTCCTCTAAGGAGGATGGGGAGCTTCTTCTTGACGAGAGTCTAGAGGAGAAGGAGATCCCTCGGAGACAGAAGTGTGCCCTTGGAGTAATTCGGGAACTCCACAGGAAGGATAGTTCATCGACTCAAGTGCATCCATGCAAATCTGTCGTGATAAAGAACTCTTCACTAAGCTAAGAAATATCCCTACTTTAGAGATAGAGTATGGGGATGGGAGAGTGGTTACTACAAATCTAGTGGGATCAGTAGATGTGAAAGTCTTAGTGGAGGGTAAGACTTCTATACTTACATTCTCAAATGTACTTTACATTCCTCAGCTGAGTAGAAATCTTGTCTCTACGTATGTGTTAGAGGACAAAGAGTTTGATACCTTCACTAGAAAGGGAGTCTTTACAGCTAAGAATGGGGATGAAGTTTAATTCATGGCGGATAAGGGTAGCCAAGGAATGTTTAGGCTTAACCTGAGTAATGAAAAGAAGAATGCTTACTATGTTGGTGTTCCTAAGTTGATGATTTAGCATAAGCGGTTGGGGCATGTGCATTTTGATAGGTTGAGGGAAATGAAAAATCTTAGGGTAGTAGAAGGCATTCAGTTTGGGGATAATGAAATGATGGATGATTGTAGTGGTTGTGCTCAAGGTAAGGCTCACAGACTTCCCTTTCCCAAAGTCGCCACATATAGAGGTGAGAAAGTGTTAGATTTGGTCCACACAGATATTTGGGGACCTGCAAAAGAACCTTCAGTTAGAGGAAAGAGGTTTATGATGACATTTACCGATGACTGGTCTAGATACTCTACAGTCTACTTTCGAAAAACAAAGTCTGAAGCATCAACTTACTTCAAACAATATAAAGCTCGTAGTGAGAAGTTGCATGTAACCACCATTAAGAGGATAAGGAGTGATAATGGGGGGGAAATATACCTCTAACCAGTTTGAGGAATATTTGAGAGATGAGCGAGTGCAGCACCAAAAAACTGTACCATATAACCCGGAACAAAATGGGGTAGCTGAGAGATTGAATCGAACACTAGGAGATAGTGCATGCAGTATGTTGGCAGACAAGAAAATAGGAAAGAGATTTTGGGCCAAAACAATGAATTGTGCCAACTACATTAAGAATAGAGTCCTTACCTTGGCTGTAAAGGGAGTGACACCTTATGAGAGATGGGTTGGAAGAAACCAGATATCTCACACCTTAAAGTATTCGGTAGCCAAGTTTAGAGTCTTGACACGGATAGGAAAAACTAGAAGCTAGATGCTAAGGGAAAACCTGGATACTTTGTGGAATATGATGAGGATGTTAAGGGATAGAGTCTATGACTTAGCAAAGAAATATATCATTCTGGTCAAACACTTAATTGTCATGGATGAAGGGAAGTCATTTGACCCCTTCAAATATACAAAGAAGATAAGAATCAGATTTGAGTCCGAAAGTGAGGAGAACTCGGTGGTTCCCGAAATGGACATGGGCGAAACCGTGATTACAAATTCAAGGGAGATCAAAGATACAGGAGACTCACCGGAAACCTCACATACTCCTATGGACTTCGAGGAGATAGAAAAAGCGGGACAAGAACCGGTTTCCATGGACAGGGGAGCCGATGAGACAGTGAGAAGAAATCCAAGACTTCCATCCATTCCAGCTTCAGAGTTTGAGGGAGGAAGGAGGAGCAGCAAAAGGATACAGGAAAAACAAGCTGCTCATAAGGTAACTAAGCTATCTCACCCAGATGAGCCTCAGTCTTACTTAGAGGCAGTGAATAGTCCAGAGAAAGAAAGATGGATTAGAGCCATAAATGATGAGATGGCTTCTATCATGGAAGCAAATACTTGGGAACTAGCAGATTGTCCTCCAGACAGAAAACCTATTGGATGTAAATGGGTGTTTAAACTAAAACTGAACCCAGATAATACAATTGAGAGGTATATGGCTCGATATGTAGCGAAGGGGTTCACCCAAAAAGAGGGGATTGACTATAAGGAGACCTTTGCTACAGTTGTTCGGTTCCCATCAGTAAGGATTCTCCTCAGTCTGGCGGCAGCGGAAGACATGGAAATACACCAGATGGACATTAAGACTGCTTTTCTTAATGGTGAGTTAGAGGAAGAAATTTTTATGAGGCAACCCGAGGGGTTTGTGGAAGAAGGAGAAGAGAGCAAAGTCTGCAGGCTCATAAAGTCCTTATATGGACTGAAGCAGGCTCCCCGACAGTGGAATAAGAAACTAGATGAGTTTCTCACCGATCTGGGATACATCCGGATCAGTTCTGACCATTCTATCTATATGTTTCAAGATGAGAATGGTGTCATTTTTATTGCAATTTATGTGGATGATTTGCTTGTGTTGATTAATTCTTAGGAAAAGATCAATAAGTTAAAGAAAGATCTTAGAAGCAGATTTGATATGAAAGATTTAGGGGAGGCAAGATATATTTTGGGGATTCAAATGGAGAGAGATAGGGGGAAGAAGTTTATCAAACTTACTCAGAAAGAAACAATAGCTAATATGCTTGAGAAATTCCAGATGGAAAATGCTAAAAGTTGTACCACTCCCATGGACTTGAAAAAAGTAAGTGATGGGAGTGTAGAAGGAGGAGTGATGATGTTAGATGATTAGATGAGTCTAGATGAGAGAGAGTGTATGAAGTCTATCCCTTATAGACAGGTCGTAGGAAGTTTAATCTATTTTATCCATTGTACCAGGCCAGACATAGCAGCAGCAGTTGGAGTACTCAGTAGGAGTCTTAATGATCCTAGGAAGAGAGACTGGGAGGCAGCAAAAGGGAGTCATGGGATATCTGGTAGGAACCATAAATTTATGGTTGCATTTGGGAGGGGAGTACACTGACATCACTACTTGGAGTGATGCTAGTTATGGGGACGCACCTATGAGAAGATGCACTTCTGGGTATTTGTTGTATGTTGGGGAAGGGGCTTGCTGTTGGAGCAGTAAGCAACAAAAGGTGGTTGCTCAGTCTACTATGGAGGCTGAGTATATGGCGTCTTGTTCTGCTGTGAAAGAGTTGATGTGGGTCAAGTCCATGATGAAAGAACTGGGGTATTTTAAGGAGGGAGTGCATGAAGTGTTTTGTGATAATCAAGTTGCCATTGCAATTGCAGCTAATCCAAAACATCATTTTAAAGCTAAGCATTTGGACATAAGATTGAGTTTTATGACCGAAAAAGTTGAAAATAAGATTGTGAATCTTGTATATAAATCTGATGAGGAAATGGTGGCTGAAATGATGACCAAACCTGTGCCCTCTCCTAAATTTAAATATTGTTGGGAAAAATGCGGGTTGAAAGAAAAATTAAAATTAGACTAGAAAATAAGGGGAGTGTTGAAATTAATTGATTTCTAGAGTATTTTCTAGGTTGGAATATGTTTGTATAAAAGGAAAAGAAAAGGACGGACAGCCTGCCTCCACCTCATCTCTCTAGCCCCCATACTTGTTGTAGTCACTAAAGGATAGAGACGGTGGGTCATCTATGACTTCCTTAGTTCAACAGGCAGTTATTATTAGTAGGTTACTAAAAATATGCTTGACGGACCTGGGATTTGATCCCGGTACCTACGGTTCGTCAAGTTGGCCGATAGCGGTCAGCTTTATCCTAATAGACTAGGACGAATGCTAAATGCAATGGTATGTGATAAGTATATATTTATTTCAGGAGGATTAAATCCATTTAACTGCAACTGTATACGGAGTACATAGATACAGTTTTAGAAAGTATGTAGTATGATACTAATTCGAAAAAGGATACCACGTAGTTTGTTTAGACAGCGAAACAAATATCGCGCAAGTATTTGTAACAGCTAAGATTGCATTTCGCGTATAATCTAACGATGCACATTATCGCCAAAATCCCGGAGTGGTCACTTTGGCGTTTTGTGACGTGGCATGACTTGGAGCTACGTGGAGAGATGACATTCGGTCATAGGAATTCCGAGGAACGTACAAACGAGTGAAAAGCGGACATGCGTCCGCTTAAAAGCCTTGTTGTACATAGGCCGTAAAAAAGGTACACCGGCAATAGTACTTTTTGGTACAGTAGAGTAATCTGATTGGTCCGTACTTTAGTAGATAGAAGTTATTAGAGAGAATCAGGACTTAGAAAATTTTGGTAGGTAGTCACCTCTCCCTTTAAGAGTTTGTACAAATTGGCATTTTTACTGCCTTATAACTTATCGCCTGGTTGGGCGTTTTCAGAGATTTCTTTTTCTACGGACTCAAGGGAGTCCAGGCTGCATAAGGGTGCAGTCAGATTGTCTGCTTGTCTGCTTGTGTAGCAGTGGTTGCCATTGAAAGTGGGTTAGTTAATAACTATCTAGAGGCTTCTTGTATTCTGTAGTCCAATGGAGGACACAATATTCTAACTTGGACTGATGCGAATTGTGGAGATGCTTCTTTGAAAAGGTGTACATCTAGATATGTTTTATATGTTGAGAATGGTGCTTGTTGGAGTAGTAAACAACAAAAGGTGGTTGCTCAATCCACTATAGAGGTTGAGTACATGGCCTCTTGTTCTGTTGTGAAAGAACTAATGTGGGTCAAGTCTCTTTTGCAAGAACTTGGGTTCATGAAGGTGGGAGTTCAAAAAGTCTTATGTGATAATCAAGCTGCCATTGCAATTGCAACTAATCCAAACACCATTTTAAAGCTAAACATATGGATATCATGTTGATCTTTGTGAGAGAAAAAACAGAGAACAAAATTGAAAGTTTGGAGTATAAACCAAATGAGGAAATGATTGCAGATATGATGGAAAAACTAGTCCCATCCCCTAAACTAAAATTTTCTAGAGAAAAGTGTGAGCTTAAAGAAAAGAGTGACTAGAAAATAAGGGGAGTGTTGAAATCAGAGGTTTTTTTGTAAAGTATTTTCTAGGTCAGATTAGATCAAAGTAAAAGGCATAAAAGAAGAATAGACAATTTGCCTCTAAACTCCTCTCTCAAGACCACACAGTTGTCGCTGTCAGTAAAGACTGGAGAGGAAGGTACAACTATGGGTGTCTAGGTTGTCTGAAAAAGACAGAAAGAAGAAGTTGGTAGTTTTACCAGAAAGGTTTCACGGACCCAGGATTTGATCTTGGTACCTGCCGTCCGTAAAAATAGCCATTAGCATCGTCTTATAGTCTATGAACTGTGCTGAGATATATAGGGTGGGATAATTATTTAAACATGCATACGTAGGGAATTCCATTTAGCTAGATGAACAAATTATACAACATAGATACAGTTTAAAGTATAGTACACTTTACGACACCGCACGAAACAAATACAGCACATTTATTTCCACTGTTGGAATCAAAGGCCGATTAACATTGAACGGATCACATCCATGTCGCCATCTCGAAATGGCCGCCTTGGTTGTTTGTGGTCGTTACGTCACCAAACACCACTTGGCATCTTGCTAGAGGTTACTAGAATTCGCGGAAAACGCGAAGACAAGTCCAAGTGTGACAAGCGTCCCCTCCATGGCCATGTCGTACAGTGGCCGTACAAAAAGTACATCAGCCGGAGTACATTCGAGTACTATACAGTCTTCTGATTGGCTCCGTACTCCAGTAATATGGGGGTTTAGAGAGGGGTTTTAGGACTTGGAGTTTTTGGTAGATAGGTGCCTCTCTTTGAGAGAGCTTGAATAAATATTGACATCTTTGCCACTTAATATTGAGTCGCTTGGTGGGAGTTTTGACTCATTTTTTTTGATTTGGGCTTAGGGGAGTCCATGGTGGGCGTTTTGACTGATTCCTTTTGATTTGGGCCCAGGGGAGTCCAACCTTCACACGTGTGAAGGTAGTTAGAGTTATTGCCTGCCAAGGTGGTAGGTGTTCTAAAGAAAAGAGGGGCACTCAAAATTATCTTAGAGGCTTCTAATAAGCTATATATTTTGTGTACTAATGGAGGTCACGGAATTACAAAATTATGTTGCACAAAGTTATAAAATCCAATCTTTGGTGGACACACTATCTTTTATACCAACCTAAATCTCCATTGGTGTAAGGTGTAAATGAGTCCTTTCCGCAAGAGGTAATATATTACTTTTGGAAAAAGAGTGGTCATTGCATTCGGTCATGTTTACCGTCTACAAAAAGTGATATTTTTTTTACAATTGTTAATATTCACCGATTCTGAAAAAATGTGAGTCACCTATTGTGAGGGTGGTTCAATGTATGCATGCACATTTCTTTTATAAAACTAAGCATACGGCCTACTTTAATAGTAAAAAAATACTTTATTGAAAAGTGGTATATTTAAAAAGACAACATTGTTTATCCATCTTGTATAGAATACAAACCACAAACCCAAAAGAGTACTATGTAAACTTAACATGTGTAATGTCCTTGGTCATATGCATAAGTTGATGGTATGTGTTTGCTAATTTCTATGTTTAATCACTCGAACAAGATTGTCGTGAATAGATGGTCGCTTTTTAAAAGCATAAAAAAGATACCACGTTAGGTATAATTGTAAGGACGAACCTTTGTTTGATTGAACAACTCCATATGATAGCATATTGCTTAGTTTTTTCATCTAAGTGTTATGACGACCACTGTGCAATTGGAAAGGATTCATTCTAACGTATTTCATGCATTTCGCTTCTCCGAGGTGAATGGAAGGACTTTTGTAGTCCATCTGCCATGCTAACACCCACAAAAACGAAAAGATGAACAAGGTACCATGGTGTCTTCTAACACATAGACTTTATGCGCGACAACTATAAACTCGCCCCAGTCAACATTGGTTACTCCAATATTTTGTATGTTATTTTGTATGTTTTCGCTCTCTGAAACAAGTACGTACCAAGAAAGTAGTGCTCCACACGTTTTAGAGCTTCATGCAAAACACTTTTTGGTTTTAAGTTGGTGCAAATTAATTAGTGGTGTGTATCGGTAGGGTTTTACTGATTAATGATATGTCATTTTTTTTTACTGATAATCGATATATTGGAAAGATAAATCAGTATAGGTGTCATCTGTAGAAATTAATGGTATTTTCTAGGTCTGAATAGAAATAAGAAAGAAGCCGAGCCAGTCTACCTCTAACTTCTCTCTCCAACTTCTCAAACTTGTCGCAGTCACTGAGAAATTGGAGAGGTAGCTAGAGCCATGGCTACCAAGGCTAAATTAATGGTCTTCTTAAAGTAGTTTCTAGGTCTGAATAGAAATAAGAAAGAAGCCGAGGCAGTCTACCTCTAACTTCTCTCTCCAACTTCTCAAACTTGTCGCAGTCACTGAGAAATTGGAGAGGGAGCTAGAGCCATGGCTACCTAGGCTATCCTGAGGTTTACGGGAAAATATGTTTTAGTTAGGGGTTTAATTTACTAAAAGATATGTGCCGGCGACAGGATTTGATCCTGGTACCTACCGGCCGGCAGACAGCCGGTAGCCAGTAGCCTTAGCTGTTAAGTCTAGAAGTAGTGTTATGTATTATGAGGTTTGATAATTATTCAAACATTTATACGTACAAAAGTTCATTTAACTATAACTGATTACGGGAGACATATATCCAGTAAATGTAAAAGTACGGATTCCTGTACGGATAAAAAACCAATACCGCGCATTTAATTCTTTAGTGAAACGAATACCGCGCATGTATTTATTACGGCTACGATTAAATGTGAATTTAATCGAACGGCCAGAATTAACGCCCAGATCGAGGAAGAGGATATCGCCGGTTTGTGGTCATCGCCACATCGGATGACACGTGGCGGAATGACATTGGATCGCGGCATCTCCGAGGATTAAGGGAGCGAATCCGGACATTGAAACTCTGAGACCTCCATAAGTCCTCAGAGTGGACAACTTCCAAGAAGCCTCTAGGATAACCCTGACCCCTTTGTGTTTCACCAAAAATAACTGCCACCCTGGCAAAAAAAAACTCTAACCAGCTTAACCCTTGTGAAGACAAGACTCCCTTGAGTCGATAGCAAAAAGAATCTCTGAATTTGCTCCCTTGAGCAGTAAGTTATGGAGGTCAAAGTTGACCTTTTGTACAAAAGCTCTCTGGGAGAGAGGGTCCTATCTTCTAATTTTTCTAAGTTCTATCTCTCTCACAGACTCTATCTACTGATGTACGGAGCCAATCAGATATCAGTTTCGTACACAAAAGTACAGCTGCCGGTGTACTTTATGTACGGCCATTGTACGACATGGCCTAAATGTTGACACGTGGTATGTCCGGATTCGCTCCCTTAATCCTCGGAGATGCCGCGATCTAATGTCATTCCGCCACGTGTCATCCGATGTGGCGATGACAACAAACCGCCAAAATTCTCTTCCGCGATCTCGGCGTTAATTTCGACCGTCCGATTAAATTCGCATTTAATCGTAGCCGTAATAAATACATGCGCGGTATTCGTTTCACTAAAAAATTAAATGCGCAGTATTAGTTTCTTATCCGTACCGGAATCCGTACTTTTACATTTACTGGATATATGTCTCTTGTAATCAGTTACAGTTAAATGAACTATCCTACATATAAATATTTAAGTAATTATCAAACCATATAATACATAACACTACTTATAGACTTAACGGCTAAGGCTACCGGCTATTAGGTGTTTGCCGGCCAGCAGGTACCAGGATCAAATCCTATCGCCAGTACATATCTTTTAGTAAATTAAACCCCTAACTAAAATATATTTTCCCGTAAACCTCTGGATAGCCTAGGTAGCCATGGCTCTAGCTCTTTCTCCAATTTCTCAGTGACTGCAACAAGTTTGAAAAGTTGGAGAGAGAAGTTAGAGATAGACTGCCTCGGCTTCTTTCTTATTTCTATTCAGACCTAGAAAATACTTTAAAAAGACAATTAATTTCTACAAACATACCACGTGTCGACATTTAGGCCATGTCGTACAATGGCCGTACATAAAGTACACCGGTAGCTGTACTTTTGTGTACGAAACTGAATTTTGATTGGCTTCGTACATTAGTAGATAGTTTCTGTGAGAGAGATAGGACTTATAAAAATTAGAAGATAGGACCCTCTCTCCTAGAGAGCTTCTGTACAAAAGGTCAACTTTGACCCTCCATAACTTACTGCTCAGGGAGCAAATTCAGAGATTCTTTTTGCTATCGACTCACGGGAGTCTTGTTTTCACAGGGGTGAAGTTGGTCAAAGTTTTTGTCTGCTAGGGTGGCAGTTATTTTTGCTGAAACACAAAGGGGTCAGGGTTATCCTAGAGGCTTCTTGGAAGCTGTCCACTCTGAGGACTTATGGAGGTCTCAGAGTTTCAGGTTATGGGCCCACCCTCTAGGGTACCAATCTTTAATGGAACTGGCTTCATATACTGGGAAAGTATGATGATAGGAGCTCTATGCGAAAAAAGGTTTTGGGGGATAGTGAGTGGACGGTTGGGGCGTCCATCAAGTCTTAGAATTCCTCCAGGGTTTGGAGGAAGCAGATTCACCAGAAAAGAGGATCCACCCTCAACGGAGGAAACAAAAGAAGGAGAGGTGGTGGACAAAGGAAAGGAGAAGGAGGCGACCACACCAATAACAACTGGTTCGGCATTCATGTCACCTATTTCTAGGAACGAGGAGAATGATACTGAAACCTGGGACTTCAACAATATGGCGGCAAAGCACTTCATCCTACGCCATCTCACTCAAGGACTTGCATGTCCTCATTTGCAGGTAGAAAGGGCATCCGATCTTTGGATGGCTCTCATAGAGATGTACCGAAGTGGTACGATTCAGCAACAACAGTTGGCTGATCAGAAAGTTAAGGAGTATGTATACAAAAGGGGGATGATGTTGAATTTTTGCAATGAGTTTGCTACACTCTTCATGGAGCTAGAGAGTGCGGGAAAAGATTTTAGTGAAAAAGAAAATGTTAACTGTTTACTGATGAAGTTACCCGATGAGTTCGAGAACATAGTCAACCATGTGCAGGACTTACCGGACTCAAGGTGGATATGGAACTCACTGGTAGGGATGATTCTCGTTCGGGAGAATACGATTGAGATCCGAAGAGGAGGAAAGAGTGGCCAAGCCTTGGCAACTGCGACCGATTGGAGGAACAAGGATTCCCAGAAACCGGTCGGAAACTATGGGGGGAGGAAGCAGAAAAATCAGACCGACGAGTTCGGACCAACGGCTCCCAAAGGTGTATGTCATTTTTGTAAGAAACCTGGGCACTATATGGCAGAGTGCACTAAGCTAACCGAGCTTCGGTTAAAAGAGGGGCAGACCGGTGGTACCGCGAGAGGAAAGAAATAGGCCCTTGTGACACAGGTACATGAGGCGGAATCCGAGGACGAGGACGATGAGCTCCTTTTGGATGAGGAGTTGGAGGCGAAAAACGAGGTCGAAATACCACGAAGGCAGAAATGTGCTTACGGTGGACTGAAAGGTGAAGCAGACTAGATTGAAGATTCAGGTGCCTCCATGCACATGTGTAAGGATAGCCACCTATTCACTAAGATAAGAAATATTCCCACCGTAGAGATAGAGTACGGGGATGAGAGGATAATCACCACTACTCTTGTAGGATCGGTAGATCTGAAAGTGTTAGTAGAAGGAAAGACATCCATAGTTATATTCTCCGATTTATTGTTTATTCCGGAGCTGAACAAAAACCTCATCTCTACATCCGTATTAGATGATAAGGGTTTTTTTACTAGCACTAGGGAAAGAGTCTTTACTGCTAGGTTTGAGGAAGATGTCTATTTCATTGCTGAGTAAGGTAGCCATGGGATGTTTAGGTTGGTTTTAAGTAATGAAAAGAAGAAACTTTATTATGCTGGTGTTCATGATATTATGATGTGGCATAAGAGGCTTGGGCATGTGAATCTAGACAAGTTAAGAGAGATGAAAAAGATGGGAGTGGTGGAAGGGATTAAGTTTAGTGAGAATGATAATATAAGTGATTGTAGTGGATGTGCTCAAGGTAAAACACACAGATTACCCTTTCCTAAAACAACCACCTATAAGGGAGAAAAAAATCTAGATCTAGTACACACAGATATTTGGGGACCAGCTAAAGTGCCCTCACCGGGGGGGAAGAGATTTATGATGACTATCACTGATGATTGGTCTCAGTATTCCCGAGTGTATTTTTTGAAAAACAAGTCCGAGGCTCAGGATTGTTTTAGACAATATAAAGCATGGAGCGAAAAACTTCATGAAACTCCAATCAAGAGAATAAGGAGTGACAATGGTAGAGAGTATACTTCTAACTTGTTTGAGGATTTTCTGAGGGAAGATGGGGTCGAACACCAAAAGACAGTTCCAGAAAACCCAGAACAGAATGGGGTAGCTGAATGGTTAAATAGAACACTAAGTGATAGTGCTAGAAGTATGTTGTCACATAAGAAGATATGAAAAAGGTTTTGGGCACAAGCAATGAACTGTGCTAATTACCTCAAAAATAGAGTTCTTACTTCAACTATAAATGATCGAACACCTTATGAGAGATCGACAGGACGGAAACCAGACATATCTCACTTAAAGGTTTTCGGCAGTCAAGTATTCAGTCTAGATACAGATCGGTCTAATTGGAAGCTATATCCTAAAGGAAAACCGCGATACTTATTAGGATATGATGAGGAAGTTAAAGGATATAGAGTTTATGATCTAAAAAGGGAAGATGTAATCTTAGTAAAGCATCTAGTAGTTATGGATGAAGGAAAATCTGTGGATCCCTTCAAATATACAAAGTCAGTAAAAATCAGATTTGAGTCAAAAAATTCCGATGATTTTGAGCTCCCTAACTATCCGGGTTTTAGAGAAGATGACATTCTTGCAGATACAAATCAGACCGAAAAGGACTCGGCTGTGGAAACTCCAGTGACAACTCTACTCGAAGAGGAAGATGTGGTGGAAATTGATTTAGAATCAAGGGATAGGGGAGAAGCCGAGTTTGTTCAAAAGAATCCACGAAAACCATCTATTCCGGCCTCAGATTTTGAGGGGGGAAGGAGGAGTAGCAAATGACTACAAGAAAACCAGGTTAATAACAAGGTAACTAAACTATCTCATCAAGATAAACCTCAAACTTATGGAGAGGCGATGACTTGTCCAGAAAGAAACCGGTGGAAGACAGCCATCAATGAGGAGATGGCCTCAATTATGGTAGCCGATACTTGGGAGCTGGTGGATTGTCAACCTAACCGAAAACCAATCAATTGTAAGTGGGTTTTCAAATTAAAACTGAACCTAGATAACACAATCGAGCGCTACAAGGCCCAATTAGTGGCAAAGGGATTTACACAAAAAGAGGGAATTGACTACGAGGAAACCTTTGCCCCGGTGGTCAGATTTCCCTCCGTCCGCATACTTCTCAGCTTGGCAGCAGCGGAAGACATGGAAGTGCACCAGATGGACATCAAGACAGCCTTTTTGCATGGAGAATTGGAAGAGGAGATCTTAATGCGACAACCCGAAGGGTTTGTGGAGGAAGGAGAGGAGAGCAAGGTATGCCGGCTGATTAAATCTCTTTATGGTTTGAAACACGCGCCTCGAGAGTGGAATAAGAAGCTTGATGAGTATCTTACCGGTCTGAATATATCCGGATCAGCTCAGATCACTCAATCATTGTTTTCGAAGATGAGGAAGGTTTTATATTTATTGCAATTTATGTTGATGATTTGCTTGTCTTAAGTAAATCAATGGAAAAAATTAATAAACTTAAAACCGATCTTAAGGGGAGATTTGAAATGAAGGATATGGGGGAAGCAAAATATATTTTGGGAATTCAAGTAGAGAGAGACCGGAAAAGAAAAATTATAAGATTGACTCATAAGGAAGCAATAGGGAACATGCTTGAAAAATTTCAAATGGATAAAGCTAATAGTTATACAACTCCAAAGGAGTTGAACAAGGGAAGTGAGGGGAGTGAGGAAGGAGGAGTCATAGTCTTAGACGAGGAATTATCTCCTGAAGAACAGAAGTTTATGCAGACTATTCTTTACAGGCAAGTAGTGGGAAGTCTAATCTATTTTATGAATTGTACCCGGCCGGATTTAGCTGCAGCTGTAGGAGTGCTGAGTAGAAGTCTAAATGCTCCCACTAAGAGGGGTTGTGAGGCAACTAAGAGAGTCTTTAGATATTTGATAGGAACTAGGGATCTATGGTTGCATTTGGGTGGGGAGAATATTGACATCACTACTTAGAGTGATGCCAGTTATGGTGATGCTCTGATGAGGAGATGCACTTCTGGATATGTATTATATGTGGGTGATGGGGCTGGCTGTTGGAGTAGCAAATAGCAAAAATTTATTGCTCAGTCCACCATGGAGGGTGAGTATATGGCCTCTTGCTCTGCTGTAAAAGAATTGATGTGGGTCAAGTCTTTGCTTGGTGAGCTTGGTCACCTTAAGAGTGGTGTGCAAAAAAAAATTTGTGATTATCAGGCAGCAATCGCTATTTCTGCCAATCCTAAACATCATTTTAAAGCTAAACACATGGACATTAGACTCAGCTTTGTTAGAGAGAAAGTAGAAAACAAAATAATCAGCTTAGAGTACCGACCAGATAGTGAGATGGTAGCAGATATGATGACCAAACCTGTGCCTTCCCCTAAGCTAATTTTCTGCAGGGAAAAGTGTGGTCTGAAATTAAATATTGACTAGAAAATAAGGGGATTGTAGAAATTAATGGTCTTTTTAAAGTATTTTTTAGGTCTGAATTGAAATAAGAAAGAAGCCGAGGCAGTCTACCTCTAACTTCTCTCTCTAACTTCTCAAACTTGTCGCAGTCACTGAGAAATTGGAGAAGGAGTTAGAGCCATGGCTACCTAGGCTATCAAGAGGTTTACGGGAAAATATATTTTAGTTAGGGGTTTAATTTACTAAAATATATGTACCGGCGACAGGATTTGATCCTGGTACCTGCCGGTCGACAGACAGCCAGTAGCCGTTAGCCTTAGCCGTTACGTCTAGAAGTAGTGTTATGTATTATATGGTTTGATAATTACTTAAACATTTATACGTAGGATAGTTCATTTAACTGTAACTGATTACGAAGACATATATCCATTAAATGTAAAAATACGGATTCCGATACAGATAAGAAACCAATACAGCGCATTTAATTCTTTAGTGAAACGAATACCGCGCATGCATTTATTACGGCTACGATTAAATGTGAATTTAATCGGACGGCCGGAATTAACGTCGAGATCGCGGAAGAGGATTACGGCAGTTTGTGGTCATCACCACATCGGATGACACGTGGCGGAATGACATTGGATCGCGGCATCTCTGAGGATTAAAGGAGTGAATCCGAACATACCACGTATCGACATTTAGGCCATGTCGTACAATGGCCGTACATAAAGTACACCGGCAGCTGTACTTTTGTGTACGAAACCAAAATCTGATTGGCTCCATACATCTATAGATAGAGTCTGTGAGAGATATAGGACTTAGAAAAATTAGAAAATAGGACCCTCTCTCCCAGAGAGCTTCTGGACAAAAGTTCAACTTTGACCCTCCATAACTTACTGCTCAGGGGAGCAAATTTAGAGATTCTTTTTGCTATCGACTCAGGGAAGTCTTGTTTTCACAAGGTGAAGTTGGTCAGAGTTTTTGTTTGCCAGGGTGGCACTTATTTTTGCATAAACACAAAGGGGTCAGGGTTATCCTAGAGGCTTCTTGGAAGCTGTCCACTCTGAGGACTTATGGACGTCTCAGAGTTTCACGTTATGGGCCCACCCTCTAGGGTACCAATCTTTAATGGAACTGGCTTTATATACTGGGAAAGTATGATGATAGGAGCTCTATGCGATAAAAGGTTTTCGGGGATAGTGAGTGGACGATTCGGGCGTCCATCAAGTCTTGGAATTCCTCTAGGGTTTGGAGGAAGCAGATTCACCAGAAAAGAGGATCCACCTTCAACGGAGGAAACAAAAGAAGGAGAGGTGGTGGACAAAGGAAAGGAGAAGGAGGTGACCACACCAATAACAATTGGTTCGCCATTCATGTCACCTATTTCGAGGAACGAGGAGAATGATACTGAAACCTGGGACTTCAACAAAATGGCGGCAAAGCACTTCATCCTACGCCATCTCACTCAAGGACTTCAATGTCCTCATTTGCAGGTAGAAAGGGCATCCGATCTTTGGATGGCTCTCATAGAGATGTACCGAAGTGGTACGATTCAGCAACAACAGTTGGCTGATCAGAAAGTTAAAGAGAATGTATACAAAGGGGGGAAGATGTTGGATTTTTGCAATGAGCTTGCTACACTCTTCATGGAGCTAGAGAGTGCGGGAAAAGATTTTAGTGAAAAAGAAAAGGTTAACTGTTTACTGATGAAGTTACCCGATGAGTTCGAGAACATAGCATTTTTGTCTTCTCGGAGAGGCTGGATAGCATATTCAACAGGGTTTGCGACGTCTTATTTTTCAAGCATCGGAATTGCATGAACTCGTTGATGGTTGACTCATTTCTCTCTGTGTTGAGGATCCATCATATGTTCAGAAGACAGGTAGAAGGGTTGGGATTTGCGACCATTCGACTCGCAGCCCGTGCGGCTTGAGTGGCTTACAACTGGTTGACATAGGCTCTTCTCTGTGCCTGCAGCTTCATATCAACGTAAAAGTGGAAGTTACAGGTGTTGGCGCCACTACAACCAAATCGACTTCTACTTGTAAAACCGCCAGATCGAGAGCTGGGTAGGAAATCTTTATGTTAGGAGCCATCAAGAGTGGATGTCGCTCATTGTAGTCCGCCAAAGCACCTCCTAAAGGTAATTGACCATCATGGGGAAAAGAGTGGTCTCGAAGTGATCAAGAATGGCTTCGCCCCTATATTTATGTATTTTGGATTGGGTGAAAGATTTCCACAGCAGTTCAAAATCCGAGAAAGCGATCTCTGAGCTATCTCCCGTAAAGATCCTTACGTCACCCATTTCTTTCTCCTCTTCTGAAAGGTTGGTGAATTGTGGAGAGGTTCGTCTTGTGGGGCTGACAAAATGAGCCAGTGAAATTTCTCTTGGATCTGCACCTTCTAGATTTGAACCGCTTCCTCCTCCGATAAGAAGGACGGGTGTAACAGCTGGGATCCCCCCCCCACTGAAAATTGTCTTGCTGTTAAACGAAGTGTTGAATTTCTTACTCCTCTATTTCTAAGAGAGTATTGTTCCTCTCTTAGAACAGTCTCCACCGATGGGATGTGGAGACGAGGTATGTTCAATGGCCTTTGTGGAATGGATGGTGGCGCAGACGAGACAAGGAATACAGGGGCCCGGTAGGATAAGGCGTCTGTCTATTGGTTCAGCTCCTGGATGTCTCGTGAGGTGGAGTTCTATAACTGGTAGAAGGGGAACGCCTGTGAGGAGGTGAGTAGGCGGAGACGTCTTGTTTGTAGGGAAAGATAGGCGGGTCCGATGACCCACGAATTGCAGCAGCAGAAGAAAAGGATGACCAGGGGAGGATAAGTGAGGTGGTGATGGTGGAGGAGTGGATAGTCCAAGGGAAATGTGTAGTCTCTGGTCAGGTTGTAGTTGCACCACGGCCTCCACTGCGGAAGATCCAACCACAAAGACAAAGGTAGGACGCACAGTGGTAGCAGTTGCAAGGTTACCCGGTAGATCTAAACCCAACCCCTCTCCCTTAGGCCGTGTTGTTTCCTCCCCTTCTCGCTAAAAAAGAGATTCCGTTCTAGGTCCATGTGAAGTCCTAGGAGCTTGCGTCGCATAAGGAGTTGCCTGACCCTGAGGTTGTCTTCCAGCAAAGGGTCATGTCTCACGAGGAAGAGCTACATGTCCGCTAAGGATCCCTCTTGATCTCTATCTAGCCTCTTGAATGAGGAGCAGTTCATGTTCTAGTGCCTTTTTCTTTTCCTTTTCAAGAGCTTCCTAGTCGATGGTGACGGGTCCGACCCTCGCCATAGCTTGACTTTGCAACCGCATGATATCAACTAGCTTCTGTGTGCTGCTCATCACACTCAAAAGATCCGTAATCCCCAAACTGAAACTCTGAGACCTCCATAAGTCCTTAGAGTGGACAGCTTCCAAGAAGCCTCTAGGATAATCGTGACCCCTTTGTGTTTAAGCAAAAATAACTGCCACCCTGACAGAAAAAAACAGTGACCAACTTCACCCCTGTGAAGACAAGACTCCCCTGAGTCGATAGCAAAAAAAATCTCTGAATTTGCTCCCCTGAGCAGTAAGTTATGGAGGGTCAAAGTTGACCTTTTGTACAGAAGCTCTCTGGGAGAGGGGGTCCTATCTTCTAATTTTTCTAAGTCCTATCTCTCTCACAGACTCGGATGCTCTGTCTACCTACAAATGAGGACATGCAAGTCCTTGAGTAATATGGCGTAGGATAAAGGGATTTGCCGCCATATTGTTGAGATCCCCGTTTTGAGTATCATTATCCTCGTTACTCGGAATAGGTGACATGAATGCTGAACCAGTTGCTATAGTTGTGGTCGTCTCCTTCTCCGCTCCTTTGTCCACGACCTCTCCTTCCTTTGTCTCCTCTGTTGAAGATGGAGCTGCTTTTTTTGTGAATCTGCTTCCTTGAAACCCTGGAGGAATTCGAAGACTTGATGGACGCCCCAATCGTCCACTCACTATCCCCCAAAACCTTTTTTCGCATAGAGCTCATATCATCATACTTTCCCAGTATATAAAGCCAGTTCCATTAAAGATTGGTACCGTAGAGGGTGGGCCCATAACCTGAAACTCTGAGACCTCCATAAGTCCTGAGAGTGGACAGCTTCTAAGAAGCCTCTATGATAACCTTGACCCCTTGGTGTTTTAGCAAGAACAACTGCCACATTGGCACACAAAAACTCTGACCAACTTCACCCTTGTGAAGGCAAGACTCCCTTGAGTCGATAGCAAAAAGAATCTTTGAATTTGCTCCCCTGAGCAGTAAGTTAATGAGGGTCAAAGTTGACCTTTTGTACAGAAGCGCTCTGGGAGAGAGGGTCCTATCTCCTAATTTTTTTAAGTCCTATCTCTCTCACAGACTCTATCTACTGATGTACGGAGCCAATCAGATTACTCCTCCGTGCACAAAAGTACAGTTGTCAGTGTACTTTCTGTTTTATATTGTACGATATGGCCTAAATGTCGACACATGTCATATCCGGATTCGGTGCCGTAATCTCCGGAGATACCACGATCCAATGTAATTTCGTCACGTGTCATCTGATGTGGCGATGACCACAAACCGCCGAAATCCTCTTCCACGATCTCGGCGTTAATTCCGGCCGTCCGATTAAATTCACATTTAATCGTAGCTTTAATAAATACATGCGCGGTATTCGTTTTGGTAAAGAAATATATGCACGGTATTCGTTTCTTATGCGTACTGTAATCCGTACTTTTACATTACTGGATCTATGTCCTTGTAAAACTATTTCAGTTAAATGAACTATCCTACGTATAAATGTTTAATTAATTATCAAACCCTATAGTACGTAACACTATCTCTAGAGTTAACCGTTTAAAGCTACCGTTTACCAGCTGATTTCCGGCCGGCAGGTTGCAATTTCAAATCTTGGAGGTGGCATATATATTTTAGTAAGTATATCCTTAATTATATATAAACTAATATTTATATCCCGTAAACCTCTGGATAGCCTAGGTAGCCATGGCTCTAGCTTCCTTTCCAGTTTCTCAGTGAATGCGACAAGTTTGAGAGTTGGAGAGAGAAGTAAGAGGTAGAGTGCCTCGACTTTTGTCTATATTTCTATTCAAACCTAGAAAATACTTTAAAATACCATTAATTTCTACAATTTACTCGTAGCAACAACAGTGATGCACGGCATACACAGGAAAAATTGTGACTTTATTAATCGAGAAGAGATTACAAGATTGAATGCTCGTTGCAAAAGTCTACTTCCCAAAGAGTTGCCTTTGACTAGGCCTGTTGAACTATTAAAACTAGCTAGCTGCTAGTCAACAAAGTGCTACAATTATGTTCACGTGGACCTTCTCGATGAATCGATACTTATCCAAACTATATTCTAGAACAGCACAGATTAATCTTCAATATGTTGCGTTGCTATACGGCTACGTTGCGCTGCTCTGCTGCTATACTAGACTGCTATGCTGCTTTACCAGACTGTTATGCTGGTATGCTGCACTAGTCTGACATCACAGTTGCGCTGCTTTGCCATTTCAACTGTAGCAGCCTCCCTACTCTTCTCCCAACTGCTCAATTTTGTAACCATGTTACACATATACTCTAACGAACTTTTATAACAGACCGGTTAGAGCTGACGGCTACGCCTAGCTTTGCCGGTTGAAGGTTCGAGTCTTGTCGGACTCAACCTTTTTGTTAAGAGTTACTTATGTCACTCAATAGTCCTGCCTGTGTAGCTAAGGCAGCCATGGCTCCACCACTCCCTCTCACCTTTTGTGATTACAACAAGTATGGGGGCTAGAGAGAGAAAGTGGAGGCAGATTGCCTGCGCTTTTACTTTATCTATTTAGACCTAGAAAATACCCTCTAAATCTATTGATTTCAACACTTTTAAATGCATAGTTTTTTGTTTTGTTTTTCTTTTCTAATTATTGTTTTTTTTATAGTATGAGTTATATTGTTTTTTTTTCTTTGAAATTTTTGTTATATTTCACAATTTTTCTAGTGTTATTTTTTTTTTTAAAGCGAAATGCTTGTTTTTATCAAATTACTAAAGCGTCGTATTTGTACCAACTTTAGATTTATGGATTTTGTGTAGTTTTGTACCACTACACCGCTCATTGTTATTAGTGTTAATAAGTCGCTACTACTTATAGCCAAAAATCACAAAATATAGTTAACAACATAATTTAAAGACGTGGACTACAGCCTGCCAAGTCTCCTTGTATTAAATAGTATTATTAATCATAGTTTTATTTTAACCCTACACCGCGAATTGTAATTAGCGTTATTAACGCTAATTATGTCATCCCAAATTTTGATAAAAAAAACCTTAAAAGATTAAATCTTTACATTATTTATAGTACTTTTGAATCATGTTAACAACTCTAATATAATGCCATCTTAAATAGTATGGCGTACGGTCGGTGTCTGACTGTGCGAAATTGTACTTTTACTAACGAGAAAATTACAAAAAATTATTTAATACATGGCGTTATCATGTTACTGAGCTTTCACAAACCGCGATATGCAAACATCATAATGACGTGAAATTGTACGTTAAGTTAGATTATGTATGTGAACGTAAAAGATATTCATCGCGGAAAATTATTACCGTGAGAAACCCAATTTAGAGTTATTGATAAACTAGAGTAAAACTTTTTTTTGAGAAAACGAAAAAAACCGAAATTAGAGTTGATAACATTAATTATATTTTTACTCCAATTATTTATTTACGATAATTACGATTCATGGTGTAATAAATGCTCAACGCTAATAACAATGAGCTTTGTATTTTTGTACTTTTTCGGGTACGTGCGGGTACGGGTAGTCGCAAGAAATCGAGTTTCGGTTAACTTTTATTTTCGTAAACGGGTTTCGGTTAATTGTTGTCAATTTGGAGCGTGACATAACCTGGTTGCGCATCGGGTACTCAAATTTTGAAAAAAATAACGGTCAGTTTCGGTTATGTAAATTTTGACTTTTGCAACCTCTGATCCACAATTCCACGCATCCTACCGAGATCGAGGCGTATCGCAAAATCTCGTTCGTCCATTTTACATATCTCAGAGGTCGCAATCGCGTACCCGAATCCGTACCAAAAAAAAATGTCAGTTTCCAGTATCTAAAATTTTGACTTTTGCGACCTCTGACATATGTGGTGGCGATGGGGTATGATGCGAACACCCCAAGGACGGTCGTTCGTCAGGGCGGTATTTTAGTGCAAACTGATTTAAATATGTTTCTCTGTATTTTTCAGACTTTAGTTTTACCCTTTTTGTACCCTGATAGTTTTTCCGTTGCAAGTTTTGCAATAAACTTTACTTTTCTTATATATAATTTTTACGAATAGGTCGCAAATTAGTCTATAACTTATTCGTGAAATGCTCAACGATTACGTCACGACAGCTAAACAGATTCGCAATCTTTACACAATCGAATCTTCGCAATAAAGCCCTAAGCGGAAGCCAAGTGTCGAATCCCATGTCCTATTTGATTTTCTTTTCCTACTTGTAGCATAGATTAGCTCGCAGGATAAGGACAGTGGTACAGTGTCGCCTCTATATAAAAGTTCCAAAAGGCTGTCCAGAGTCAGCTATCGCTCGTGTCTGCCACGTGGCAAAAATAGATAGCGGTTACGACAGCTCACCGACAAATCTGATCGTGTTATCTTGGCAGCAATCGTTTCTAGAATAAACGAGGCCGATTAAATATCGTACTAAAAAATATCTAGAAGGCGAGAAGTTCTAACAATCCAGCAACCCTAAAAAACCCTAGAAAAGTCTTTGACCAATATATCGTTACCTCTGACCGTTCGACAGAGGTCGCAAACGCTCAACCGAAACCGTGACCCACCGTTAACCGACCGCCCGCGCCGGATCCGGAACGGATTCGGTTGCCAAATTTTGATGGCTGGGCGGTTGCGGTCGGTTGATTCACCAGAAAAAAAAAAACGGTCAGTTACGGTCGGTCAACCAAAAAACAAAAATAAAAGAAAAATTTGTATTGTCCATACAATCCTACATTATTATACTTTGTACTCTTTGGTATCGTGGAAGTACATGACATCATGATTAGCGTCACAAATCTGACACGGAAGTAACACTATTCATTTCGCAAATCTTAGGGAACGCGACAAAGCGTCGCAAATCGACACGGTAGTAGCACTATTCATTTAGCAAATCTTAGGGAACGCAACAAAGCGTCGCAAATCTGACACGGTAGTACACTACACCGTCAATCACTATTAGAGTATATAACGCCAATTCGGTGCCCTTTAAAAAAAAAAAAAAACCCATATACAATCCATAATTTTTTTTCTTTATTCTAATTAGGGTTTTTTTTCAATTAGCGTTAATTATGGAAGTACACTGCGATGGAAATAGTGTGGCGTACGGACAGGATATTTCCGTACAAAATAGTACTTTTTGAATTACAAAGGCATAAAAAGACACTTAACATTATTGCCCACACATGTGAATGTACAGTGGAAGAAAGAGATGCAAACTCGTCGACAAAAATCACTTTCTCATATGTTCGTCCGTCGACCGTGTGAACAGCACGACGACGTACGAATTGTCAGATTTTGTATAAATACACATTTTACTATAGACATTGAAAGGGCGGGTATTTATTATTTAGGACAACCCAAATTACAGTTAGGGATTAATTAGTATATATATATTTTTTTCAAAAAAAAAAAAAATCATGATTAGTATTTATAACACTTTTTTTTTACGCTATTTATTCCTTTACTCTTATAGCGATTGACGGTGTATTCATTTCGCAAATATTCACCGCGAATCGTAATTAGAGTAATGAAAATATTTGAGTAATTAACGCTAATTTATGTGATAGAGTTGTTTCAACTATGAAGTTTACTCTAATTTATTTAAGTACTCTAATTTGTCACGCTAATATCCTCTACTGTAAATAAGGTATTCGTACACAATTTGGCAAAACGTACATTTTATCATCACTATGACGTTTGCACTACGCGGTTTGTTAAAACGTAGTTACATGATAACGACCTGTATTAAATCATTATTTGTATTTTTTTACTTAATAAAGTACAATTTTGCACAATTGGAGGTCGTCGGTACTCCACACTATTTAAAACGAACCTATATTAGAATTAAAAACGCTAATTAAACTTTACCTTAAATAAAATAATGAAAAAAATAGAATCATTTTCTCTATTTCCTGTGATAGAGTCGAAATTTCGAGCGACCGAATTAGAGTAATTTACTCTAATTACGATTCGCGGTGTATTACACTATTCAATTCGCAAATCTTGGGGAACACGACAAAGCGTCGCAAATCTGACACGTTAGTAAACACTATTCTATTCACAAATCTAAGGGAACGCGACAAATCGTAATTTTTGGCTTAGGGTGAAGTTTCATCATACGTTTTTGTAATTGTACGGCAAACTCTACAAACCGGGTCAATTGAGTCGGTGTTCCATCACGTAGAGTCTATAAGCCACGTGTTCTAAATTGACTGGCGCCACGCAAGCTACGATCCGATATTGAATATCTTTCAGATTTTTAGCACCAACAAAATTAATTTCAAATCTTGACTTGCGTACCATTTTCGTGCGTACGAAGTAATCATACGACAAAACTTTTATACTTTTTGCAGACGCCAGTCTGTACGCCAGCTCATTTTTTAGGGTTTCGGTTTTCGAACATAACGAAAGTCCTTTGAGAGAAATAGTGTGACGAACAATACTTACCGAAAATAGCGTGACGGGGGAATGTTACGAAATTTCGTTTATATTTTCGGTTGTATTTTGGAAACCGCGTGTCATGTGCAAATCTTAAGATTTTTCGTTCGTTTTCCATCATGACACGTAGCTTAATAGTCCAGTGTGTCACGATTTTTTTTTCTGTATCTGCCAACCCACCTCCTCGAGGTGGGTTGAGAGTTACTGAAAAAAATGAAGCGAACTCCTCGCAGATGAACATCCGACGACCAGTATTACCTCCAAGACCTTCGGAGAGTATCAGCAAGATTCTCTGTAATGTTGTTTTTCGTATAAAAACACAATAGGCGGTACGATTTGGTACGGAGGGTCGCGGATTTCTGTAAACTACGCCACTTTTCGCCTGATGGAACGTCACCCTTATTCATACGTTGTACATTAGTTAAATTTGTACTTTTTCAGTTACGGGCGGGCACGGTTAGTTGCGAGAAATCGAGTTTCGGTTAACTTTTATTTTCGTAAACGTCGGTCGGTTAACGGTTAACAATTTTGGAGCGTGACATAACCCGGTCGGGCGTCGGTTACTCAGATTTTGAAAAAAGAAAACGGTCGGTTTCGGTTATGTAAAATTTTGACTTTTGCGACTTCTGCCGTTCGATAACCGATAACTATCGGTATCGGTGTAACGCGATAATTTTTTAACCGATACACAACACTAATTTCTTGTCGGTTTGACATCTTTGACAAGCTTCATCTTTGATTAGTGTCGGTTGGGGTAAAACAAAAAGACAAAATAATATCCGATATTTGTCGCGCTCGTGAAAATAAAGTACGACATTTAAATCGTCGGCGCTGCACTGACGCCCTAAAGAGCTCCCCATGCCACGTGTCACTCTAATTATAAAGTAAACCTAAAAAATATTTGCGGGGGGGGAGAATCCGGCAACAACCGTGAGCGCATTACAAGCCACATTTCGTACAGTTGCATTTAAAATCCAACAATGAACAGTCAGCAATTTGGATTTTGTGAAATATGCTACAGGACTGTACAGTACAGTACTTGTGAAGGTTTGGCTGGGGTCATTGCTTCTAATGCTCCTGTAGTGGCCCACGTGCTGACACGTGTGCGCCCCACTAGGCTGCCCGACTGCGAGAGAAGGTTTGTCAGCTTGCGCCGACTGACTGACAGCTTCTCGAATCCAGCGTTGCACCAACACTCTAACCCTAAAAGTCAAAAAACGACAAAATCAAGTATGAAAATATCAGGTCGTATTCGGCCTTTCCTCCGTCACGAGTTGCAAGTCGTTGTACGGACGCATTTGCTGGAAGATTCAGGCCAGGCTTACGTCAGGTGGGGAAAGTAGAAGAAGTCTGGAACACGTGTCCATTTATAAGTGGTACTTCTTAGGATTGCGATCAGATATTAAAACTCGTCAAAGATTTTCCAGGCCGTACATTCGGCGTGGTACGATTCGAACAGGCGTACTATCTTTTTCTAACGAACGAAATAATTCAAACAGCCTCCCAATAAGACAAAAATCAGCAGCGAACCGCGAAGGACAAAAGGAGCGTGACACGACAGCTTCCGGCAAAGATTGTAATTTGGCTTTTAGTAGATTTGCATCCACCTTGTCCAAAGCCACTCGGAATATATGACGCGTAATAGGATCCAGTGGTAGCAGACCACGGCACTTTAGTATCTGCCTATGCCTATATTGCATAATTCAAAAGTAGGTGAAAGTAGGCCCATACAATATGCCTATTGTATACAAAACATACAATATGACCTTAAGACCAATATTGTATTCGGACCTATTCGGACCAATTAAAACATATGGACCAAAAATTGGACCAATTAAAACATTCGGACCAAAATTTTTTATTTACACCGTCACATTCGGACGATCGGACGGTCGCTGATCAATGTAGCGATCTAAGAAGATCACATGAAAAGCCCATAACACAACTTACGGACTGTTTTGTAGCTGGCCGTCGTCCTTCTTGAGGGACGGTTGAAAGGGTGGGCATCTATTGGCTCAATGGAGCGAATAATTCGCGGACACGGAACAAATAAAATCGAACGATCAATGTTAACGCCTGCTACTTGGGACGGTAGGGATGTTTCCAAAAAAAAGAAAAAAGCAGTACGGCATTGTAAATAAACATATGGATATCATTAAACTGATAGGACAGTACACCACAAAACACATACAAAAATTACAAAAAAAAAATCACTCGAGCGAAAGCATTTAAACCATAGTTCAAAAGTAGGCGTTTTTATGGTAGGCCTTTGGTAGGCGCACAAAACTTGGCACAAAACTTGCGTAGAGAAGGCATACTGTAGGTGTGTGCGTTTGTGCACACTCTTGTACGAAATTACGAATATGATGTATCATCGTAGTACAGCGCACGCCGCCGGACGAAATTTTTTTGCGAACAGACACGGCGTAGGATGAGTTGTGTTATGGGCTTTTCATGTGATCGTCTTAGATCGGTAATTTGATCAACGACCGTCCAATCTTCCAAAATCTGACGGTAAAAATAAAAAAAAACCTCAAAACTCACAGATTTATTTTTGTCCGAATGTTTTTCAAAATTTAGACATGACGTTTAATCCTCTATCGATCGATGTGCAACTCGACCGTGATACTATTTTTTTCATTTTGCGACAAATACAATATGGGTCTTAAGGTCAAATTGTATGTTTTACATGCAATAGGCATATTGTATGGGCCTACTTTCACCTACTTTTGAACTATGATTTAAACATCTATTTGGAAAAGAATGTATTCAACCGAAAGGTTTTTCCCCACAATAACAACACCTCCCACTCTTCTCTACTCACTCTCAATGCTTTAAAATGTGACAAAACTAATGTCACGCAGTTTTTTGGGTAGCAGACTATTCTATCTAGCTTTGACGAGCTATTTGACTTATAGGCGACAACAATAGGAATTTTCCCTGACCATGATTGGAAATGCGAAAACTACGAACAAAGGAAACGACACGAGAAAAACTTAGACGAGCTTTCCGCAGAAAAACCCACGAGACGAAACAACATGAAAATGTGCGAAGTACGCACAGTCTTAATCAAAAGAAACAATATTTCAAATCACTTCAACAAATCCGTCCATTCACGCAATAACTTAACAATCCCCATTTTTTTGGGAATCATCAAACTCTTACTATAACCTTGATTCCGTCGCCCCCGCACAAACACAACGTGACTTAACGCCTTAGGCAACATACTGGCAGCCTACTCCGCAGTACGAATATAGATAAACTCTATCACTTTAGCTACTACCAAATCTCACACAATCTACCATTAAATTCGTATATGTTTCCGTCGTTTGTGACACACACGATTCTTCACCAACGCCATAAAACTCATGCTATTAGAATAATTTCATAAACACCCGACTGATACGCCCAATTGGCCCAAAATCTTTTTAATCCATATCGACAAATTTTCAACGTGACACAAAACCACAACTTAAGCTTACCTCCAACTGAACATAGTTTTCAGTTGGAGCTAGGAGCTCTAAGAAATTGTTGCACCTCCAAAATCAAAAGTGTAACCAGACATCGATTCTCTTAAATAAATTTCACAGCCCGAACTCGCTTCTTAATATCTTATATACTCTAATGAATCTAAACCCGATTGAAAAGTTAAGTACCAAATCAGTTGTGTCACCTAAGTATCGAAAGATCTTATTCATTGCCTCCTAATTTACCTTCTTAGCGGCCTACCAAAATTGCCCCACAATAGTACTTGTCGCCCAAATATCAGGTCACGTCTCCACGCTCAAGTACATAAGGCATTCAATATACTTGCCATACAAGACATCAACAATATCGTCCTTCTCAAATCTCGAATATCTAAATTTATTGTTCAGTGCTGCAGCACGCATGTGAAATCATTTTATTACCTCCAGACATCATCGCTCTTGACTAAACAACATGTTTCCCTCCTTATGAAACTCTTCAATCCTAAAAATGTGACATACCTCTTTTAATTGTGTTACCTTGAAATAGAACCTAACGTAACTTTCCAATTTGATTCACTGAAACCTACCACACCGCATTAAAAAGTAATCCATGAGACAAGAAACATTATTTGGGAATTTCATTTTTTTTCTTATAGACTCCAACATTCAATGTCAACTTTAGAAAGCCAAAATCTATAGTACTTTACAAATACACAATAACTATGCGCATGGTGCCCGTTTGAGTGCATAAAAATACTTTTGAATACGTCATATTTTTGAAACTCTGTGTGCTCCATTGCCCACAGAAATCGCAGATCTAAAAGAAGCTAATCTAGGTGATGCCGACTCCAACTTGATATAAACCCAAATGACTGACCCCTTGACAATCAGAATCCCAATACAACTTCACCCTTGTGAAATAACACTTTTTTTCTGCCAGTTCCACCACATAATGCAAAGTTAGAATATGAGATTTGGACACATTCACCCACTTTGACTTTCCCTAAGAAATGTAGCCACCCTGGCAGACAAAAACTCTGACCAACTACACCCCTATATAGCGTGAACTCCGCTGAGTCCGCAGCAAAAAGAATCACTGAAAATGGTTAAGTAAATTGACAGTTATGAATGGTCAAATATGACCTTTTGTACAGGAGCTCTCTCGGAGAGAGGCTGCTACCTACTAAATTTTCTAAGTCCTATTCCCTCTCTAAAACTCTATCTATTGACGTACGGCACCAATCAAATTAGTGTGTCGTACAGAAAAGCACAAGTGCCAATGTACTTTCTGTTCGGCCATCGTACAACATGGCCAAAATGTCGACACGTGTGAAATCGGGATTTGTTCCCGTAATCTCCGGAGTTGTCGTAATCCAATGTCATCACGCCACGTGTCACCTGACGTGGCGATGACCGTAAAACACCAAAAGTACCTCTTTCGTGATCGCGACGCCTATCGTGGCCGTCCGATCAAAACCGGCAATAAATCTAGCCGTTGAAATTAGACGAGCGATATTTGTTTCACGGTCAAAACAAATGCGCGATATCCGTTTCATAAAATATATTGAAACCGTTCTCCGTACTATCTAAAACTGTATCCATGCACTACGTAATTATTCCTCGTTAAACAAATTAGTCTACGTGTAACTATATATATATTTATCAAACCTCACATACCCTAACATTAATCCTAAATCTAACCGACAAAGCTAACAGCTACTCTGACTGATCACAGGTAATAGGATCAATTTCTGGGTCTGTCAATATTTTTAGTAAACCTATCTGTTTTCTGCTACCTGTCTCTCTAGAAAGCTTTAGGCAGCCATGGCGCCATGGCTCTTTCTCCCTACCTAGCCTTCCGTGACTACAACAAGTGTGGGGGCTCGGAGAAGGGAGTTAGAGACAAACTGCCCTCTACCTTTTTCCTATCATAATACAGACCTAGAAAATACTCAAATATCAACATTTGTATCTTGCGAAAAAGGAATGCCTTTCCGCACCTTAGAATACACCTCTATTTGAACTCTCTTTTAATAATTGTTGTTTCTCCGTCAATTTGGTGGGCATGCTTTTCCCTAGTTGTTGTTAGGAAAACTATCCTTTGTAGCGATTTAAATATTACACCGAGAGAGTCAGTCTTCGAGTAATCATCTCTTTCTTTTTGTTGAAAGCCTTTACATACGAACCACGCCTTCAATTTTATGACCTCACTATATGCGTTTGTTCTACTCATAAAGACCCTTTTTGCATCAGTCACTTTTTTCACCTTCAATAACTTTAACCCTTTAAATGTTGAATTATCCACAATTTTTTCATACTCGTTTTCTTAGGTCTGTCTCCACTTTAATTTGTGGCAAAATGCCTTCTTTCACCATTACATCTGAGGTATCTCTGTTTAAATTTGTACATAGTGATTGTTATAAGAGGAAGTAGTCCCCCCTCGCATCCGAAATGAAATAATGTGAGTTAAATACGCCACTAACTTTTCAATTGTAACGCCTTTTTGGCTTCTTCCCCTCTGTATTTGGTGTTCTTCTCTAAGCGACCTTCTCTTTTTCTTCTTTTTACTCATCTTCCTCAACACTTGACTTTTCCAACTTCAATATATCACAGAGCGAAAAGGGGATATAAAATTTTATGTTGCATAACTTTGAATGTCAATGTCGTTTTTTTGGAATCCCCACTTAATTTCCGATATGAATCCTCATTCAAGTTCCAAATCCGCAGTATGTGAGATTTTTTTATTCTTCATAAAAAATCAAATTCTCTATTGATTCCTTTGTGGATTTGGAAATCCACGATTGGATACTCGATTCCCGAGACGAATAACATGATATGAGTCCCCTTTCACGCTATGTTTGAAAAGAATGTCGGGCCAACTTTGTGTTGCAAATTGTCGCACGATAACCCCAAACTGTTTGGAAATGCTGGACTTCCGATTTTCAGCAATTCCATATTTTTTTTTACGTTTTGTCACTTCACATGGAAGTTAGTATTTTGATTGTAACTGTTATTTGTTGTAACGATCCCGTTCTCCTAAAAGTTTATTTTATGTTTGGAGTTATAAAACTCAGCCTGCACCATTTCTGGTAAAATTCGTTTTTTCCAGTTTCTAATCCGTTAGATACTGGCGAATAGGGAAAGGTAAAGTGTTAGCTTATTCCCCAATGTTTACCGTACCACGAAAGAAAAAAATCCTCCTCTTGAGAAAACCATTTCAAATTCCAATGATGTCAACGGTGAATATAACAAAGACGAATCATGACAAGTTTGGATATTAAGTTACTTATGTGTCAAAGTCATTAACACAAAATATTATGTCACAAATTTCACGATCAATTACCTATGCAAAATCAAGGCACTATTTCATGAATTTTTCATATCTTGACCTCTATTTTTAATCAGACCACTATATATGAATGAATTGTGATGATTCTCCAACTCCGAGACCTCCATAGGTCCTCAGAGTAGGCAGCTCTCATAAAGCCTTTAGGATAGCTCTAACCCCTTTGAGTTTGAACAAGACTGGTTGCCACCAAACAACATACTGAACTAATTTCACCCTAGTGAAGGCATGAATCCCTTGAATCAGCCACAAAAAAAACGAAGCAATTTGCTGCCCTAAGCAGTAAATTATCAATGGTCAAAGTTGACCTTCTTATACAGATGCACTGTGAGAGAGAGGCGCCTTCCTAAGAATTGTCAAAGTCCTAAACCCCTCTCTCAACCCATTTCTACTGAAGTATGACAGCAATTAAATGACTGTGCAGTACAGAATGGTATTGTTGTCGGATTACTTTCTATACGGCCACTATACGGCCATTGTGCGGCATGACCATGAAGTTGACACTTGTCACATCCAGACTTGTCTTGATGCTCCCCGGAGATGTCGCGAACCAATGAGATACCGCCACGTGTCATCTAGTGTGGCTGTGAGCGAAGCAGCCAAACTGGCCATTAGGGAATGTCGGTTCGCACCACGGCCATCCGATGTAAATCGCCTTTTAATACAAGTCGTCGAAATAAATGTTCGCAACATTTGTTTCGTGCGGTACTTAATGTACAACGGAATCTATGCTCTAAAGTTCGTTCTATCAGTTAAATGAAATTTCCCTACGTGTACTTGTTTAAATATCTATCGTACTATATATATCTCAACACAGTTCCCAGACTACAGGACAAAGCTAACAGTTACCGGCTACTCTGACGAACAGTAGGTACCAAGATCAAATCCTTGATCCGACAGCCTTTTTGGTAAGTATAACTTGGACTGCTCCATGCTCCTTTCCTCTTGCTCTTTAGAATGCTTAGGCACCCATGGCTCTAACTCTTTCTCAAGTATTCAATGACTGCGACAAGTGTGTACACTTGAGAGTGGAGTAAGAGGCAAGTTGCCTTTGCTTCTTTATTGTTTTATTTTACACTAATCAGTTCTAGAAAGTACCAAACCAAAATCATATTTCTACAGATTTAGGTTTATTATTTATGTTTTTGTATTGGTCTTGCATTCACCATTGTTTTTATTAAGTAAGCGGGTAGGACATCGCTTATGGATTGCCAAAATCATAACTGATACAAAATATTGAGAATAGTTGTCGATATACATCACTATATTTTTTAGTATATATATTGTGTCAAAATGTGCGAGTTCAAATATATTGTATGAATTTACAGTATTTGACCTGTAATATGAATAACATGAAATGTCAAATTATGTGAAACTACGCTGGCATTATACGGGAGCGATGACGTTGGGTAGTTATGAATTGTTTGTGTATCTTCTATTAAAGAGATGCATGTTATTGATTATGTTGCAACAAAACATTATCACTGCTTACATGGATGCATTGGGATGGATACCTGTCGATGCGTTCAAATTTTGTTCTCTATAGTTACGACTGAGCAATGAAATAACATTGTACAAAAGGATGCAATTTTTTTTTGAGAATGAGAAAGAGAAAAAGCTGAAGAGAAAGATAAAGAAAAATGAAAAGACGAGAAAGAGAAGGAAAAGAGAGAAAAAGATGCATTAAGTAAGAGGTTATCGGATCCCTATTTTTTTTTCCTAGTCCAAAGAATAACACATGCATTCGTAAAAAACGAGAAAAAAAATATACAATGAGCGAAAGAGGTACAATGCGCAAGCAAAAACTTAGAAATGACGCATGTCTATTTTTTTTGGAATTTTCCGTACATTTTATACGAACATTAAATGTATAAGAATTTTATGAAATGTTCAAAACCTAAAAAAACAACGCATTTTTCGTAAAAAAGTGTATTCATATTTTTTGTTTTTTAGTTTCTACAAGTGTTCGGTATCGACAAGAAATTTATCGCGATAGCACCGATACCAATAGTTATCGGTTATCGAACGGTCAAGAGTCCTAATATATCGCTCCGAGACGAACAAACTCATTATCAGCGAAAAGTGGAAAAATTATATAGTGTGTTATATAATAGTACTTTATAATATACTGTATTATATTTTTAATTGTATATAGCGAGGTATGCCACGTGTAACAATTTGTTGAGTACTCAGTGTAACGAGATAACGGCGGTATATGACGACATAATTAATCGTACAGTTGTACGGCGAGAACCGTACAATTATCGCCGATAGTTATCGGTACAAAAGTTATCGCGATTAAAAACCGATATTATCAGTTTTTGCAATTATGTGTCCTCCATTGGACTACAGAATTCAAGAAGCCTCTAAGTAAATTAAACTAGCCCACTTTCACCTACAACCACTGCTGATCAAGTAAACAAATTGTCAACCTAACTGCACCCTTGTGCAATCTGGACTCCCCTGAGTCCACAGCAAAAAAAATCACTGAAAACGCCCAACTAGTCGATAAGTTATGAAGCGGCAAAGATGCCAATTTATACAAACTCTCAAAGAGAGAGGCTGCTGCCTACTAAAAAAAATGTTAAGTCCCAAACCCCTCTCACAACCCCTATCTACTGCGGTACGATCCAATCATATGACTGTATAGTTTAGAAAGGTAATACGGTCGATGTCCTTTCTGTACGGCGTATGGACGACAAGGCCATTGAGTGGACGCGTGTCTCCTTTTTACTCGTTCTTATGTCCCCCGGGATTTCCGCTTCCAAATGTTATCTCTCCACGTGGCGCCAAGTCATGCCACGTCCAAAAACCGCCATATTGACCATTCCGGGATCTCGGCTGCGACATGTGTTCTTAGATCAAAAACGACTTTGAATGTTAGCAGCTGAAACAAATGTCCGATTCGTTTGTTTCATGCGGGATCATGTTCGCACTATATATTAACTAGTTCTTTGTCCCTTCATTCGTATTTTCGTTAATCAATTTAAAGATCAAAACACAGTTTAAATATATATCACACCCTATGTAATTTAACTAACTCCTACGACAGACCGACGGCTACGCCTCGCTCTGCCGGTCGGAGGTTGGAGTCGTGGCGGACTCAACCTTATGTTGAGAGTGACTTATGTCACTCTTTAGTCCTGCCTATAGAGCAGAGGCACCCATGGCTCCACCACTCTCTCTCTCTCTCTCTCTCTCTCTCTATCTATCTCTCTCTCTCTCTCTCTCTCCCTCTCTCTCTCTCTCTCTCTCTCCTCTCTCCTCTCTCTCTCTCTCTCTCTCTCTCTCTCTCTCTCTCTCTCTCTCTCTCTCTCTCTCTCTCTCGTTTAGTGACTACAACAAGTATGGGGGCTACAGAGAAGAGCTCGAGGCACACTTTCTGCGCTTTTCTTTTCCTCTTACCACTAATCTATTTAGACCTGGAAAATACTCTATAAATCTAGTTATTTCAATAGTTTTATATTGTCAATAACACCTTTTTCGATATATCGTGCCAGTATATCGATTATTTGCATGCCAAGAAAAGGTACATAAAGATTATCGGCAAAACCTTGCCGATACACAACACTAGTTTCTACACATGAGTTATTTGTACTGCTGTGTATCGAAAATATTTAATCGATATTCACTACACGACATTTTTTATAGTGTTGTGTATCGGTAAGGATTAGCCGATAACTGATATAGGCATTTTTTTGGGTTGGCGATAATCGATAAATTGGTACGATATATGCTATCGGTGTTATCGCCGATAATTAACCGATAATATCGGTTGTTTATCGGCGATAACACCGATATCGATAACTATGGGCGATAACTGTACGGACCGTACATATAAATGTACGGCCAATACATTCAACTATACGTGTTATTCTCGGACGCGCCTTGGAGCCCCTTCCCTACGATTGGTAAAAAATCGCGATATTGCCTTGATTATTTCTAATTTGATGGGGTTTTATTGGGGTTCCACGCTCCCGTACCCTTCCAAAATTTCCTTTTGACTGTTATTTTTTTTTGCAAATGTTAGTTACGCCCTCGCATCACTTCCATGGTGGCAGTATATGGCAACAATTTGACAGTTGTATTCGTCTGCTATGTTCGTTTGTTTTCCGAAAACGTTTGATTTACAAATTTACAATGTAATTTAATATTTTCGTTTCGGTAATATAGTTTAGAACGATATATTGTTTTAAATATGTCAACGTTTATGTGCTGCGCTGTAATAAATTTCAGTTAAAAAGATAGGGAACAGATTCTTATACGTGGCATGCCACGCTATATAAAGTCAATAATATAATACAGTATGTTATATAGTACTATTGTGTGCATACTATATTATTTTAAAGTTATCGCCGATATGGAATTTATTGGTCTTGGACTGATATATCGGGACCTCTGACTGTTCGAGAACCGATAACTATCGGTATCGGTATTATCACGATAATTTTTTCACTGATACACAACACAAATTTTTTGACACTCGCTACGCGATGACGAATTTCCGTACCAAGCTCGATTTTCAATGCACGGAAAAAAAAACAAAAAAACTAAAACGAATCCGACACTGCGACCGTCCAATCCACCCAAATCGTATAGACGGTCACGATTTGAAGATGTTAAGGTGTAAAAGTCCTAAAACATACTTATGTCAATAAGTGCGCGAGGGACAAATTATTGCCGCTTTGTCTGTCAAACCTAGTGGGTTACTTGCGGCCGTCATCCCGTCACACGTGCTACCCTTCGAATGTCATTTAAGGGCAGACATCCATATTGTAACGGACGGCCCTTCGGTTGCCGGAAAAGTTAACGCACATTCGAGCTCTTTTCCTTTTCGACAAATAAGTGAACCAGTAGAATTATGCTATTCTAACCACTATCGCATACGACAAGTTTTGCGGCAGGACTCTCCGTTACAAAAAACATTCGCACTAAACTATTTTTCGCTTTCACTGTTTCTGCCGGTAACCGCCATTGGTTAGGCCATTGGATGGCAAACCTGGTACTAGGTCGCGGTAGGTGCTGCGTGGCAGACACGTGGATACCATGTGGCGGATCACGTGGTTTTTCCTTGGCCGAATTTTTAAAAGTTGTTTAAGGGTGCGTCTCCATGTGCCTAAGGGATTTTTTTCTGTCGTTTTCTTGTAAAACTTAGAGCCGTACCGCGTAAGTTTCAACCGTACAAAAAAATAGAGAAAATGAGAAGTACATTTTGCGTCATCATCGAATTTAGGATGTACTACATGTTGTCATCTTGTGTTCTTCGACCCACGGCCATGCCAAAAAACGTCATCTTCAAAATTTTCTTTAAAAAGCAGGGAAGATGTGTTTCAAAACAAAATATTTTCGAAAAACAAATAGAAACACTTATTGGCACGTGTAAAAAAATTTCAAAAAAAATCAAAAGAATTCAAGCGACGACGAAAAGTGCACGATCCGCTATGTTTTGTTCGTTTGCGTTCAGGTATGACGAAGCAAAGTACACAATTTATTTGGTTCTGTCCGTTTGTGCCTGGTACGGATTTTATTTCGCCAGGGGTCTCAAGATTCTGATGCCATTTCACGTCGAGCGGACAGGCGACGCAAAGGCAAAGTGCATCTTCTTCAACCGTGAAACGGCACAGGCTGGATGGCGTTGCGTCTACAATGTCACGAAAAAGGCATGCACCGTCACAATTTTTAGCGCCTGAACGAATAGCATCGTGCCTCGTAGAAAAGTGAACAAATATCCACGACGACCGCGCCACCATGTGGGTACACGACGCATAAGACATGTGCCTTCCGCCAGGGAGGATGCGAGGCGACTGGAAGCTACAAGAAAATATTTGACGGAGGATATTGTTTCACGCTTCTTGCCATCCACTAACCATTCTGACATTTTCGTATGCTTTTACAAATCTTAAGTTTTGTCCGCACGTACACGTTTTATTCAATACGTCGTACGAGTCACTTTTTACCTTCGTTGGTTAAAATATGTGGTCACAATTTGCTGTCAGATATTCTTTAAATATTACTAGAATCGTATCCATCTATTATGTGGACAAATTAGAGTGTGCCACGCAAAAACAATGTCGCTTACTAAACCGACACAATAGAACGATAATTTCAGTAATCGAATTTTTGACATTTACTGAGGTTGCCTAATGGAACAACTCTCTTAGGGAATTGCTAATCGCAGTCACAATTTTTGCTGGGCGAAGGTACTTACGTCAACTTCTCAAAAATTGTACATTTGAAGTACACATTAGTACAAATTGCGATCCGTTGAGTTTAGATTTGACTTTCAATCCGTGTAACAACTTTGACTTGCGAAATATCGTAACAACCGGTTACAAAATTGTCGCGCTTCCGAACGTCGATTGTCCTAAAAAATCAACAATTCACACAGTCGGCCAAGGGTTAAGGTAACAAAACTGCGCAAATCACGTGTAAATAAAATTGATGCCCGCTGGTACAGCGCCACGTTATGAGGGTATTGAACGCTAATTCGGTTCCCCCAATTTTTTCCAAAATCCTCAATATAATTATCCATACTATTCAAAAAAACACTAATTTCTAATTAGAGTAAATGATTTCTTTGAAAAAAAATCAAATTCCCAATTAGCGTTAATAACGGTAATTATTCTTATTCGCTAAAAAAACTTCTACGCTAATAACGATTCGCGGTGTACTTTCTGACTTTACGTGAGCTCTACTTTGAGAGCACATACTGGCTTTTAACTTAGCCGCAAAATTGAAATTTATTCAAGAATCGTAAATAGTGTGGCTTGATTTGGTCGCTCGTGATTGCGCGCGTATTCTTCATTTAGTTTCAACGATATTTTACGCGCGTCCGTTTTCTTATCGTGTACGAAGTTTATTTCGTTTCGTGCGAGTTAATTTATCCGTATCACGTCGTCCTTTAATTTTCATCTAAGTTCAAAGCAGGGCTTCGCGATTTGTACTCTTAAAGAGTTAAATTGTACTTGTATCGCGTAGTGTATAGCTTGAAAAAAAATGTACGATACACAACTAAAAAATAGACATTATGTTCATAAAATACATTACGATGTATTTGATAATAGTAAGGGTATGTCCCCTATGTACTTATAACTTAACGAACTTACTTTGTATTTTAGTGCTGATCCGTCGGACCTGGTTTTCAAGTGTCCCTATGTGTAAGAACGTAATCGTAACTTACGTTTGTGAGGTTTGTATACGTCGAAAAAACCTGTGACGGTTGTCAACGTCTACAATCTGTGTTGTCGCACGTTTTTTTTTGGAACTGCTTGTGACGTCGCATGTCTTACCGTGACATTGTAGACGTACCGCATTCTAGCTTGTGCAGTTTCAGGGTTGAAGAAGATGCGATTTGCTTTCGCGTCTCCTGTCCGGTCGACGTGAAATTTCATCAGAATTTCGAGACCCCTGCAAAAAAAAAACGTATTGAACGATAACAGACAAATCCAAACAAATTGTGTACTTTTCTTCGTCGTATTCAATCGCAAACGGACAAAACATAGTGAATTCTGTACTTTTCTTTGTCCTTGGAAATCGTATGAAAATTTTCAAAAATTACGGCACGTGCGAATATATGTTGCTCTTTGTTTATCGAAAATACATAGGTTTAAAACACATCGCACATGTGTTTTAAACATAAGTTTGAAGATGACGTTTTTTGTTGTGGCAGTGGGTCGAAAAATACAAGACGACAAATTTTTACACATCGTAAGTTCGAGGATGACTCAAATTGTACTCTACAAATTTGCGCTTCCTTCGTACGGATGCAACTTAGGCAGTGCAAAGCTAAGTTTTACAAGAAAACAACAAAAAAAACCCTTACTTATGCAGATGGGGACATACCCTAATTTTAAAGGATTTCCTGGCATTTAGCTTATTGCTTAGATTTTTTAATCGGTTTTTACTATTTGACCTGTTTGTTTCGGCAAAATCCTCTAGTTTGGTTCCTAACACCCAAACCTGTTTCATACAGTTTTGTTCGGTTTGGTACCGAACGGAACCAAACCGGGTCAAGCTCTACAGTACAATACAAGACTGTACTGTAATGTACGATATGCACCATACCAGACAAAATAGACCGTATCAACCGTCCTATGAAATTCGAATATGTTGGATTTTGCCTAGCTAAACTGTTTCAATATTGTTTGTCGTTAAAAGTAAAAAAGGACGAATTGTACGCACGGAATCATACCGAAGGCCAAAAAAATGTACGGCGGAAGCAAGCTTCGAGCGCTACACCGCGAATCGTAATTAGAGTAATGAAAAAATTAGAGTAAAAAAACAAAAAAAAACAATTAGAGTAATGAACTCTAATTTATGTGATAGAACTTTTTCATAGAGGAAGTTTACTCTAATTTATTTAAGTACTCTATATTGGGTTATGTCGGCAATAAATATCCGCGTTGAAATTATAAACACTAAATTACGTAGACGTACAAAACTTGTCAGTCCGTATAGTTTTGGCGTCATTATGACGCTAGTATTATTTGTCGCGCTGAATGTCAGTTAATGTTCACACTGACGACGATGCTGTCGACGGACGAGAGTTATGCGAACGACTTTTTTTTGATGTGATTGATTTTTCGTTTAGTGCGATTTCACGTGCGAGCCCGATTGTATTAAATCATTATTTGTACCTTTTTACTTTAAAAAGTACAATTTTGCACGATCGAACGTCTTCCGTACTCCACACTATTTGTAACGAACCTATATTACAATTTTGTTACGCTAATTAAACTTACCTAAATTAGAATAATGAAAAAATTAGAATCGTTTACTCTATTTGATGTAATAGAGTCGAAATTTCGAGCGACCGAATTAGAGTAATTTACTCTAATTACGATTCGCGGTGTAGTGCTATAAAGTACAAATTAGGTCAACCCCTCCTGTAATTCATATTTTATGAATATTGAATATACGACAAGCAATTTGTGTAGAATTATAAATCTTATATAAAAGAATAAATATTTATAAATAATGAGAAATAATATTGCGTGGTTCACACTTGGAAAAATAGGAAAACGATGTCATAAATTTTGGGGTCTGTTCGCCAAATTTCATAAAATGACAAAAAACGCGGCGGTGACGGTTGGGGCGGCTGGTTTCGACCGTTTTGGAGCGTAGCGACGGACAAAAGATGCAGTTCTATGCGTTAAAACTCGACAGCTGCGTAAAGCAAATGGCAAATGCCGTCCGCCATTGGACATCATGTTCGGAATGCACTTTTTCGTTTTTGAAGAATTTCGAAAAATGAAGCGCACGGACGTGAACCGTACAGGAATTCATTCCTTCGCAAACTTATGACAAACTAGGGGACCAATCACATAAGAGAACACGTAATGTCAAAAAATAAAAATAAAAACCGATGGATAAAAAAGGGCATGTCCAAAGTTCCTTTGCGGTTATTTTCGGTCTGTACAAACGCTTGCGTGGCAATTCATTTTGGTTTGGAAGGATTCGTACATATCATGTCTGCAAAGCGTTTCCTTTTTCGTACAAGCAAGTGGCTCGTATCACGACACGCTAGTTGACGTAGGCTAGCGTCACGTGCCAGTTCACGAAGGACAAAAAAAGTACAGTTTTCATACCATACCGTTTTCCCCTTTTTCAAGTGTGAACCACGCATAGAGTTTTTTAGGGTTAATAGGGTTTTTAGGGTTTATAAGGGTTTTTTAGGGTTTTTTAGGGTTTTTAGGGTTTTTAGGGTTTTTATCGAAACAAGAAATTCGTCCGTATTTTAACGTAGTGTTTTGTACTGGACGTACGCTATGCCTTGAACTGTGAACTACATAGTGAATCGCTATTAGCGTCTATGTTTTTTTGCAACTTAAAACATACTTTCTCCGTACACACTTGTTCGATTGTGGATCTGTCGATTGCGATTGAAAGATAACACTCAGCTTTCGATTGGTGGTCTCAAATTGAGAACCGGACAAGTGTGTACGGAGAAACGATGTTTTAAGAGGTGAAAAAAACATTAACACTAATAGCGATTCACGGTGTATTGTACATAAGAGTACGGTACATTACAATGCAGTACAGTAAAGTACAATACACCGTCAATCGCTATTAGAGTAAAGGAATAAATAGCGTAAAAAAACAATTAGTGTTATTAACACTAATCGGGATTTTTTTTTTTTTTGAAAAAAAATATATACTAATTAAACCTTGACTGTATTTTGGGTTGTCCTGAATAATAAACACCCGCCCTTTCGATGTCTACAGTAATATGTGTATCCGTACAAAATCTGACAATTCGTACGCCGTCGCGCTGTTCACAAGGTCGACGGACGAACATATGAGAACGTGATTTTTTTCGACGAGTTTGAATCTCTTTCTTCCAGTGCACATTCACATGTGTAGGCAATAATGTTAAGTGTCTTTTATGCCTTTGTAATTCAAAAAGTACCATTTCGTACGAAAATATCCTGTCCGTTCGCCACACTATTTCCATCACAGTGTACTTCCACCATTAACGCTAATTGAAAAAAAAACCTAATTATGATAATGGAAAAAATAGAATTATGGATTGTATTTCAGGTTTTTTTTTTTGAAAAAAGGGCACCGAATTGGCGTTATATACTCTAATAGCGATTGATGGTGTAATGTACACCGTCAATCGCTACTAGGGTAAAGGAATAAATAGCGTAAAAAAAAAATTAGTATTATTAACACTAATCAGGATTTTTTTTTTTTGAAAAAAAATATATATACTACACCGTGAATCGTTGTTAGACTTATGTACTCTATATCGGCGCCCCAAAATTTTGACATTGATACTCGAAATACAGTGACTGATTCTATTTTATCCGTGACGTTTATTACGGTTCTTGTAAATTAGCATCAATGGAATTTCCGTACTTATTTCATGAATAGTGTGGTGTACGGAATGTGTTTGCTGGTACAAAACTGTATTTGATTACCGAAAATCGTACGGAAATTGTAGTTAACTTATGTCGGTCGCATACAGAACTGCGCTTAGAATAAACGAGGATTCGAGTTTGCGACAAACGCGTTCGCAAACCCAAATTAGAATTATGGATTAATTACACTGAAAGGACGCGACGTGGTACGGATTGTCAGATTCTGTAATTTTACCTATTTTAACGTGTATGCAATGACGGCGGATTCTGTATACCTAAATCAGCGTTGTAGGAAATTACAATTTTACATTTTTTTCATAATGGTATTGATACACAAATTAGAATCAATGACATTAATTTATTATTGATACTAATAATTTCTATAGTCTTATAACGATTCACGGTGTAATTAATCCCTAACTGTAATTTGGATTGTCCTGAATAATAAATACCCGCCCTTTCGATGTCTACATTAATATGTGTATCCGTACAAAATCTGACAATTCGTACGCCGTCGCGCTGTTCACAAGGTCGACGGACGAACATATGTGAACGTGATTTTTGTCGACGAGTTTGCGTCTCTTTCTTCCAGTGCACATTCACATGTGTGGGCAATAATGTTAAGTGTCTTTTATGCCTTTGTAATTCAAAAAGTACCATTTCGTACAGAAATATCTTGTCCGTACGCAGCACTATTTCCATCGCAGTGTACTTCCATTATTAACGCTAATTGAAAAAAAAACCTAATTAGAATAATGGAAAAAATAGAATTATGGATTGTATTTCGGGTGTTTTTTTTTTAAAAAAGGGCACCGAATTGGCGTTATATACTCTAATAGCGATTGACGGTGTAGTGTCCGTCCGTACAAACTGAAAATTATTGGCGTCAATGGAGTTAATTAATAGTGTGGCGCAAAACTCCAAAAAAGTCACATAATAAATTAATAATGTTTCAATTGGCTGAGAATATACATATATTTATATATTTTTTTTTATGAAAGGCCAGATGTACATCAAACGCTGCATTCCTATTGTTTTCGCACGATTCGTACTTTTTGAAAACAGTACTGACGCGAATCCGTATCCCGTAAATTCTGCTGACTATAAGCTCAATTTTGGACGGACTCGAAATCAATGATTGGACCAAATCTGAGTCCCAAAGAGTGGACGACGTGGTACGATAAAAACAATAAAATAAAAAAAAAGTTGTACTAGACAGAAAATACGACCGCTACAAGAACCATATTTTTTCAATGCTGCCCGAATCACTGAAGATCGTACGAACACTGTAAGAATATTCATCAAAAATCAACTTGCGCTCAACTTGTGTCAAGCGAGGCCATGAATTGATCCGTACGAAAATAAGTTATAAAATAAAGGACTTTCCCGTGCATAAAACATAAAGTTAGAGTCTGTACTTTCCTGAAAAGTACGAATTCTGGGCTTCAGTGCCCTGTACTGTCGACTGTACAGTACAGGTAAGTACACCGCCAATCGCTATTAGCGTAGAAGTTTCTTTAGCGTGCATGAAAAATTACCGTTGTTTACGCTAATTAAGAATTTGAAAATTTTGAAAAAAAACATACATTCTAATTGTTTAATTATTCTAATTTGGATCTTTGAAAAAAATAAATGTCGGTCGCAAACATGCTTACACTACTATAGGTATTCGTACAAAATCTTACAAATCGTACACAAATCGTACGTTCACACAGTCGAAACGTTGTTGCTGGACGAATATGTGCGAACGTGATATTTGACAACCCGATTAGACCCCCTTTTTAGAGCGCACATTCTCATGCGTCCGCGGCTACTAAAACTCATTAATTATACTTTTTCACTTAAAAAGGTACAATTTTGTACGGTCTGACACTGTCCGTACACCACACTAATTAAATGATGGCGTACTTCCATTTTGTACGGTACTAAAAAATTATCCCTAAATAGAGTAAAGAAAAAAATAGAATGAACTACGCTAATGGAGAATAAAATAAAAAAAAAGCGGGACGGAATTAGCGTACACAACGCTAATAGCGATTGGCGGTGTACTGTACAATACAGTATGGGTATCGTCAAGCCCCCATACAAGTGTGGGAGGGGCCAAAAAGTTGCAAGTTTCAGTACAGTACACCGTCAATCGCTATTAGAGTATATAACGCCAATTCGGTGCCCTTTTTTAAAAAAAAAACACCCGAAATACAATCCATAATTCTATTTTTTCCATTATTCTAATTAGGTTTTTTTTTCAATTAGCGTTAATAATGGAAGTACACTGCGATGGAAATAGTGCTGCGTACGGACAAGATATTTCTGTACGAAATGGTACTTTTTGAATTACAAAGGCATAAAAGACACTTAACATTATTGCCCACACATGTGAATGTGCACTGGAAGAAAGAGACGCAAACTCGTCGACAAAAATCACGTTCACATATGTTCGTCCGTCGACCTTGTGAACAGCGCGACGGCGTACGAATTGTCAGATTTTGTACGGATACACATATTAATGTAGACATCGAAAGGGCGGGTATTTATTATTCAGGACAATCCAAATTACAGTTAGGGATTAATTAGTATATATATTTTTTTTTCAAAAATTAATAAATCCCGATTAGTGTTAATAACACTAATTGCTTTTTTACGCTATTTATTCCTTTACTCTAATAGCGATTGACGGTGTACAATAGTACAATATTTATTTTGTACTAATACTATGTTTTTTCTGCCCGGATGTGTACGGTCATTGTTGGACTCTATTATGGACTCGAAGTCTTTACTCTTTCGGCGATCCTTTTAGAAAATTTAGCTGTTTTACGTACCATATCGAAAGTATATTTCTGCTCGTACATTCTGTCAGGTAAGAAAGTACAGATTTTAGAATCTTCTCACTGCCACAAAATCGTCGGCTTGGCAGATTTACAAATTCCGTAAAACTGTACTTTCAGACAATCTGTTTTGTCGTATTTCCACGTGTCTATTTCCAGAGTGAGTCAGAGGAGTTGAAAACTCGTACAATGTTGACCTACAATTTCCACATAGAAAACGACAAAAAATCCGCCGTTCGATCCGCTCCGATTCTTCTGACCGTCCATTTCAAAGATTCGATTCACAAAAAGTGATCATCCGAACTTTTCCATCCGTGTCTCGTCACTCTATTGTACGGAATTCGTACAGCTCCGGAATTCCCGGAATATTTCATCGCCATGTTTTTCTTTTTCGCAATCCGCTCAAGAAAGCTTTTCCAGAGGAGGAGAAGGACAGAATTTGTACACGTACGGTCTTAGAGTCACGTTCCGTCACGTCTACCATAATACGACAAAAGCCACGCCTACCCAATGTTCAAAATGATGACGTCATTTTGTCGTATTTGCTCGGCGAGATCGAGATTTTCTTCGCTGGCGGTCGAGAGCCGCCTTTTTCTTTTTCGAAAGATTGCCACTGGGCGTCCGTACCAGAACGTACGGCACAGTTGCCGCTTCTGGATGTCGGTGCCCACCCATATTTTTGTCGGTTAGCGTATCTTTTTGTCGGTTTGCGTATCCTTTTGTCGGTTAGCGTATATTTTTGTCGGTTAGCGTTTCCCTCCCGCGCATTCAAATACGCTCCGTCTCACCTCTCCTCTACATCCAAAGAAAGAATCACTTTTTGTCTTCATTTGAATCGTGAAATTGTCGTTTACCATTTCTCTCGCCTCTCTCATCACTACCCTCCACTCCCTCTTCCTCTCATCTTTTGTCTTATTCGGAGGCTTTCTCGTCTCACTTTCTCTCTCTTCCTCTCTCACACATTTTTGTCGTCTTGTTTCCTCTTCTTCTCTTCCTCTCCCTCTTCTTCTTTTTGTCTTTTTCACCTCCCTTTGACCTCCGTTGACTTTTCTTCCCTCTCATTTCCCCACTTCTTCCCCTTCTTTTTTTTTTTTTTTTTTTTTTTCGGACCACTCTCGATAAAATCAAAAAAATCCATGGCGCTCCGATTTTGCCTGTTGTCGCTCGAGCGTATCTTCGTTTTGTCGTTTCTGATGGCGACAGTTTTTGTCGATTCTGCCCCGGCTGTCCCCCCTTGCGGCAAGTCGTACCTCCCCGTGAAGGGCGACACGTGCACCTCCGTGGTGAAGAAGGCGGGCATCACACTCGCCATCTTCAAGATCCTCAACCCCTCCGTCAACTGCAACGTGCCGCTCGCGGTACGACCACGCTATTTATGGACTTATGGAATTGTTTATTCGTTTGCTTGTTCGTTTGTTTGTTTGTTTGTTTGTTTGATTGATTGTTTGTTTGTTTGTTTGTTTGATTGATTGTTTGTTTGTTTGTTTGTTTGTTTGTTTGTTTTTTTATTTGTTTATTTGTTTCTTTGTTTGTTTGTTTGTTTGTTTATTTATTCGTTTATTTATTTATTTATTTGTTTATGTATTTGTTTATTTATTTGTTTATTTATTTACTTCTTTTTATTACGTGTTATTATGCGTTATTATGTGGTATTTTGTGGTATTGTGTATTTTTATGTATTATTATGTATTTTTATGGAAAACGAGTATTAAAATGTTTTTTTAACATTTTTCTGTCATCTATTCCACTTTTTCAGATCTATTTTGTCCTTGGACTCATTCCGTGGTCCATTCCATTCCATTTATTTTAATTTATTTTCTTAATTCAAATGTTTGTCCATTGTCCTTGTCCTCATTTCTTCCATGTGGTCCATGTTCCATTCCATTTCCTCCCTTCCTCATTCCCATGTCCATTCCCTCCCCCTCCCCCTCCCCCCTTTTTTCCTCCCCATCTCCCTCTCCTTTCCCCCCCTTGGGTCCTGGCAGCTCAAAATTCGTGATATAAAAACAGGATCTAAGAAAGTCGGCGTTGTCGATATCTCTATTTTGTCCTCTAGCGCCGCTTTGAAGCCGCGTCCTGTCTCGTCGCTGCTGACGTGGCAGCCACTTTGGACTGTCCGCCAGTCAGAGTTTTCGGCTAACGTCACCTCCGTATCTCTCCGCACGTGCGGCGCTGGTTATCACGTCATCGCTGACGTGTCGCCTCAGTTTTTTCAAGCTGCCCGTATGGCAGGGTTGGCGGTCTTGACTGACGGCCGTACATTCCGTTACACGCAACGGAACTGTTGGACAGAAAAAGACCAAAAATCGTTTCAGCCCTTTGTGTCCGTCGGTGAGTCGTAAAAAATTCTATTTTTTTTTTTTTTTTTTTTTTGCCGGGTCTAAGTTTTTTTTTTTTTTTTTTTTTTTTAGTTTTTTTTATTTTTTTTTTTTTTTTTTTTTTTTTTTTTTTTTTTTTTAACGGAAATAAATTTTTTTTTTTTTTTTTTTTTTTTTGATTTTTTTTTTTTTTTTTTTTTTTTTTTTTTTTTGACATTTGCGTTAACCAATTTAAACGAATGCTGACGTCATCAATATTGGCGTTTGTTGCGTGACGTGTGACAGCTTCTTGCTCCTTTCCGCTAGGCGCCAAATTGTTCGTACCGGAGCTTCACGGCCGCAAGATGCCGAACAAAATGGTACGGCCGTACTTTTTTTGCTTTTACCGCATTTTTGTTTTTTTGAAATAGGAACGACAAAAACTGTGACAAACTGTCACGTTTTGGACGTATGTGAGGAAAAGTCGTAGAGAGGGGGGAAGTGTGGCGGTAGGTCTGAAAAAACAAAAAGAAAATGGTTAAATAAAAATAACGAAACAATCTCTAAAATCGGCATCTGAAAATTTGCGTATTTTGTTTTGTCGATTTCTGTTTTGTCGGTTTCTATTTTGTCGGTTTCTATTTTGACCTATGTTATGGGTGTTTTTTTTTTCCCTGCCCGTTTTGACCCTCTGGCTGTTTTGTCCTTTGAATTTGTCGGTTTCCGCAGGTTCACAACGGATGTGTTCTAGTGGACGACACGTGTGAAGATGCTGACGTGTCAGTTATAGCGCAGATTCTGGGATCCGGCGAATCTCTTTCCGCGGATTGGAAAGTGGTCGGCGCGAGAGTCCACGTCAGAGAGGCGCCTGCTTGCGTCATCGAGGCGTACTCGTGAAAGGTCTTGTGACGTCACACGGCGCGACAAACAAAATGATTTAAAACGCTTTAAATAAAAACTTGAAAAAGGATCGACGTGGCGCGTCGCGACAAATTAACGACGTGACTGGATCGTGATCTGACGTGGCGCTAAACATCACTGTGACGTGTCAGAAGGCGCCGCTAATGAAACGTCAGTTTTATTCTTTTGGCGGAACGAAAGGGACAATTTTGACAAAAAGTTTTTTTTTTTTTTGTAGTTTTTTTTTTCAGGTTGACCGGAAATAGTGTGGATCAATCCTCCGCACTAAATCCTTTTTAAAAAATCCTTGCGCTTTTTATAAGGCTTGTATTTTCTAAAAGGGGTTTTTAAAAGGATAGATATAGTTTTATAGGGAGAAAAAAGACCATTAAAAATATAAAAAAATAAAAAGGGCCAAAACAGGACAACAAAAGGACGAAAGAAAAAAAAAGAGGATTTAAAGCTAGGAAAAAAAGAAAAAAGGAAAGGGTATAATTGGCAAGGGGTAGGAAAAGATAAAAAAGGGTATTTTGAAATCATATCTTTTGTTAGAAAAGATATAAAGTAGAATAGGTAATTAGAAAAAAAAAAAAGGAAATAATATAAAAAGAGAAAGGAAAAAAAGCAAACTCTTTTGAGAAAACTCTAAATCAAGTACCAAAATATATTTCAGAAACAAAAATAAAAGAAAAGAAAAATCCATTAGATGAAGCCATGGTTCTGACTTCGTCCTTCTCTCCCCTTCTCCTTCATCCAAATTTTTCGTTGTTTTTTTGCCGTTTTTTTGTCTTTCTTGTCCTTTTTGTCCTTTATTTAGTATTTTGTCCACTTTTTTTTTGGTGCGATTGAAAATAGTCGTATCATGTACTTTAAACACAAAAAAGATTGTGTTCCCCCTCTTCTCTCTCTCTCTCTCTCTCCCTCTCTCCCTCTCCCTCTCCATCCCCCTCCCTCTCCCTCTCCCTCTCCCTCTCCCTCTCCCTCTCCCCCTCTCTCCCCCCCTCCCCCCCCCCTCCCTCTCCCCCTCCCCCTCCCCCTCCCTCTCCCTCTCCCCCTCTCTCTCCCCCTCCCCCCCCCCCTCCCCCCCCTCCCCCTCCCCCTCCCTCTCCCCCTCCACCTCTCCCCCTCCCTCGCCCTCCCCCACCCCCTCCCCCTCCCCCTGGCCCTCCCCCTGGCCCTCCCCCTCCCCCTCCCTCTCCCCCGCCCCCGCCCCCTCCCCTGCCCCCTGTCTCTCCCTCTCCCTCTCTCTCCCTCTCCCTCTCCCCCCCCCTCCCCCTCCCTCTCCCCCTCCCCCTCCCTCTCCCCCTCCCTCTCCCTCTCCCTCTCCCTCTCCCTCTCCCTCTCCCTCTCCCTCCCCCTCCCTCTCCCTCTCCCCCTCCCCCTTCCTCGCTCCCTCCCTATCCCCTGCCCCCTGTCCCTCTCCCTCTCCCCCTCCCCCTCCCTCTCCCTCTCCCCCTCCCTCTCCCTCTCCCCCTCCCTCTCCCTCTCCCTCTCTCTCTACCTTTACGTTTACCTTTGCCCTCACCTCTCCCTCTCCCTCTTCCTATCCATTTACCTTCACCTTTCCATCTCCCTCTCCCTGTTATATTAATATTTGAGCTGGTGTTGTCGTTTTCAGTGCATTGGAGGCCCTTTCCAAAGTTTCTAGGTTCAAGTCCTGGCAAGCTCACTTTTTCCTTCATTAAGTACTTCACAGTATCAACAAAATTTTTGTAACTTGGTTGTCGGACAACGAAAGTATAAAATGTCTCCAAAACGATCAATTTTGACATACGAGTCAACTCATCTGATGCGTATTTGGTGTGCTCTAAAAATTAAGAGCTTCTCAAAATGTTGTCCTCTACGCAAAAAACATATTAATTGTCGACTTTATGCCCAAAATAAAGTGAAAATATAAAATATTAGACTTTATTTAAGGCGATTATTATCCTAAACTTTGTTGATTTTGTTTACCACTGTTAAATAATGGATTGCTGCCCATGATAGCACCTTTCTTAACCCTTGCCAGATTTTATATGTCAATTTTTTTTTGGATTCAATCCGATTAAGAATTTGTATGCAGTGACGATCCCAACTATCACAAACTTTGTACCAATTTTCTAAGTCAAAATGACCGAAAAAATGCTAAATATTGGTTGAATTTTTTTTTTTCGGAGGGAATTCTTGCCTCTAGTAAAGAAAACTAATTGATTCGACCAAGAGGCATATGCTTGACTCAAGAAAGTCCTTCGCAACGGGAGGGTTTATTAGGTTGCGTTTCGTAGATATTCAATTCTGTTGTGGTTAGGGTTGTAGGGTTGTAGTGTTGGTTTCAGTGCGTTGTTGTGTTTTTCTATTTGGGTTTGAGTGCCTTTGATTTCATGCGCCAATTTATGTGTCCTCGGTTCTTTTATTTTTTCTTTTGCTCTGCTTGTAGTTTTTCAGTTTTGGCCATGCCACACCCTTTTGTACCCTTGGACTCGAGATGGTTTACCATCGTGCTTTTTAATTAAATCTGAGATATTTTAATCGATTGGTTACTCACTTATTCAACTTGCCTCTGGAGGAAATTAATACCCGAGGTCGTGACAAAAGTGGGGAAGTTAAACGATCTACTTACTTTTTTATACAGCAATATAACTTCAAGCAGAGATGCAAAATTCACACTGAAAATACGGACGATAGAGAATAGAAAGTTAACTTAATTTGCACTTATTGCTCTCATTTCCTAGTCTCTGTAGAATGCACATTCTGTATCTTTTAGAGGATTCATCCTTGGTCTAAATACTATCTTGTGCCTAAAAATCATAAAGAATCTGAAAAATCATGTGCAAGGTGAGCTAGATCCTAAAAGTTCTAAGGTTTTTTAAAACTTTTGGTGTTAAGACCAGAATGGTCTTGTCACAATATCTGTACCCGGAACTTCCGGGAGACTACACCGTGAATCGCTATTAGCGTTAATAACGCTAATTCGCCTCCCTCAATTTTTGACCCTCGAACCTAAAATATAATTAATAACTCTAATTGTTTTTTTACGCTATTAAATGTAGTCTCGAATTAGCATTAAACACTCTAATTTAGACAGTTTTTAAATAGTGTACACCGCGAATCGTTATTAGCGTATATAACGCTAATTCAGTTCCTCCAAATTTTGAGCCAAATTCTCAAATAGAATCATTAATTTTATTTTAAATTTTGAGTAATTTCTAATTAGTGTAAATGATTTAACCTAAAATTTTGAAATTCCCAAATAGCGTTAAAAACGCTAATTATTTATTACGTTATTTAATCTTTGACACTAATAAAGATTTTCGGTGTAGTGTACGAAATGCCAGTCCTTCCGTACTAAAATTGCCTCTTATTTGGTACAATCTTACAAAAAGAGTGTCAGATAAAGGCGTCGACACGCGAAAGTGAGTGCGTCGACACGAAAAAGCGCACTCAGATTAGATTCCCAGTGATATAGACGGAGGAAAATCACGCCAACCTGTTCTCACATGTTCAATGTGAACACAGGCTACACTGGCTACACTATGGGGAAAATGTACCCAAATTAGAGTTATGAATAAATTAGAGTAAATTTTCTTTTGCCGAATGGCCTACCCAAATTAGGGAGAGAGTGTGAGGGATAGAGAATGGGAGGGAGAAGAGGGAGAAAGAAAAGAAAGAGAATGGGAGGGAGAAAGAGGGAGAGAGAGGGAGATGGAGGGAGAGGGAGGGGAAAGAAAGGGAAAGAAAGGGGAGGGAGAGGGAGGTAGAGGGAGAG
>JBBHKE010002976.1:457448-572428 GCA_037447655.1 Zygnema cylindricum | reverse complement strand
CCCTCTCCCTCTTCCCCTCCCTCTCCCTCTCCCTCTCCCCCTACCCTCACCTATCCCTCACCTATCTCTCACCTGTCCCTCACCTATCCCTCTCCCTCTTTTTGTCCTTTTACCCTCGCCTCTCCCTCTCTATCTCCCTCTCCTTGTTATATTAATTCTTAGAGCTATGGTTGTAGTTGTTACCTCATTGGAGGCCCTTTCCAAAGGTTATAAGCTCAAGTCTTGGAAAGCTTTCGTTTTTCTTCATTAAGTACTTCATTGTATTATGAAAAAAATTCTAACTTGGTTGTCGGACAACGAAATTGAAAAATGTCTCCAAAAATGATCAATTTTGACTAATGAGTCGACTCATCCGATGCGTATTTGGGTGTGCTCTTAAAAATAAGAGCTTCTCAAAATGTTGTCTTCTACGCAAAAAACATATTAATTGTCAACTTTATGCCTAAAATAAATTTAAAAATTAAACCATTAGACTTTATTTAAGGCGATTATTGTCCTCAATTTTGTAGATTTTGTTTACCACTGTTAACTAATGGATTGCTGCCCATGTGGCACCCTTGTTGACTCTTGCCAGATTTTATATGTCATTTTTTTTTTGGATTCAATCTGATTAAGAATTTGTATGCAGTGACGATCCCATATACCACAAACTTTGAACCAATTTTTTAAGTCAAAATGACCGAAAAATCGCTAAATATTGGTTGTATTTTTTTTTTCGAAGGGAGTTATTGCCTCTAGTAAAGAAAACCAATTCATTCGACCAAGAGTCATATGCTTGACTCAAGAAAGTCTTTCGCAACGGGAGTTTTTTTGAGGTTGCGTTTCGTAGATATTAAATTTTGTTGAGGTCAAGGTTGTAGGGTTGTAGTGTTGGTTTCAGTACGTTGCTGTGTTTTTTTTTTGGGTTTGAGTGCCTTTTGTTTTATGCGCTATTTTTATGTCTTCTCAGTTCTTTTATTTGTTCTTTTGCTCTGCTTGTAGATTTTCAGTTTTGGCCATGCCACACCTTTTTGTACCCTTGAACTCGAGATGGTTTACCATCGTGCTTTTTAATTCAATTTGATATATTTTAATCGATTGGTTACTCACTTATTCAACTTGCCTCGGGAGGAAATTATCACCCGAGGTCGAGACAAGAGTGGGGAAGGAGCTAAAAGATCTACTTACTTTTTTATGCGGCATTATAACTTCAAGCAGAGATGCAAATTTCACATTGAAAATACGGAAGATAAAGCACAGAAAGTTAACTTAATTTGCACTTATTGCTCTTATTTCCTAGTCTCTGTAGATTGCACATTCCTTATATTTTAGAGGATTCATCCTTGGTCTAAATACCATCTTGTGCCTAAAAATCATAAAGAATCTGAAAACTGATGTGCAAGGTGAGCCAGATCCTAAAAATTCTTAGTTTATTTTAACTTTTGGTGTTAAGACCAGAATGGTCTTGTCACAATATCTATACTCGGAATTTCCGGGAGACTACACTGTGACTCGCTCTTAGCGTTAATAACGCTAATTCGTCTCCCCCAAATTTTGACCCTCGAACCTAAAATAGAATTAATAACTCTAATTGTTTTTTTACGCTAATAAATGTAGTCTCAAATTAGCACCCCGCGAGTCGTTATTAGCGTATATAACGCTAATTAGGTTCCCCCAAATTTTGACCCAAATTCTCAAATAGAATCATTAATTCTATTTTAAATTTTGAGTAATTTCTAATGAGTAAATGATTTAACCTAAAATTTTGAAATTTCGAAATAGCGTTAATAACGCTAATAATTTTTGTATGTTATTTAATCTTTGACGCTAATAACGATTCGCGGTGTAGTGTACGAAATGCTAGTCCGTCCGTACTAAAATTGCCCGTTATTTGGTACAATCGTACAAAAAGAGTGTTAGGTAAAGGCGTCGACACGCGAAAGTGAGTGCCTCGACACGAAAAAGCGCACTCAGATTTGATTCCCGGTGATAAAGACGGAGGAAGATCACGCCAACGTGTTCTCACATGTTCAATGTGAACACAGGCTACACTGGCTATTCTATGGGGAAAATGTACCCAAATTAGAGTTATAAATAAATTAGAGTAAATTTTATTTTCCCGAATGGCCTTTAACCCAAATTAAAGTTGATAACACTCAATGTTTATTTACACGAATTATTTCTTAACGCTAATAGCGATTCAAGGTGTAGTTTCACGTCTCAATTCATTTGGCGTCCATCTGTATCACTTTAGTAAAACAACGTTTCAACAAGTACTTCTAAAAAATCCACACTAAATTTGGTCGACATACTGAAAATATTTTGAGTATCACTTTACTAAAACGATGATTCCGAATTTCGGTTTCCAACGCACTTTTTGCAATGGGGTTTTCTCTTCAACACTATTATGATAGGATGACATCAGCATGACCTACTAACGTCAACATGACCTGCTCTGACATCATTCTAAAAAGCTTCTCGTGTCGGCTATGATTGGTGCTCGCAGAGCCGCCGTTGCTGGAGAGGGAGAAAGAGAGAAGAAGGGAGAGAGTGTGAGGGGGAGAGAATGGGAGGGAGGGAGAATGGGAGGGAGAAAGAGGGAGAAAGAAAGGGAGAGAGAGAATGGGAGGGAGAAAGAGGGAGGAGGGGAAAGAAAGGGAGAGAGGGCAAGAGAGATAACGTGAGGCAGAAAAAGGGAAAGGGAGGGAGAGGGAGAGGGTGGGAGAAAAGGACGGAGAATATTCGGTTCCACTGAAAGCAACTAGAGTAGAAACACTTATATTTTTGTTTAAGATAAACAAATAGAAATAAATGAAGGGGAGAGAGGGAGAGGGAAAGGGAGAGGGAGAGAGAGAGGGATCGAGGTCGTATTGTGCCATTATCATTTGGAGGAAATTAACTTTTGGCGATTCGAACTCTCCAATTCTTTTCCAATTCCAATTCACGTTTTTTTTTTGCTTGTATGCTTCCCTTCACTACTGTTCCCCTTTTTCCCTCCCTTCTTCTCTTTCTCTCTCCACCTCTCTCCCCCTTTCTTCCCCTTTCCCCCCCTCTCTCGCCCACACTTTCCCTCTCTCCCCTTCTCTCCCCCTCTCAAGCTTTTTAAGGTGTATTTCACGGTTTTTTTGGAAGTAGAGGAAAATTTAGAGTTACTTTAGGGTTTTAAACGTTTTTTCTTCCTCTCTTCCTCTCTCTCCCTCTCGCCCTCTTTCCCCCTCCCCCTTTATCCCCCTCTCTTCCTCTCTCTCCCATTCCATTATTGTTTTTATTCGATGGGGAGATTTTTTTTCGTCCTATCGGTCACTGAACCACAAATAATGAGTATCGGAGGAAGTCCTTTTTATTTTATTTTTTTTATTATTATTTTTTTTTTTTTTTTTTTTTTTTTTTTTTACAGTTCGAGTCGCCCTAATTGGTATTAAAATCGACGATGCAAAAAATATGTGGCAACAAAATTTCGACAAAAAACGTTAAAAACGTTACAAAAAACGTGACGTCGGAGAACGAGGGAGAGAAATGGCACGGGAAACGAGGAGAGCAGCAGAGAGGGAGAGAGAGAGAGGGAGGGAGGGAGCGAGAGGGAGAGGGAGAGAGAGAGGGAGAAAGAGAGGGAGAGAGGGAGAGAGGGAAAGAAGACGAGTAGAAATATATGTATATATATATATATATATATATATATATATATATATGTATATATATATTATTTTTTTTTATATATATATATGTATATATTTATAAAATGTCGATGCGACAAGTCATCCTTTTAATCATTTTCTTTACTTAACTTTATTTTAAATTTCATTTTTATTTATTTATTTTATTTGCCTATTTTTATATTTACAATTATGTACAACTTTGTTGTACGGACACGTACGGACGCTATAAGTTTTTGACTTTTTGGGAGTGATCCGAAAAAAAAAAAGAGAGAGAGAGATGCGAAAGGAGAGAAAAGAAGGGAGAAAGGAAGGAAAAAAAATGAGAGGGGAAAAAGTCAACGGAGGTCAAAGGAGGGGAAGAGGGCGCTGAGAAGAAGACAAAAAGAAGAAAAGGAGAGGAAGAGAAGAAAAGATTACAAGACGACAAAAATGTGTGCGAGAAGAAGAGAGAGAAAGTGAGAAGAGAAAGAGTCCGAATAAGACAAAAGGGGAGAGAGAAAAGGGAGTGAAAAAGCTAGGAATGAGAGAGGCGAGAAATAGAAAACGACAAATTACCAAGCCGGATGAAGACAAAAAAATGATTTTTGACGAAAGAAGACAGGAGACGGAGCGTAGTTCAGTGCGCGAGAGGGAAGCGCTAACCGACAAAAAGGGGCGCCAGCCGACAAAAAGATGAGTTGGCACCGACATCCAGAAGCGCCAACTGTGTCGTACAAATTCGTACGAGCACCCAGTGGCAATCTTTGGAAAAAGAAAAAGGCGGCTTCAGTTTGCCAGCGAAGAAAAACTGGATCTCATGGTACCAGTCTTATAAATTCATTGAATTTTATCATCCACTAAATATTGGCAAAAAAACAAAACATATTACAGAGAAAAGTTGTTTAAGTGGCGAAAAATTTAAACTAATAGCTACAGTAGTGTCGTGTACAAGCAAGAAATTTATCGCAATAACACCGATACTGATAGTTATCGGTTATTGAAAGGACAAAAGAGTTTCTAATATATCGCTCCGAGACCAACAAAATTTCTTATCGGCGATAAGTGGAATAAATATAGTACGCTATATTTTAGTACTTTATCATATACTGTATTATATTTTTCACTGTTTATAGCGTGTCATGCCACGTGCATCAATACAGCGGTTAAGTGCAACGGAATAAACCATACAATTGTACAGTAGAATCGATATATCGTGCCAATATATCGAGTATCGGCAAGCCAAAAAAAGGTACATATCGATTATTGGCAAAACCCTGCCGATACACAACACTACACCTCCAATCGCTTTTAGCGTAGTGTAAGCTAATTCCGTCCCGCTTTTTTTTTATTATTATTCTCCAATAGCGTAGCTTATTCTGTTTTTTTGAACGCCATATAGAGTTATGTTCCAAGTACCTCACAAAACGAAAGTACGTTGTCGTTTAAATAGTGTGGTGTACGGTACGTGTCAGACCGTACAAAATTATACCTTTTTAAGTGAAAAGGTATATTTAATGCGTTTTAGTAACCGTGGACGCATGAGAATATGCGCTCTAAAAAGGGGATAAAATCGGGTTGTCAAATATCACTTTCGCACATATTCGTCCAACAAACACGTTTCGACTGTGTGAACGTACGACTTGTGTACGATTTGTCGGATTTTGTACAAATACCTATATTAGTGTAAGCATGTTTGCGACCGACATTTTTTTTTTCAAAGACCAAAATTAGAAATTTTAAACAATTAGAATGTATGTTTTTTTTCAAAATTTTCAAATTCTTAATTAACGTAAAGCACAGTAATTGTTCATATACGCTAAAGAAACTTCTACGCTAATAGCGATTAGCGGTGTAGTGTTGGGTATCAAAAAATCATATCGCGATAATTTCTATATTGGATATATCGAATAGCGACCGGTCAGAGGCCTGGATATGATTCGGAAAATCATACAAAAAAGCGTACGGAAAAAGGTACAAAAAACACGTACGCCCCCCCCCCCCCCCCCCCCCCCCCCCCACACTAAAGGCGTGTCCCCATGTGTTCAAGTAAGGGTTTTTTTCCGTTGTTTTCACAGAAAGTGGGACTTGTAACGAGAAAATGTTACGTCGTACGAAAAATGGGCAAAAACACAAGTAAATTTTGCGTCTTCTTGGAACTTGGAGGGTACGGCAATTTGGCGTTATTATCATTGCGACCCACTTCCAGCTCATCTTCACACTTGCACTAGAATCAAATCGCGACCTGGTTTTTATCAAAATACTACCCTATTGACGAATAGAAAACTTGGATTGCACGTGTCAAACGTTTTCAAAAAAAAATTGCACGATGGAAAGTACACAATATTTTTTTCTCTCTTCGTCACGCGCATGCACATAGGAAAATGACAAACACGTACGGAAAAAAATTTGCAGGGGTCGCAGACCTCCACTTTCCTTCATGGGTCCATTGCAAAATTTTATGGCTTCCTCGTCTCTTCCCCTCTTTCTCACTCGACCACTCCTCTTTCTCTCATATTTACACGAGATGTAGCAATAATAGTATCAAATGATTTTTTTTTTTTGAATATTTTTTTGTCTAAGTTTGATGGCATATCAAATGATAAAAGATAAGAAAACAAAATCGGGAAGCCATGGCGGAAAATGTACGTACTGATGACGTCACTTCGTAGCATGACTTCGCTATGTCACAAAACCCTAAACATCTACAACGTCACAAAAACCTCGACGTCTACAACCGTCGCCATTTTTAGGAAGTTTCGTAGTTTCGTACTCGTCTACATTTCGTTTCGTAGACTGTCGCACATTTTGTAGACGTCTACAATCGTCACATATTCGAAGTAATGAACGTACAAGTAACAATTGACATAGGCACACTTTGAAAAGTACACCGTATAATAGGCGCTAAAATCTGAAGTAACGTTTCAAAGTGACGGTTACATGGGGACAAGCCCTAAGGGCGCCTGACCTAACGTCCACTTTGATGTATCGCGGTAGAAAATATATCGAATTACCAGCCGATGTATCGTACAAATATCACGATATTTCCCTCCTCGATTTATCAAAGCGATACATCGATTATCGGGTACCCAAAATTTGGTACATATCTAATATCGGCATAGGGCCCTCGATACCCAACATTACACAACACTAATAGTAGTGTTTGGAATCGGGTAAATTCATATCGGGATAATTTCGGTATTCGATATATCGAATATCGATCGAGCAGATTCCTCGATATATCGTCCCAAGATCAACATAAATTATCGCGATATATATCGCAAAAATTGGGTGTCCGTACAGTCAAAGTACAGAAAATCGTACGGAAACCCCCCCCCCCCCCCCCCCCTATTGAAAAGTAAGCTTTAGTAAGTCTTAGAAATTAGAGTTTATTGAAAAGTAAGCTTTAGTAAGTCTTAGAAATTTGAGTCTAGGACTTAGAATATTTTTGGAATACCAACTGTTCAATATTGACCAAATTTAGTGTGGAATTTTTGTAGTATCTACACGAATAGTTTTCTTTAAGTAAATTAGTGTGTAGGGCCGCCAATGAATGTGGACGTGATAAGAATCACCCGGATTTTTAGGGTATAAATATTGTTAGTGGACAATTCTGGTCCAAACACTTAGATTTTTGTTAGTAGGTTGTCTAGTGAACCCTGTACATACGTTTTAGATATTTTGAGGATCTTTAGAGTATTTAATTCAATTAGGAATGATCAGTTTGACACATAATGTACATTCTACATAGAGTTTGAGGAAATGAGAGCACTAAGTGCACTTTAAGGTGTTTTTCTATTCTATTGTCTTTATTTTGGCTGTGGTATATGTTTGTCTGGTTGTAAGACCTCTCTCACTTAGAGCTACATATCTTACAACATAAATCTAGTCAAATAGGTATTACTCTTTGGGTTTGCTTCTACCGCCATGTCTACTAATGGCTAAGTCCCTGTTGGTATGAGGGTGACGCCTAGTGGGAGTGGAACACAACCAAGTCAGAATGCCCATGACCTTCAACAGGTTATGGGCCCACCGCCCAAATTGCCTATTTTTGATGGAACTTACTTCTTATATTGGGAAGATATGCTGAGCTCATATTTTGAGGAGAGGGACTTGTCACCCATTGTGGAAGGAACAGCCGATGAGACGGCACCGGATTGGAGAAAGAAGAATCTCCACTGCCTCAATGTCTTGAAACAGGCAATGACAAAAGATTTGGTAATGTCGTATCTTGATTTGAAGAAAGCTTGTGAAGTTTGGTTTAGCGTACGTGCTATGTATGTTCAGCTAGATGTTACTGTGCAGACTAACATAGCCACTCAGATATTTGAATTTAAGTATTTAGGAGGTAGTATGTCAGATCATTGTCATGCTATGAAAAGGTTGTTCTTTCAGAGTATAAGTGCATGTGGGGACTTTTCACCACCTCAGCAGGCTATGTTATATATGAGAACTTTACCCGATGAATATAAGGGAACTATGGATAGGCTCAAGGCTCTTCCACAGCGTCAGTGGAACATAGCATTAGCAATACAACTTATTTTGAGCGAAGAAGCTAACCAGATTTCACAAAGAGGTAGTAGTAAGTCTGTTCAGGCACTAGCTAACCAATTTTCAGACTCTAAGATTGGCAGTGGCAGTGGTAGTGGCAGTGGTAGACGTAGTGGTCTTAAAAGGTCACCTTTGACATGCTATTACTGTGATGAAAAAAGCCATGTTTTCAAGATGTGTCATGCCTAGAAGAGAGCTAATGCTACGGGAAATTTTCGCTCAGGTTGGGACAAAAGCCGAGTTCCATCTACGTCAAATGGACGCCCAACAACATTTTCCAATGCACTTCAAGAGGAGGATGTGAGCAGCTTTCTGAATAACAACAAAAAGAAATACTTTGCGATGGCACAAGCAATGGAAGGCGTGGAGGAAGACGAATGGATTATAGACTCGGGTGAGTCTGCACACATGTGCCGCAGTCGCTATCTCTTTGAGAGTATTGAATCTACTTCTCTTATCAAAATTTATTTTAGTGATGATACCTTTGTTGAGTCGAAAGCAAAGAGGAGGGTGTCACTTATGTTGAATGTAGAGGGAAAACCTGTGAAAAGGGTTTTAGAAGATGTGTTGCATTTCCCAGCTTTTAAAAGATTTTTTTTCTTTACTTCGGTGGTAGAAAAGAAAGGTTTTAAAACTATATCTGAGAATGGGAAGAAAACAGTGAGTAAGAATGGGAAAATAGCTGCAGAGGGTTTTGCTGGTGGAAACAATTTGTATCGATTGAGTCTTGCAAATGATAATGACAATGATGTTATGTACTCAAGTGTAATCAGTGATTGTGATTTATGGCATAAACGTTTAGGACATGTGAATTATGATAGATTAGAAAAGATGGTAAATCAAAAAATGATGGAAGGTGTAAAAATTAGTCAAAAACCAACATCAAATGTATGTGATGATGTGCAATGGGAAAAATCCATAAGTTGCCTTTCCCTTCGCAAACTGATCATAAAAGTAGCAGGGTGGTAGAACTAATTTATTCAGATGTATGGGGGCCATCTAGATACCCATCTGTAGGAGGGGTTAAGTTTATGCTTACTTTTATGGATGACTTTAGTAGGTTTACTACAGTTTATTTTTTGAAAAGTAAGGATCAAGTCTTTGCAAATTTTAAGGAGTATAAGGCTTGGGTTGAAAATTTGCATGAGAGAAAGATAGCAGGGTTCAGATCTGATAATGGAGGGGAAAACATTTTCTAATGAATTTGCAGAATTCTTAAAATTGCATGGAATCTCACGTTAGCTTACTGTTTCTTATTCTCCCGAACAAAATGGTGTTTCAGAGAGGATGAATAGGACTATATCAGAGTGTGCTAGGATAATGATGGCTGATATGGACATAGATTACAATTTTTGGGCTGAGGCTATGAATTGTGCACCTTAAGTGAGAAACAGGCTATAAACAAGGGCAGTAAAAGATAAAACTCCCTATGAAATGTGGACTGGACTCAAACCACATGTAAGTAACTTCAAGGTTTTTAGAAGTAAGGTTTTTATGTTAGATAATGATCCGCAGAAATGGAAGCTAGAACCAAAAGGTATACCAAGGCTATTTCTAGGGTATGATGATCATGCCAAAGGTTATAGAGTGTATGACACTAAGAGAAATAGAGTTGTGGTAGCTAGAAACATTATTGTGAAGGATGAAGGAAAAAGAGAAGATGTATTTAATGAGCGTATAGATGAAAAGAAAGATATAAGTGTTGATTATATCTTTTTAGAGGAAAATCCCATGTTTTTCAAGAAAAAATATAGAAAATGCATCTACATTAGCTCAAAGTGACTTGCAATCATCTTCTCCACCAGAAACATGAAGTATTATGCCCGAAAGAGTTGCAGACTCTCCTCTACCTCAAGCCGAAACTGAATCACAAGAAGAATCACATGTATCAAAGAGGAGGACCAAACCATCTATACTAGCGACGGAATTTCCAAGTGGAGTGAGGCGAAGTGCACGACTTAGGGGAGAAAATGCAGCCTTTGCTCACTCAGCACACATAGAGGAGCCTCTTACATTGACGGAAATTTTTTTGAGTAATGAAATGGAACACTGGGTAGAAGCGGTTAATGAGGAAATGAAGTCCATCATGGAGGCCCAAACATGGAATCCGGTGGAACTTCCTCCTAGAAGAAAGGCTATTCGAAGTAAATGGGTGTTTAAATTAAAATTGAACCCAGATAATACCATAGACAGGTATAAGGCTCGCTTGGTTGCTAAGGGATATAATCAAAAGGAGGGGATATATTATGAAGAAACATTTTCACCGGTTATAAGGTTTCCATCTGTACGCATCTTACCTACATTAGCTGCCATAAAGGATTTTGACATCCACCAAATGGATGTAAAAACTGCATTTTTGCATGGTGATTTAGATGAGGTCATTTATATGAAGCAGCCAGAGGGTTATGAGGAAGCAGGAAAAGAAAATCTTGTGTGCAAACTTTTAAAATCTTTGTATGGCCTAAAACAGGCCCCTAGGCAATGGAACCGAAAGTTAGATGAGTTCTTGACAGGATTAGGATTTACAAGAATTAGTTAAGATCATTCAGTATATATGATGTGTGGTGATAATCCTGACGAGGTGATATTCATTGTTGTGTATATTGATGATTTTGCTGTTAATTAGTAGGAACAAAGAAGGAATTGCTAGAGTAAAACACGCTCTTAATTCAAAATTTGAAATGAAGGATTTGGATAAAGCTAAATACATTCTTAGAATACAAGTTGAAAGAGATAGAGAAAAGAAAATCATTAGGCTAACTCAAAAAGAAGCGATAGGAAACATGTTGGAAAAAATTGGCTTGGCTGATGCCAAAGGTTGTGCATCTCTTATGGAGTATAAGAAAAAACTTGAAGGAATGGAGCATGAGTTTGGAGTCATAATAGATGAGGAACTTAGTGCAGAAGAGCAAAAATTTATTTCCCAAGTACCTTACAAGCAAGTAGTAGGAAGTCTGATTTACTTCATGAATTGCACTAGGCCCCATATAGCTGCAGCTGTTGGTGTGTTGAGCAGAAGTCTACAAAATCCACGAAAGAGAGATTAGGAGGCAGCAAAAAGGGTCTTAAGATATCTTGTTAGGACTAGAACTCTTTGGCTTACTTTGGGAGGGGACAAAGTTAGCATTAATACTTGGAGTGATGCTAGCTATGGTGATGTGCCTAGTAGGAAATCTACAACTGGGTATGTCATTCAGATTGGAAGTGGAACTTGTAGTTGGAGTAGTAAACTTTAAAAAGTCAAGGCACAATCGACTATGGAAGTCAAATACATGGCTGCAAGCGCAGCCTTAAAAGAGTTGTTTTGGATTAAGGCATTTCTTCAAAAATTGGGGTTTACACAACACGGAACACAAATAATGTGGTGCAACAATCAAACACCCATTTCTGTGGCTACAAATCAAAGTCACCATTTTAAGAGCAAGCATATGGACATTCACCTACATTTGGTACGAGAAAAAGTATTTGCAAGAGTGGTGAAACTTTGTTATTTGCCTGATGAGAAAATGGTTGTAGCCATGTTGACAAAAGCCCTTCCATCTCCTAAGTTGGAGTACTGCACAAAAGCATGTGGTCTTAGTGAGTAAGTCTTCTAAAGCTTAAGGGGAGTATTGAAAAGTAAGCTTTAGTAAGTCTTAGAAATTAGAGTTTATTGAAAAGTAAGCTTTAGTAAGTCTTAGAAATTTGAGTCTAGGACTTAGAATATTTTTGGAATACCAACTGTTCAATATTGACCAAATTTAGTGTGGAATTTTTGTAGTATCTACACGAATAGTTTTCTTTAAGTAAATTAGTGTGTAGGGCCGCCAATGAATGTGGACGTGATAAGAATCACCCGGATTTTTAGGGTATATATATTGTTAGTGGACAATTCTGGTCCAAACACTTAGATTTTTGTTAGTAGGTTGTCTAGTGAACCCTGTACATACGTTTTAGATATTTTGAGGATCTTTAGAGTATTTAATTCAATTAGGAATGATCAGTTTGACACAGAATGTACATTCTACATAGAGTTTGAGGAAATGAGAGCACTAAGTGCACTTTAAGGTGTTTTTCTATTCTATTGTCTTTATTTTGGCTGTGGTATATGTTTGTCTGGTTGTAAGACCTCTCTCACTTAGAGCTACATATCTTACAACATAAATCTAGTCAAATAGGTATTACTCTTTGGGTTTGCTTCTACCGCCATGTCTACTAATGGCTAAGTCCCTGTTGGTATGAGGGTGACGCCTAGTGGGAGTGGAACACAACCAAGTCAGAATGCCCTTGACCTTCAACACCCCCCCCCCCCCCCGGCGCCCGCTCAGTGGGGGGGGGGGGTTGAAAAAAAAATCGGGAAAAAAAAGAAAAAAGAAAATATTTAATGCCTCGATATATCGGCGATACGATATATTGGCGATATATCGCGATTATTTGGTTTTCGATATATCGAAGCCATATATCGATTATCGGGTACCTGAAATTCGATATATATCGAATATCGGCAAAAGGTCCTCGATACCCAACACTAATAGGTATAGCGATACACTGTGTACAGCAAGGGTATCGAACAAGCCCCCATACAAGTGTGGGACCTTCGGCACCTCGCGGCACCTCGCGCCGACATTCTGCACCTCTTGGGATCGGGTACGAGAAATAGGGTTTTGGGGTTCGGGTTGTTTTTTTAATAAAAAAAAAACAAAAACAGAAAAAATAAACCCTAAACGAGCGGTACACCGCCAATCGCTATTAGCGTGTAGGTTTCATTAGCGTATACAAATAATTACCGTGGTGTACGCTATTTAAGAATTTGAAAATTTTGGAAAAAATCATACATTCTAATTGTTTGATTATGGTAATTTGGATCTTTGAAAAAACAAATGTCGGTCGCAAACATGCTTACACTAATATAAGTTTCCGTACAAAATCTGACAAATCGTACACAAATCGTACATTCACACGGTCGAAACGCGGCTGTCGGACGAATATGTGCGAGCGGGATTTTTTACGACCTGGTTTTTTTCTTTTTTAGAACGCACATTCTCATGCGTCCGCGATTACTAAAACTAATTTATTGTAATTTTTAACTTAAAAAGGTACATTTATGTACGGTCTGACACTGACCGTACACCACTCTATTTAAGAGACAACGTACTGAATATAACCCTAAATAGAATAAAGAAAAAAATAGAATAAACTACGCTATTTGAGAATAAAACAAAAAAAAAGCGGGACGGGATTAGCGTACACAACGCTAATAGCGATTGGCGGTGTAGCGGACGTCTTCGGCACCCCGGAGGGCCAAAAAGTTGCAAGATTCAGTACAGTCTGTACACAATCGCTACAGTATATCTTGATACTAAAGACAGAAAATTGATATAGGCAGATTTAAAGTGCCGTGGCCTGCTTCCACTGGATCCTTTACACGTCATATATACCGCGTGGCTTTGGACAGGGTGGATGCAAATCCACTAGAAGCCAAATTACAATCTTTGCCGGAAGCTGTCGTGTCACGCTCCTTTTGTCCTTCGCGGTTCGCTGCTTATTTTTGTCTTATTCGGAGGCTGTTTGAATCTTTGAAAAAGAGAGTACGCTCTTCGAATTGTACCACGCCGACTGTACGGCCTGAAAATCTTTGACTTGCTTTAATATCTGATCGCAATCCTGAGAAGTACCACTTAGAAACGAACACGTGTGCCAGACTTCTTCTACTTTCCCTACCTGACGTAAGCCTGGCCCGAATCTTCCAGCAAATACGTCTGTACAACGTCTGGCAACTCGTGACGGAGGAAATGCTGAGTACGACCTGATATTTTCATACTTGATTTTGTCGTTTTTCTACTTTTAGGGTTAGTCTGTCGGTGCCACGCTGGATTCGAGAAGCTGTCAGTTGGTCGGTGGAATCTGACGAGCCTTCTCTCGCAGTCGGGGCAGCCTGGTGGGCCACATACGTGTCACCACGTGGGCCACTTCAGGAGCATTAGAAGCAATGACCCAGGGGCTTGTTCGATACCCATACTGTACAGTCTTGTAGCATATTTCACAAAATCCAAATTGCTGACTGTTCATTGTCGGATTTTAAATGCATCTTGTACGGAATGTGGCTTGTAATGCGCTCACGGTTGTTGCCGGATTCCCCCCCCCCGCAAATATTTTTTAGGTTTACTTTTTAATAGAGTGACACGTGGCATGGGGAGCTCTTTAGGGCGTCAGTGCAGCGCCGACGATTTAAATGTTGTACTTTATTTTCACGAGCGCTACAAATATCGGATATTATTTTGTCTTTTTTTGTTATTCCAAGTTTCCAACCGACGCCAATCAAAGATGAAGCTTGCCAAAGATGTCAAAGCGACTAGAAGGCTGTCCGTACATTCCATTCACTCTAAAGAGCAGAGATTACAAGTCTCCGACCGTCCGATTGCTTGTCTATTTCTAGGATTCTCCGATTCTGGATACTTCCGTTAGAAGAAAGAAGAAAGAAGAAAGAAAGCGCATGCATCTTCGCTGCCAGGATCTCCCGAATCTTCGAACAATGATTGGCTGCGGTTGCTGGATTGGTTGGACTTCCCGCCCTCTAGATTTTATTATAGTACGATTTTTAATTTTTTCTAGAAACGATTGCTGCCACGATAACACGATCTGATTTGTCGGTGAGATGCCGTAACCGCAATCGATTTTGCCACGTGGCAGACACGCGCGGTAGCTGACTCTGGAGTCTGGACGGCCAATTAGATCATAAAGACGCGCCATTGTACCGCTGTCCTGATCCTGTGAGCTAATCCACACTACAAGCATGAAAAATAAACGGAAAGTACCGAATTCGACACGAGCCCTTCGCTTAGGGCTTTATTGCGAATGTTCGATTGTGTAAAAATTACGAATCTGTTTAGCTGTCGTGACGTAACCGTTAAGCGTTTGACGAATAGGTTAGGGACTTTTTTTGAGACCTATTCGTAAAATTTATATATAAGAAAAATAGAGTCTATTGCAAAACTTACAACGGAAATACCATGAGAGTATAAAAGGGGAAAAATAAAAGTACGACATAAACAGCGCAACATATTTCAATCAGTTCGCACTAAAATACCACCATTACGAAAGACCGCCCTTGGGGCAGAGGTCGCAAAAGTAAAAAATTTAGACAACCGAAACCGACGGTTTTTTTTTCAAAATCTGAGTACCCGACGCCCGACAGGGTTATGTCACGCTCCAAAATTGTTAACCGTTACCCGAAACGCGTTTAAGAAAATAAAAGTTAACCGAAACTCCATTTCTCGCGACTACCCATACCCGCCCGTACCCGAATAAGTACAAAATTAATGGTACATTTCCCCTTATACTTTCCACGATACCAAAAGTACAAAGTACAATAATGTTGGATAGTATGGACAATACAAAACTTCATTTTTTTTCGTTTGTTGCTTACCCGACCGTAACCGATATTTTTTTTTTTTTCTGTGAATCAACCACCCGAACCCGCCCGCCCCCCCCAAATTGGCACCCGAATCCGTTCCGGATCCGACGCAGGCGGTCGGTTAACGGTCGGTTACGGTTTCGGTTAACCGTTTGCGACGTCTGCCTTAGGGTGTTCGCATCATACCCCATCACAACCACATATGTCAAATGGACGAACGAGATTTCGTGATACGCTTCGGTCTTGCTAGGACGCATGGATTAATGTAATTCGTGCGATTTGACCGATGCAATACAATATGTAGGTCAAAACATGAAATATCTCGTGTTGTGACATTTTAGAATCAATTACATTCCGTTATATCTGGAACGATGTTGACGTCATCCATTTAAATTAGCAACTTGTCGTGATCCTAGTGGAAACCGTTTTGAACCGAACTAAACCGGTTTTTCACCAGTTCGGTTTTGTTGGGTCGATCATAGCTTGAAACCGATATCATTCGATTTAATTTATTTTAATGAGCTCGCTTAGTTGCGGTTCAACAAATCTACTCACTGTAACCCACAAATTATCATTCCTAGATCGTGCCGTAAAATTCCCCTCTTGGTTCCTCTTGTCTACATTCCCCATTGCCTAACATCCCCAAATCCTCAAGTGTTTCACCGTGGGCAGTCGTTCAATCCAAAGTTCCTTTGGTGTTTTGTTGCCCAAAACCAAGTTAATTCTTCAGTTGGTAACATGATTGGCCGCCATAATTGCTTCTCCCCAACGACGATGTGTGTGTTTCGTAGTGTGGAGCATGGCTCGCACCATCTTTTGCAACCTCCGATTCTTCCACTTTGCAATTACATTAGATTGTGGGGAATAAGCGCCCACAAATTGTTACTTAATCCACATTTCTTACAATATTCCGCATAGGCAAGAAATTCACCTTCGAGGTCCGACCAAACTTCCCTCACCTTCCTTCCACTTTCTCTCTCAGCCACGACTACCAATTGTTTTTATGTTTGTAAAGCATCCGGCTTGGTCTTCAATAAATATACCCATGTCCTCCTACTTAAATCATCAACAACCACTATAATGAATTTATTTTTTCCACTTTTTTTCCGGATGTATGTTATGACAAAGATCTACATGGACGAGGTTTAAAAGGACATCCGCCTTGAATTGTATACCCTTCACTGGATGCGACTTGCTTTTGTGTTTCCCTTTTGTGTATCCTACACATCGGGTGACATTCTCTCTTCTTCTCACGTCGGATCTCGAGCCGCACCATGACGAATCATCTCCTCAATACTCCCTTCTAATGTATGACACGTTCCGTGATGCCACAACTTGCGGTCTCTTTTGATGACGCCTCCGAGTGAAGGTGTTACTTTTTATCTGTCCTCATGTTCTCCAGTTTCCTCCATATCAAATGGCTTTGCATATTGTCAATTACGATGCCTTCTGCAATGGTCATGTTTACTACTCAAAATGAATCCTTCTTCCATCCATGCATGTGGCTTTTGCACCTTTCTTCTGAAGTTGTGGAACGCTCAAGAGATTGATGCATCCTTCAGGGTTATAGAGCACAATGTTCAGCATCCTTGCTCAGTTCTTCACTCTCCGACATGCCATTTCCTTGCTACCGCGCAATTTTATTCTATCTACTTCTTACCCGATTTGTGAAAAAAAAGGTAAATAAAATAGCAACATATGTTAATCTTATAACATTTATTTCCCCTTTGAAGGGTTAGAAGTTGGGACCACATTGAAGTCTTTGTTTTGTATACCTCTTTGTATACACCTTTGGGAAAAAAATCTCCCGATAGCCTTTTTTTCGGTAACTGACCACCCTTCTTTCTTTATTTTTCAAAACCAACATTCACGAGAGAGGGGAGTGCTTCACCGGTGTTAAGCCCGATGTTTCCGGATTTTTTTTTTACATTTGCTATATTTGATTCATGAGGGTGACAACCGTCTGTTTACGGACTTTTTTACAACTATGTACAACTATATACGTTCCAGCTGGCCTGTGAATTTGGTACATGTTGTTGGTTCATAGATTTTTTTTATTCAAAACGTATTCAAACCTCTTAGTTGTTTTGGCAATCATTAAAGTTGATATCCTCCACACTTAAAATAATGTTTAATTTCAAGTGAAACAACCTAAATCATTAAACACACAAAAAATAAAACAAAAATAATACTGTCAGAATTAGCCAAAACGCCAATGAGATCTGTTATTCCAATGCGTAAGGAAATTAAAATTTTAAATACGAACTCATACTAAGATGTTAAAAAAAACACAAATTTCATTGAGTGTGGAATTTAAAATGGCATTCCGGAGGAAAAACACAAATTTTTGACTTGAAACTCACTTCAGATTGCTATAAAAATAAATTTGAAATTAAATCAGACTTGGAGGTGATTGGTTTTTTTCAGGTCTTTATCAACGAGGAATTACATTTACGTAGAACAACCTCATTTTGTACCACAGAGTGACAACGATGAATTTGAAGCTATGGTCCGCAAACCACGACCCTCCAACCAGCTTGGATGAACACGAGAATATTCAAGACACTTGAACAAGGCAACATTAAAAAAATTAGAAAAAACAATGAATATAAAAAGATAGACCTAAATTTAGACGAAAATGAGCAAAACATTGCGTTGCATAACCCTTAAATTGTTGCCATATGCATCTTTGCAAAAACAACAAATATAATCGACATCAAATTTTATAAGTGAAGATGAGGCATGCAAAAATATCATTATACAATCATTTGCTTGTATAAGTAAAAATACACACACATTTAAAAAACTTTGATCACAGTAATATTGGTGTTCTATCACTATGATCAAGTCAAAACACAGAAACTAAAACTCTTTGGGATTACATTGCAAAAACACAAAACCCTTCAATGATTTTTCAATTCGAGATCATTACAAACCTTTTCTAAGCTTCGAAAATACCAACAAAATAGAACTCGTAAAGATTTAGCTATTCAATATTTTCTCGGTGTTTGTTGCAATGGCCGACATCATTCGACTGACAACCTTGTCAAGTGCGTTTTCCACGGAGTTAAGAAGTTCTCTCGTTTTCCACGGAGTTAAGGAGTTCCATTTGAAACCCATGCTGTTCTTTGTTGGTTTCCCTTAACATTTTACCCATTTCTTCCACCACAATCAAAGAATTATCTTGTAGAACCTACGGCCATCTAGTTTCCTATTCTGCGTGGTTATGTAATTATCCTCCTCATTAGGAGATTGACCCCCGACAACCCCTTTTCCTCACTCTTTTTATCTTTTTTTTTTTTTTTTGGTTTTCGTTGCATGCGCCTTTTTCAACACCATAACCTTCGGAATGATTTGTCCTCGCAACTGTTTTACTTGCATTACCTCTCTGACCATTTGGATTGCCTTCCAAAATGATCGTATCGTCCTCTTCCTCTAAATTTCCACCCGCCTTTGGTGGCTCAAAAGAGTGATTCCATTTTACTAATCAACATTTTACAATCCAAACGCAAAGTTTTCAATCTAGCGCGGTAACAATATATAATCCCGAAACATAAATTTCAGTGAGAGGGAGAGAGAGAGGGAGAGGGAGGAGGGAGAGGGAGAGGGAGAGGGAGAGGGAGAGGGCTTGTGGTAGAACCCTGTGGTAAAAAGGTCAGTATACTTTGGTAAAAGTTAATAGTTCGTTCAGTAAACTTTGGTAATAACTGTGGTAAACTGTTCACTAAACTGCGGTAAACAATTCTGTCAACTCTGGTAAAGAGTACAGTTTAGCCGTGGTAAATAGTTCAGTATACTATACTGTGGTAAATAGTACAATAAACTGTGGTAAAAAGTTTAGTAAACTTTGGTAAAAAAATCAGTAAAATTTGGTTAAACTTTCGGTAAGATTCGGTAAATAGTACAGTAAATTGTGGTAAATAGTTCAGTATAATGTGATAATACAGTAAATTGTGGTAAATAGTTATCGTTTACTGCGGTAAAAAGTGCAGTATACTTTGGTAAATAGTTCGTTCAGTAAACTCTGGTGAACTGTGGTAAGAAATTCAATTAACTTTGTTTAACAGTTCACTAAACTGTGGTAAAAAGTTCTGTCAACTCTGGTAAAAAATACAGATCAGCTGTGGTAAATAATTCAACAAGCTGTGGTAAAAATTTCACTTAATAGTGAAAAAAAATTCAGTAAACTTTGGTGGAAATTCAGTAAGATTCGGTAAACAATTCAGTACTGTAGTAAATAGTTTTGGAAACTCTGGTAAAAAATCCAATACACTGTAGTAATGGACGAAGAAAAAAGGAGAAAATAACCTTTTGGAAATACAGAAAACTTAAAAAAAAAGACGAAAAAAATTAATACATAGATACATGCAACCAAAAAATGATAAAACACATTTACAAATAAAGAAACCCTAGAATACCTTTTACGGTGGTCGAAATAGGCACTTTTGTTGTTTCTCCTCGCCTTTTGTCGACCAAATTCACATCCGAAATGCTTATGGCTTGTACAAGAAAACGCGATAGATTGAGGAGTGAGGGAGTGTGAGAAATAAATTGTGGTAGAGAGGTACGGGGGAGGGAGAGAGGCGCCTTTGCAAACGAATTTCGCTGTTGCGAAAATAACATCAGTCGCTAGAGACCCCTGCGCGTAAAAATGTCCGTACAGGTTCGAAACGGATAATTGAAATGTCCGTACAGGTTGCAAACGAACAATTTTTTTTTTTGTGTACTTCACGTTTTGTGAAAATCTTCTAAAGGTTTACAACACGTGCAAAAACCTGATGTAATTTGTTGGTTAGCCGTTACTTTCAATAAAATAGACGCGGGAGTTTTCAGATAAAGTTTGAAGATGACGTTTCTTGACGTGGCAGTGAGTCTAAAAGAGCAAGACGACAAGCTTGTAGTACATTTTAAGTTTCAAAATGACGCATATTGTACTATGGTTTTCGCAAATTTTTTGTACGGAAGAAAATTGTTTAGTTGCAGGCTCTATTTTGTAGTGTTGGGTATCGAGGACCTTTTGCCGATATTCAATATATATCGAATTTAGGGTATCCAATAATCGATATGTCGCTTCGATATATCGAAAACCAAAATATCGCGATATAATGACGATATATAACCGATATATCGCCAACATATCGTATAGCCAATATATCGAGGCAATAATAAAAAAAAAAAATGAAAATTTTCACAGGTCTCCAAAGTGACGTGCCTTCGGACAAGGTGACCGTAAACTCTTTGCCGAAAAGAAATACGGTATTTTCCTGAAATTCAGCAGAGTGAAGGAGATCTCTGAGGTACATTGACGCGGTACACTTGCAAAGTACACGTACGTAATACGCAAGTAATGAGATCCATACGAAAATGGTCGGTATTCAAATCTTTTACTATTTTAAAAGATTTGATTGTCAACTTACAAGGAACCACTCAAATCAGAACACGTATGTAAAAACTTGTTTACAGACAATACGCGATGTAACCGAGACCTCTGTAATACAGAAATTTTGCTGTCCGTAATACAGAAATTTTGCTGTCCGTACTATTACAGAGACCTCTTGATGTAACCATAACCCAAATAAGTAATTATATGAATTACAGAATAAGTACTTTTTTGTTGGTTACATTTTGCTTCTAACTTTAAGTCACGGAACGAAAATCACGTCGTACGTGGCGTATCAGACAATTTGTCTTTTTCGCTAAAATTACATATTATATAGAAATATAAAATATTAGATTTAAAAAAATACTATATATCGCGATATATATCGCAATGGTTAATGTTGGTCTCGGTACGATATATCGAAGATTCTGCTCGATCGATATTCGATATATCGAATATCGATATTATCGCGATATGAATTTACCCGATATCCAACACTACTATTTTGGACGACAAAGACAAGAAAACACCCTTACTTAATTGCATGGGAAAGCACCCTAAGTACAAGAACCTTGCAAATTTTATGCTATGCATACAACATGACCGGCAATAAATAAAAGGAATTGATCATGGCAGTGACTGTTTTGGTTGCGCACAGTCACTTATGTCATTTTTATCAAAAATGGTACGTTCGAAGTACACATTTGTACATGTAAAGCCCACCGTGAATCGATATTAGCGTAATGAAATAGATAGCGTAATGAAACAATTAGCGTTATTTACGTTAATTGGGAATTTCAGTTTTTCAAAAAATAAAATTTATTCTAATTTATCATTAACTCTTATTTGTAAACTACTTTGTAAAAAATTTCTGCGCATAATATATCCACACTAAAATATGTGCATGTACGAAATTGTTCAAATCGTACGCCGTCGCGTTTTTTTGACATCCACGTATGCTAGAAAATATTTACCCAATTACATGTTAGCTCGACTACGGGACATCTTGAATATTTTTTCTGTACTTTTCTACTTGTAAAAGTACAAAAAAGTACGGCTCTGACAGTCTGTACACCACCCTATTTAAAATGGCACCATAGTAGAGTTTTGAACCCTATTTAATGGGGTACCTCAAATAACATTTAGAAACATTAAGAATCATTAATTCTATATGAGAATTTGCCGAAAAAAACAAGGTACCTCAATTAGAGTCATGAACGCAAATAATGATTCATGGTGTACCGTTGAGTCTAAATTTGACGGTCAATCGGTTGGACAGCTTTGACTTTCAAAATATTGTTTCAACCGCTTAAACTTTTTCCGCGCTTGCGAACGTCGACCGTAATAAAAAAAATAGAAATTCACACGGTCGGCGAACGAATACGGTAACAAAACTGCGGCAACCACATGTAAATAAAAGTGTTGCAGACAGTCACTTTTTGTCGTTAAGTAAGCTCCACGGTGAAAGTACGTTGAACATTAACTTAGCCCCAAAATTGAAATATAGTCGTCTAAGCGTTACATTGAACGTAGGGTACATTCGCATGTGCTAAAGTTACAGTTATTTTCGGTCAATTTCCTCCATAACTTAGAAAATAACTATAACATCAGCAACCGTACCAAAAAATTGAAATAAACACCGTACAAGTTGCGTTACCTTGAAACTTTATACGTATAGTAGTTTGTCGTCTAGCGCAATGCAATTTGTCGTCAAACGCATTTCGACCCACTTTTGCGTCCTTTTAACACATGTTCAAACTTTATGTCAAATCACCTCGCAAGGTGATTTGAAATAAAGTTCAATAAGACGAGCAAATAGACAGACACTGTCGCACGTGTCGAGAGTTTTTTTTTTAAATTGTGCGCGAAAGACCATAAAAACACATTGCAAGTTTCGAGCCTAAACGTAGTGTTTTCCTTGCGCTGATCTGCGTACAGGGGCCGTCTCTATTAAACACACGTGTCCTCACACATACGACGTAGGAAACACATTGGGCACATGTCGACAAGTGGGAAAACAAAAAACGAAACCGCATTTTTGTTGATATTTATGTATTTTCTAGGTCTTTATAAGGATAGCAAAAGGCAGAGGCAGTCAGCCTCTAACTCCCTTCTTCATGCCCCCACACTTGTTGTAGTCACTAATGGCTAAATAAGGAGTTAGAACCATGGCTGCCTAGGCCTTCTACTAAGACAGGAGTAGAAATTGGTAGACTTACTATAAAGGAATTTCGGCAAACCCAGGATTCGGTCCTGGTACCTAGTGTCAATCTCACACAAGTGAATAGATGGGTGATAGATGGGTGATAGCTATTAATGATGAGATGGCTTCCATTATGGAAGAAAACACATGGGAGTTGGTGGATTGCCCTCCAGATAGAAATCCGATAGGATGCAAGTGGGTATTTAAGTTAAAGCTCAATCCAGATAACACTATCGAGCGATACAAGGCCAGATTAGTGGCCAAGGGGTTCACACAGAACGAGGGGATCGATTATGAGGAGACTTCTGCTCCGGTTGTTAGATTCCCCTCCGTCCCGATTCTACTTAGTCTCACGGCAACGGAACACATGGAAGTACACCAGATGGACATCAAAACCGCTTTCTCACACGGAGAATTGTAAGAAGGGATCTTCATGCGACAACCGGAAGGATTTGTGGAGAAAGGAGAGGAAAGCAAGGTGTGCAGATTGATAAAGTCCCATTATGGACTAAAGCAAGCTCCACGCCAATAGAACAAAAAGCTGGACGAGTTTTTAACGAGTTTGGGATATATTCGAATCAGTTCGGATCATTCTATCTATTTATTTGAGGACGAGGAAGGTATAATTTTCATTGCCATATATGTTGATGATTTCACTAAACTGTGGTAAAAAGTTCTGTCAACTCTGGTAAAAAATACAGATCAGCTGTGGTAAATAATTCAACAAGCTGTGGTAAAAATTTCACTTAATAGTGAAAAAAAATTCAGTAAACTTTGGTGGAAATTCAGTAAGATTCGGTAAACAATTCAGTACTGTAGTAAATAGTTTTGGAAACTCTGGTAAAAAATCCAATACACTGTAGTAATGGACGAAGAAAAAAGGAGAAAATAACCTTTTGGAAATACAGAAAACTTAAAAAAAAAGACGAAAAAAATTAATACATAGATACATGCAACCAAAAAATGATAAAACACATTTACAAATAAAGAAACCCTAGAATACCTTTTACGGTGGTCGAAATAGGCACTTTTGTTGTTTCTCCTCGCCTTTTGTCGACCAAATTCACATCCGAAATGCTTATGGCTTGTACAAGAAAACGCGATAGATTGAGGAGTGAGGGAGTGTGAGAAATAAATTGTGGTAGAGAGGTACGGGGGAGGGAGAGAGGCGCCTTTGCAAACGAATTTCGCTGTTGCGAAAATAACATCAGTCGCTAGAGACCCCTGCGCGTAAAAATGTCCGTACAGGTTCGAAACGGATAATTGAAATGTCCGTACAGGTTGCAAACGAACAATTTTTTTTTTTGTGTACTTCACGTTTTGTGAAAATCTTCTAAAGGTTTACAACACGTGCAAAAACCTGATGTAATTTGTTGGTTAGCCGTTACTTTCAATAAAATAGACGCGGGAGTTTTCAGATAAAGTTTGAAGATGACGTTTCTTGACGTGGCAGTGAGTCTAAAAGAGCAAGACGACAAGCTTGTAGTACATTTTAAGTTTCAAAATGACGCATATTGTACTATGGTTTTCGCAAATTTTTTGTACGGAAGAAAATTGTTTAGTTGCAGGCTCTATTTTGTAGTGTTGGGTATCGAGGACCTTTTGCCGATATTCAATATATATCGAATTTAGGGTATCCAATAATCGATATGTCGCTTCGATATATCGAAAACCAAAATATCGCGATATAATGACGATATATAACCGATATATCGCCAACATATCGTATAGCCAATATATCGAGGCAATAATAAAAAAAAAAAATGAAAATTTTCACAGGTCTCCAAAGTGACGTGCCTTCGGACAAGGTGACCGTAAACTCTTTGCCGAAAAGAAATACGGTATTTTCCTGAAATTCAGCAGAGTGAAGGAGATCTCTGAGGTACATTGACGCGGTACACTTGCAAAGTACACGTACGTAATACGCAAGTAATGAGATCCATACGAAAATGGTCGGTATTCAAATCTTTTACTATTTTAAAAGATTTGATTGTCAACTTACAAGGAACCACTCAAATCAGAACACGTATGTAAAAACTTGTTTACAGACAATACGCGATGTAACCGAGACCTCTGTAATACAGAAATTTTGCTGTCCGTAATACAGAAATTTTGCTGTCCGTACTATTACAGAGACCTCTTGATGTAACCATAACCCAAATAAGTAATTATATGAATTACAGAATAAGTACTTTTTTGTTGGTTACATTTTGCTTCTAACTTTAAGTCACGGAACGAAAATCACGTCGTACGTGGCGTATCAGACAATTTGTCTTTTTCGCTAAAATTACATATTATATAGAAATATAAAATATTAGATTTAAAAAAATACTATATATCGCGATATATATCGCAATGGTTAATGTTGGTCTCGGTACGATATATCGAAGATTCTGCTCGATCGATATTCGATATATCGAATATCGATATTATCGCGATATGAATTTACCCGATATCCAACACTACTATTTTGGACGACAAAGACAAGAAAACACCCTTACTTAATTGCATGGGAAAGCACCCTAAGTACAAGAACCTTGCAAATTTTATGCTATGCATACAACATGACCGGCAATAAATAAAAGGAATTGATCATGGCAGTGACTGTTTTGGTTGCGCACAGTCACTTATGTCATTTTTATCAAAAATGGTACGTTCGAAGTACACATTTGTACATGTAAAGCCCACCGTGAATCGATATTAGCGTAATGAAATAGATAGCGTAATGAAACAATTAGCGTTATTTACGTTAATTGGGAATTTCAGTTTTTCAAAAAATAAAATTTATTCTAATTTATCATTAACTCTTATTTGTAAACTACTTTGTAAAAAATTTCTGCGCATAATATATCCACACTAAAATATGTGCATGTACGAAATTGTTCAAATCGTACGCCGTCGCGTTTTTTTGACATCCACGTATGCTAGAAAATATTTACCCAATTACATGTTAGCTCGACTACGGGACATCTTGAATATTTTTTCTGTACTTTTCTACTTGTAAAAGTACAAAAAAGTACGGCTCTGACAGTCTGTACACCACCCTATTTAAAATGGCACCATAGTAGAGTTTTGAACCCTATTTAATGGGGTACCTCAAATAACATTTAGAAACATTAAGAATCATTAATTCTATATGAGAATTTGCCGAAAAAAACAAGGTACCTCAATTAGAGTCATGAACGCAAATAATGATTCATGGTGTACCGTTGAGTCTAAATTTGACGGTCAATCGGTTGGACAACTTTGACTTTCAAAATATTGTTTCAACCGCTTAAACTTTTTCCGCGCTTGCGAACGTCGACCGTAATAAAAAAAATAGAAATTCACACGGTCGGCGAACGAATACGGTAACAAAACTGCGGCAACCACATGTAAATAAAAGTGTTGCAGACAGTCACTTTTTGTCGTTAAGTAAGCTCCACGGTGAAAGTACGTTGAACATTAACTTAGCCCCAAAATTGAAATATAGTCGTCTAAGCGTTACATTGAACGTAGGGTACATTCGCATGTGCTAAAGTTACAGTTATTTTCGGTCAATTTCCTCCATAACTTAGAAAATAACTATAACATCAGCAACCGTACCAAAAAATTGAAATAAACACCGTACAAGTTGCGTTACCTTGAAACTTTATACGTATAGTAGTTTGTCGTCTAGCGCAATGCAATTTGTCGTCAAACGCATTTCGACCCACTTTTGCGTCCTTTTAACACATGTTCAAACTTTATGTCAAATCACCTCGCAAGGTGATTTGAAATAAAGTTCAATAAGACGAGCAAATAGACAGACACTGTCGCACGTGTCGAGAGTTTTTTTTTTAAATTGTGCGCGAAAGACCATAAAAACACATTGCAAGTTTCGAGCCTAAACGTAGTGTTTTCCTTGCGCTGATCTGCGTACAGGGGCCGTCTCTATTAAACACACGTGTCCTCACACATACGACGTAGGAAACACATTGGGCACATGTCGACAAGTGGGAAAACAAAAAACGAAACCGCATTTTTGTTGATATTTATGTATTTTCTAGGTCTTTATAAGGATAGCAAAAGGCAGAGGCAGTCAGCCTCTAACTCCCTTCTTCATGCCCCCACACTTGTTGTAGTCACTAATGGCTAAATAAGGAGTTATAACCATGGCTGCCTAGGCCTTCTAGTAAGACAGGAGTAGAAATTGGTAGACTTACTAAAAAGGTATTTCGGCAGACCCAGGATTCGGTCCTGGTACCTAGTGTCCATCTCACACTTAGTAGTCGTTAGCTTTATCCAACAGTGTATAACCAATGTTAAACCATATGGGATATGTTAAGAATTTAAATGTGTCTTTTGCGGTATGTGTCATTTAACAAATTACGAGACAAACTATACATGGAAAGGGATTAGACCGCACGAAATTCAGACCGCACGGAATTAACGAAATGACATTTCATTTCAACGGTCCGGATGAAATATTCGATCTGAATCGACGGCCGTGGTGCGAGCCGGGATTCCAGAGTGGGTGACGTGGCGTTTTCAGGCACTGCCACCGCGAATGACACGTGGAGAGTTCCTGCTGGATTGCGGGATTTCTGGAACACAAGATGACAAGTCTGGATGTGACAAATGTCACAGTATGGGGATGTCGTACATTGACCGTACAAAAAGTACTCCGGAACTTGTACTTTCATGTACGGTACAGACATGGTTGGTCCGTGCTTCAACTAGTTCCATGTTGACGCAGATTTCAACGGTCAACGCGTAACGACGACCGTTGAAATTCAACGGTCAACAAATATCCATTCGGCAAGTCAAAGTGACACGTGGCATCATCCTACTGGATACCGGAGAAGAAAAGGACAGAACGGCGACGACTTTTTCGCCACGTGGCCTGCCTAGAGTGGTGCCGAATATTTCCGTGCATAAAGTACGACGGCTACCGTACTTTCTCTGTACATTATGTAGTATGCTGCAATTTGATAGGTCTAGGGGGGTTCTGAGTAGGTTTTAGGACTTAGAATATTTTTGGTAGGTAGTCGCCTCTCCCAGAGAGCATCTTGTATAAAGGGCAAACTTTGGCCAGCCATAATAATCAATTTACTTGACCATTTCAGTGATTCTTTTTGCTGCGGACTCAGGGGATTCTACGCTACACAAGGGTGTAGTCGGTCAGAGTGTTTGCCTGCAAGTGTGGCTGCATTTTTAAGGGAAAGTCAAAGTGGGGAATGTTATCCAAAACTCATATTCTAACTTTGCATTCTGTGGTGGAACTGAGCATATAGAAAGTCTTATTTCACAGGGGTGAATCTGTAATGGGGTTTTGATTGTCAAGGGGTCAATCATTTGGGTTTATATAAACTTGGAGACGGCACTATCTAGATTAGCTTCTTTGGATTTGTGAATTCTGTGTGGCAATGGAGCCCATAGAATTTCAGGTTATGGGCCCACCATCTAGGGTGCCTATGTTTGATGGAAAAGACTTCACTTATTGGGAGTTTACGATGGAGGGATTGCTTTTCAAAAAGCACTTGTGAGCGATTGTTTCGAGACAAGTGAGGTGTCCGCCACCCGCCTTTGGTGGAACTCACTACAGAGATTCATCTGGGACTTCCCAGAAAACCAACCGGATTTCAGATGTTATGGAAGGTGAAGGGAAGAACATTGCCATGGAAAGGGGAAACAAGGAAAAGTAAAAAGGAACACCTATGGTGAGGGGAGCTAGGCTCTCGGATACCGTTCCACTTGTACGGACTATAATTGAACCAAAAACTGAAGAAAATGATAAAAAAATATGGGAATACAAAAACACTGTAGCAAAACATCTCATACTTAGATACGTGTCTAAGTCTATAGCTATCAGCCTGTTAAATCTAACTAAGTCTTCGGAAATTTGGGAAACACTAATTCAGATTTATAAGAGTGAGACTATTCAGAGGCAACAATTAGTAAAACATGAAATAGAGGCCTATGTTTATAAAGGCGGTAGCATGATAGAGTTTTGCAATGATATTGTTGCGTTATATGTTGAGCTTGCTAGTGCAGGGTATGTGGAATCTGAGGAGAGAAAGATTAACACATTAATCATGAAACTCCCAGATGAGTATGAAAACATAATCAACCGTATGCAAGAAATGGATGGCTCCTCATGGACTTGGAGCATTACCATGGGGATGATTCTTGTGAGGGAAAGCACTTTAGAGCTTCGTAGGGGAAGTGATAGGGTGAATGCACTAACAGCTGGTGGTGATTGGCGGAAGCGTGATGAGAGGAGTGATGGTGATTGGCGGAAGCGTGATGAGAGGAAGAGAGACAAAGGTAAACCTTATCGGAACTTTGGTGGAAAGAGAGGGAGAGGAAAAGAAAGGGGAGCTTTGGAAAAACGGGTCTGCTTTTTTTGTAGAGAATCGGGTCACTATATACAGGAGTGTTCTCGATTGGAAGACTTAGAAGTTGGAATGTGGATGAGGAGGAAGAAGGGGAAGAGGAGAAAGAGGATGAAGATATTTTGGAGCCTCTCCACATCGGTAGTATGGAGAAGAGTGAAAAGCATACAGGAATTCCACGAAGCCAACAGTGTGCTTTTGGAGGTACAAGGGAAGTAAAGAGAGAGAAGGTACTTGAGAGAGTTAGACTTGATGAGGACGTGAATGAGTGTATAAAATATGACTTAGAAATGAGAAAGTCGGATCTAGGATCCATAACTGAAAAAGGGAAAAATAAAAATAATGAGGATAATTTTATAGATATTTTGGAAACAGAAAATTGGTCGGAAAGGGAGACTTCAACGGATTCCGATGAAAGGGGAGAAGTACATCTAGAGGGGGTTTTAAAGGATAGGGGAGAAGAGGAATATTTAATGAAAGGTTTAGGGGAGGAGAAATATTTATTGGGAATAAAATTAGAAAGTGATAGTGGAAAGAATTCCATGGGAGAGAGTGAGGAAAGTTCAGAAAATGGGGTGAGTATCATGGATAAAAACATGAGTACAGAAGACGTAGATCTTATGAGGAACTTCGTTGGGACACTTGGTTTTGAGAAAATTTGGGAAGGTAATAAATTTGACATCACTAATGGGAGTGATGCCATTTATGAAGGTGCGCCTAGAAAAGGGTTAGCATCTAGGTGTGTGTTGCGGATTGGAGATGGGGCTAGCTGTTTGAACTACAAGAGGAAATTCGGATTTTGTGTGGATGAGAATGAGATGAGGTGGATAAAATCTTTGCTCGGATTTATGAAAAGTAAGATGTGTGATCAGCAAGATCGAGTATTTATTTCAGCTCATCTAATAAACCGTTTTAAGTTCGAGGGTATTATCTTAAAGCTTTATGAAAGGAAAAGGAAAAAGAAAAATAAATAAAAAAAAGGGAGGGAGTGTTTGTTTATTTGTGTGTGGGAGTCGAAAGGATAATAGACTAGAAAATAAGGGGAGTGTTGATTTTATGTATTTTCTAGGTCTTTATAAGGATAGCAAAAGGCAGAGGCAGTCAGCCTCTAACTCCCTTCTTCATGCCCCCACACTTGTTGTAGTCACTGATGGCTAAATAAGGAGTTATAACCATGGCTGCCTAGGCCTTCTAGTAAGACAGGAGTAGAAATTGGTAGACTTACTAAAAAGGTATTTCGGCAGACCCAGGATTCGGTCCTGGTACCTAGTGTCCATCTCACACTTAGTAGTCGTTAGCTTTATCCAACAGTGTATAACCAATGTTAAACCATATGGGATATGTTAAGAATTTAAATGTGTCTTTTGCGGTATGTGTCATTTAACAAATTACGAGACAAACTATACATGGAAAGGGATTAGACCGCACGAAATTCAGACCGCACGGAATTAACGAAATGACATTTCATTTCAACGGTCCGGATGAAATATTCGATCTGAATCGACGGCCGTGGTGCGAGCCGGGATTCCAGAGTGGGTGACGTGGCGTTTTCAGGCACTGCCACCGCGAATGACACGTGGAGAGTTCCTGCTGGATTGCGGGATTTCTGGAACACAAGATGACAAGTCTGGATGTGACAAATGTCACAGTATGGGGATGTCGTACATTGACCGTACAAAAAGTACTCCGGAACTTGTACTTTCATGTACGGTACAGACATGGTTGGTCCGTGCTTCAACTAGTTCCATGTTGACGCAGATTTCAACGGTCAACGCGTAACGACGACCGTTGAAATTCAACGGTCAACAAATATCCATTCGGCAAGTCAAAGTGACACGTGGCATCATCCTACTGGATACCGGAGAAGAAAAGGACAGAACGGCGACGACTTTTTCGCCACGTGGCCTGCCTAGAGTGGTGCCGAATATTTCCGTGCATAAAGTACGACGGCTACCGTACTTTCTCTGTACATTATGTAGTATGCTGCAATTTGATAGGTCTAGGGGGGTTCTGAGTAGGTTTTAGGACTTAGAATATTTTTGGTAGGTAGTCGCCTCTCCCAGAGAGCATCTTGTATAAAGGGCAAACTTTGGCCAGCCATAATAATCAATTTACTTGACCATTTCAGTGATTCTTTTTGCTGCGGACTCAGGGGATTCTACGCTACACAAGGGTGTAGTCGGTCAGAGTGTTTGCCTGCCAGTGTGGCTGCATTTTTAAGGGAAAGTCAAAGTGGGGAATGTTATCCAAAACTCATATTCTAACTTTGCATTCAGTGGTGGAACTGAGCACATAGAAAGTCTTATTTCACAGGGGTGAATCTCTAATGGGGTTTTGATTGTCAAGGGGTCAATCATTTGGGTTTATATAAACTTGGAGTCGGCACTATCTAGATTAGCTTCTTTGGATCTATGAATTCTGTGTGGCAATGGAGCCCATAGAATTTCAGGTTATGGGCCCACCATCTAGGGTGCCTATGTTTGATGGAAAAGACTTCACTTATTGGGAGTTTACGATGGAGGGATTGCTTTTCAAAAAGCACTTGTGAGCGATTGTTTCGAGACAAGTGAGGTGTCCGCCACCCGCCTTTGGTGGAACTCACTACAGAGATTCATCTGGGACTTCCCAGAAAACCAACCGGATTTCAGATGTTATGGAAGGTGAAGGGAAGAACATTGCCATGGAAAGGGGAAACAAGGAAAAGTAAAAAGGAACACCTATGGTGAGGGGAGCTAGGCTCTCGGATACCGTTCCACTTGTACGGACTATAATTGAACCAAAAACTGAAGAAAATGATAAAAAAATATGGGAATACAAAAACACTGTAGCAAAACATCTCATACTTAGATACGTGTCTAAGTCTATAGCTATCACTCTGTTAAATCTAACTAAGTCTTCGGAAATTTGGGAAACACTAATTCAGATTTATAAGAGTGAGACTATTCAGAGGCAACAATTAGTAAAACATGAAATAGAGGCCTATGTTTATAAAGGCGGTAGCATGATAGAGTTTTGCAATGATATTGTTGCGTTATATGTTGAGCTTGCTAGTGCAGGGTATGTGGAATCTGAGGAGAGAAAGATTAACACATTAATCATGAAACTCCCAGATGAGTATGAAAACATAATTAACCGTATGCAAGAAATGGATGGCTCCTCATGGACTTGGAGCATTACCATGGGGATGATTCTTGTGAGGGAAAGCACTTTAGAGCTTCGTAGGGGAAGTGATAGGGTGAATGCACTAACAGCTGGTGGTGATTGGCGGAAGCGTGATGAGAGGAGTGATGGTGATTGGCGGAAGCGTGATGAGAGGAAGAGAGACAAAGGTAAACCTTATCGGAACTTTGGTGGAAAGAGAGGGAGAGGAAAAGAAAGGGGAGCTTTGGAAAAACGGGTCTGCTTTTTTTGTAGAGAATCGGGTCACTATATACAGGAGTGTTCTCGATTGGAAGACTTAGAAGTTGGAATGTGGATGAGGAGGAAGAAGGGGAAGAGGAGAAAGAGGATGAAGATATTTTGGAGCCTCTCCACATCGGTAGTATGGAGAAGAGTGAAAAGCATACAGGAATTCCACGAAGCCAACAGTGTGCTTTTGGAGGTATAAGGGAAGTAAAGAGAGAGAAGGTACTTGAGAGAGTTAGACTTGATGAGGACGTGAATGAGTGTATAAAATATGACTTAGAAATGAGAAAGTCGGATCTAGGATCCATAACTGAAAAAGGGAAAAATAAAAATAATGAGGATAATTTTATAGATATTTTGGAAACAGAAAATTGGTCGGAAAGGGAGACTTCAACGGATTCCGATGAAAGGGGAGAAGTACATCTAGAGGGGGTTTTAAAGGATAGGGGAGAAGAGGAATATTTAATGAAAGGTTTAGGGGAGGAGAAATATTTATTGGGAATAAAATTAGAAAGTGATAGTGGAAAGAATTCCATGGGAGAGAGTGAGGAAAGTTCAGAAAATGGGGTGAGTATCATGGATAAAAACATGAGTACAGAAGACGTAGATCTTATGAGGAACTTCGTTGGGACACTTGGTTTTGAGAAAATTTGGGAAGGTAATAAATTTGACATCACTAATGGGAGTGATGCCATTTATGAAGGTGCGCCTAGAAAAGGGTTAGCATCTAGGTGTGTGTTGCGGATTGGAGATGGGGCTAGCTGTTTGAACTACAAGAGGAAATTCGGATTTTGTGTGGATGAGAATGAGATGAGGTGGATAAAATCTTTGCTCGGATTTATGAAAAGTAAGATGTGTGATCAGCAAGATCGAGTATTTATTTCAGCTCATCTAATAAACCGTTTTAAGTTCGAGGGTATTATCTTAAAGCTTTATGAAAGGAAAAGGAAAAAGAAAAATAAATAAAAAAAAGGGAGGGAGTGTTTGTTTATTTGTGTGTGGGAGTCGAAAGGATAATAGACTAGAAAATAAGGGGAGTGTTGATTTTATGTATTTTCTAGGTCTTTATAAGGATAGCAAAAGGCAGAGGCAGTCAGCCTCTAACTCCCTTCTTCATGCCCCCACACTTGTTGTAGTCACTGATGGCTAAATAAGGAGTTAGAACCATGGCTGCCTAGGCCTTCTAGTAAGACAGGAGTAGAAATTGGTAGACTTACTAAAAAGGTATTTCGGCAGACCCAGGATTCGGTCCTGGTACCTAGTGTCCATCTCACACTTAGTAGTCGTTAGCTTTACCCAACAGTGTATAACCAATGTTAAACCATCTGGGATACGTTAAAAATTTAAATGTGCCTTTTGCGGTATGTGTCATTTAACAAATTACGGGACAAACTATACATGGAAAGGGATTAGACCGCACGAAATTCAGACCGCACGGAATTAACGAAATGACATTTCATTTCGACGGTCCGGATGAAATATTCGATCTGAATCGACGTCCGTGGTGCGAGCCGGGATTCCAGAGTGGGGGACGTGGCGTTTTCAGGCACTGCCACCGCGAATGACACGTGGAGAGTTCCTGCTGGATTGCGGGATTTCCGGAACACAAGATGACAAGTCCAAATGTGACAAATGTCACAGTATTGGGCTGTCGTACATTGACCATACAAAAAGTACTCCGGAACCTGTACTTTCATGTACGGTACAAACATGGTTGGTCCGTTCTTCAACTAGTTCCATGTTCACGCATATTTCAACAGTCAACCCGTAAGGACGACCGTTGAAATTCAACGGTCAACAAAGATCCATTCGACAAGTCAAATTGACACGTGGCATCATCCTACTGGATATCGGAGAAGAAAGGGACAGAACGGCGACGACTTTTTCGCCACGTGGCATGCCTAGAGTGGTGCCGAATATTTCCGTACATAAAGTACGACAGCTACCGTACTTTCTTTGTACATTATATAGTGTGCTGCAATTTGATTGGTCTAGGGGGGTTCTGAGTAGGTTTTAGGACTTAGAATATTTTTGGTAGGTAGTCGCCTCTCCCAGAGAGCATCTTGTATAAAAGGCAAACGTTGGCCAGCCATAATAATCAATTTACTTGACCATTTGAGTGATTCTTTTTGCTGCGGTCTCAGGGGATTCTACGCTACACAGGGGTGTAGTCGGTCAGAGTGTTTGCCTACCAGTGTGGCTGCATTTTTAAGGGAAAGTCAAAGTGGGGAATGTTATCCAAAACTCATATTCTAACTTTACATTCTGTGGTGGAATTGAGCACACAGAAAGTTTTTTTTCACACGGGTAAAGCTGTAATGGGTTTCTGATTGTCAAGGGGTCAATCATTTGGGTTTATATAACTTGGAGTCGACACTATCTAGTTTATCTTCTTTAGACCTGCGAATTCTGTGTGGCAATGGAACCCTTAGAATTACAATGGACAAAGGAAAGGAGAAGGAGACGATCACACGTATAGCATGCGGTTCAACATTCATGTTACCTATTGTGAGGAATATCGAGAATGATATAGCTATCTATGACTATAACAATATGGCAACAAAGCACTTCATTCTCCACCATCTTACTCAAGCACTTGCATCCCTTCATTTGCAAGTAGAAAGGGCAACCGATCTATGGGTGGCTCTCATAGAGATGTACTCTAGTGCTACGATTTGGCAACAACACTTTGCTTATCTGATAATAAATGCATATGTATAGAAAGGGGGGAAGATGTTCAATTTTTGTAATGAACTCGCAACACTTTTCATGGAGCTAGAGAATGCTGGAAAAGCAGAAACTGAAAAGGAAAAGTAAACTGCTTGTTCATGAAGTTAGTAGATGAGTTCAAGAGTGTAGTCAATCGTGTGTAGGACTTGTCGGACTCAAGTTGGATATGGAATTCAGTGGTATGGATGATTGTCGTTCGAGAGAATTCAATGGAGATCCGAAGGGGAGGAAAGAATGGGCAAGCCTTGGCAACAGGGACCGATTGGAGGTACAAGGATTCTAAAAAACTGGTCGAAAATTTTTGGAAGGGGGGCACAAAAATCAGACTGATGAGCTCGGACCTAGGGCTCTTAAGGGTTTGTGTCATTTTTGTAAGAAACCAATGCACTCTATGGCGGAGTGCACTAAGCTAACCGAACTTTGATTAAAAGAGGGACAAATCAGTGGACCTCCAAGAGGAAAGAAAAAGGCTCTTGTGACACAAGTGCATGAGGAGGAATCTGAGGACGAGGACGATGAGCTCTTGTTGGATGGGGAGTTGGAGGCGAAGACCGAGGTCGAAATTCCTCGAAAGCATAAATGTGCTTTTGGAGGATTAAAAGGTGAATGAGGTTGGAATGTGGATTCGGGTTTTCCATGCACATGTGTAAGGACAAAAACCGGTTCACTAATATAAGAAACATTCCCACCGTAGAGATAGAGTATGGGGATGGGAGGGTAGTCACTACTACTTTGGTAGGATTTGTAGAACTGAAAGTCTTAGTGGAGGGGAAGACATTCATAGTGACATTCTCTGATGTGTTGTTTATTTTAGAGCTAAAAAAAAACCTCATCTCAACTCTTGTGTTAGATGATAAGGGTTTTGAGACTGGCACGAAATATTTGATTAAAGGTTTAGGGGAGAAGAAATATTTATTGGGAACTAAATTAGAAAGTAATAGTGGAAAGAATTCCATGGGAGAGAGTGAGGGAAGTTCAGAAAATGGGGTAATTATCATGGATAAAAATATGAGTACGAAAGATGTATATCCTATGAGGAACTTAGTGGGGACTAGTGGTTTTTGGGAATATTTGGGGGTGGATGGATTTGACATCACTACTTGGTGTGACGAAGATGTGCCTGTAAAAGGGTTAGCATCTAGGTGTATGTTGCAGATTGGAAATGGGGCTGGCTATTTGGATCGCAAGAGGGAAATCGGTTTGTGTGTGGATGAAATAGTGATGAAGTGGATAAAATCTTTGCTTGAATTTAAGAAAAATGGGATGTTAAATAAAATGTGTGATATAATTATCATTTCAGTTCATTTAATGCACTGTGTTAAATACTTAAGTTTTATGAAAGGAAAAGGAAAAAGGAAAAAGAAAAGGAAAAAGGGGAGGGGATGTTTGTTTACTTGTTTGTGGGAGTTGAAAGAAAAATAGACTAGAAAATAAGGGGAGTGTTGGAATTCAAGTATTTTCTAGGTCTAAAGATTGCAAAATAAAAAGCAAAATAGTAGATATTGACAGCCTGCCTCTAACTCCTCCTCAAGTCCCCACACTTGTCGCAGTCACTGAAGACTGAAGGAGGAGTTAGCCATGGCTGCCTGTGCTGTCTAGAGGGAGACAGACAGTTGTTTTATAGGGGGTTTTCTCTAAAAGATAGTTTTGCCAGGTCCAGGATTTGATCCTGGTAGCTGCTACTTGTCACACCCGCAATAGCCGGTAGTCTTATCCAGATAGTCTAAATTGTATTAGATATTAAGAGGTATGATATTTATTTAAATAGTTACTATAAGAATAATTCATTTAACTAGAACTTTATGCATACTGCATAGAAACAGTTGTGGAAAGTACGACGTACGGTACGATTACGAAATAAATACCGCGCGGTTTGTTTGACGCCGGAAAGAATACCGCGCAGGTATTTATGACGGCCACGATTGAAATCCAAATTTGATCGGACGGCCGCGAAGGATGCCGAGATCGCGGCGTACGATTTTGGCGGTTTGCGATCACCGCCACATTAAGTGACACGTGGTAACACTACATTGGATTGCGGCAACTCCGGAGATTACGGGAACAAATCCGGATATGACACGTGTCGACATTTTTGCCATGTCGTACAATGGCCGTACATAAAGTACACCGGCACCTGTACTTTTATGTACGATACAGTAGTTTGATTGGTGCCGTACTTCAGTAGATAGAGTTTTAGAGAGGGAATAGGACTTAGATAAATTTTGGGTAGGCAGCTGCCTCTCCCAGAGAGCACCCTGTATAAATGGCAAACTTTGGCCAGCCATAAATATAAATTTACTTGACCATTTTCAGTGATTCTTTTTGCTGCGAACTCAAGGGAGTCTAGGCTACACAGGGGTGTAGTCGGTCAGAGTTTTTGTCTGCCAGGGTGGCTGTATTTCTAAGGGAAAGTCAAAGTGGGTGAATGTGTCCAAATCTCATATTCTAACTTTGCATTCTGTGGTGGAACTGAGCACACAGAAAGTGTTATTTCACAGGGGTGAATCTATATTGGGGTTCTGACTGTCAAGGGGTCAGTCACTTGGGTTTATATTAACTTGGAGTTGGCACTATCTAGATTGGCTTCTTTTGGATCTGCATACTCTGAGGGCCAATGGAGGTCTCAGAGTTTCATGCACTAACAGCTGGTGGTGATTGGCGGAAGCGTGATGAGAGGAGTGATGGTGATTGGCGGAAGCGTGATGAGAGGAAGAGAGACAAAGGTAAACCTTATCGGAACTTTGGTGGAAAGAGAGGGAGAGGAAAAGAAAGGGGAGCTTTGGAAAAACGGGTCTGCTTTTTTTGTAGAGAATCGGGTCACTATATACAGGAGTGTTCTCGATTGGAAGAACTTAGAAGTTGGAATGTGGATGAGGAGGAAGAAGGGGAAGAGGAGAAAGAGGATGAAGATATTTTGGAGCCTCTCCACATCGGTAGTATGGAGAAGAGTGAAAAGCATACAGGAATTCCACGAAGCCAACAGTGTGTTTTTGGAGGTATAAGGGAAGTAAAGAGAGAGAAGGTACTTGAGAGAGTTAGACTTGATGAGGACGTGAATGAGTGTATAAAATATGACTTAGAAATGAGAAAGTCGGATCTAGGATCCATAACTGAAAAAGGGAAAAATAAAAATAATGAGGATAATTTTATAGATATTTTGGAAACAGAAAATTGGTCGGAAAGGGAGACTTCAACGGATTCCGATGAAAGGGGAGAAGTACATCTAGAGGGGGTTTTAAAGGATAGGGGAGAAGAGGAATATTTAATGAAAGGTTTAGGGGAGGAGAAATATTTATTGGGAATAAAATTAGAAAGTGATAGTGGAAAGAATTCCATGGGAGAGAGTGAGGAAAGTTCAGAAAATGGGGTGAGTATCATGGATAAAAACATGAGTACAGAAGACGTAGATCTTATGAGGAACTTCGTTGGGACACTTGGTTTTGAGAAAATTTGGGAAGGTAATAAATTTGACATCACTAATGGGAGTGATGCCATTTATGAAGGTGCGCCTAGAAAAGGGTTAGCATCTAGGTGTGTGTTGCGGATTGGAGATGGGGCTAGCTGTTTGAACTACAAGAGGAAATTCGGATTTTGTGTGGATGAGAATGAGATGAGGTGGATAAAATCTTTGCTCGGATTTATGAAAAGTAAGATGTGTGATCAGCAAGATCGAGTATTTATTTCAGCTCATCTAATAAACCGTTTTAAGTTCGAGGGTATTATCTTAAAGCTTTATGAAAGGAAAAGGAAAAAGAAAAATAAATAAAAAAAAGGGAGGGAGTGTTTGTTTATTTGTGTGTGGGAGTCGAAAGGATAATAGACTAGAAAATAAGGGGAGTGTTGATTTTATGTATTTTCTAGGTCTTTATAAGGATAGCAAAAGGCAGAGGCAGTCAGCCTCTAACTCCCTTCTTCATGCCCCCACACTTGTTGTAGTCACTGATGGCTAAATAAGGAGTTAGAACCATGGCTGCCTAGGCCTTCTAGTAAGACAGGAGTAGAAATTGGTAGACTTACTAAAAAGGTATTTCGGCAGACCCAGGATTCGGTCCTGGTACCTAGGGTCCATCTCACACTTAGTAGTCGTTAGCTTTACCCAACAGTGTATAACCAATGTTAAACCATCTGGGATACGTTAAAAATTTAAATGTGCCTTTTGCGGTATGTGTCATTTAACAAATTACGGGACAAACTATACATGGAAAGGGATTAGACCGCACGAAATTCAGACCGCACGGAATTAACGAAATGACATTTCATTTCGACGGTCCGGATGAAATATTCGATCTGAATCGACGGCCGTGGTGCGAGCCGGGATTCCAGAGTGGGGGACGTGGCGTTTTCAGGCACTGCCACCGCGAATGACACGTGGAGAGTTCCTGCTGGATTGCGGGATTTCCGGAACACAAGATGACAAGTCCGAATGTGACAAATGTCACAGTATGGGGCTGTCGTACATTGGCCATACAAAAAGTACTCCGGAACCTGTACTTTCATGTACGGTACAAACATGGTTGGTCCGTACTTCAACTAGTTCCATGTTCACGCATATTTCAACAGTCAACCCGTAAGGACAACCGTTGAAATTCAACGGTCTACAAAGATCCATTCGACAAGTCAAATTGACACGTGGCATCATCCTACTGGATACCGGAGAAGAAATGACAGAACGACAACGACCTATTCGCCACGTGGCACACCAAGAATGGTGCCGAATATTTCCGTACATAAAGTACGGCGGCTGCCGTACTTTCTTTGTACATTATGTAGTGTGCTGTAATTTGATTGGTCTAGAGGGGTTGTGAGTAGGTTTTAGGACTTAAAATATTTTTGCCTCTCCCAGAGGGCATCTTGTATAAAAGGCAAACTTTGGCCAGCCATAATTATCAATTTACTTGACCATTTCCAGTGATTCTTTTTGCTACGGACTCAGGGGAGTCCAAGCTACACAGGGGTGTAGTTGGTCAGAGTGTTTGCCTGACAGGGTGGCTGCATTTCTAAGGGAAAGTCAAAGTGGGGAATGTTATCCAAAACTCATATTCTAACTTTGCATTCTGTGGTGGAACTGAGCACACAGAAAGTCTTATTTCACAGGGGTGAAGCTGTAACGGGGCTCTGATTGTGAAGGGGTCAATCATTTGGGTTTATATAAACTTGGAGTCGGCACTATCTAGATTAGCTTCTTTGGATCTGCGAATTGTGTGTGGCAATGGAGCCCATAGAATTTCAATTTTTGTGCGATAGGGAAAAGAAATTTAGGGTTTTGGCGCGTCCACAATGTGGCGTACGGTCATTAGGAAGTCACAAAAGTTGTACACCGTGAGGAGAGACGCCTCAAATTCAAACCGATGGAAGTTTTGCCTTATTTTGTGTTTTATTTCATCTAACACATTGTTTCGTACACGTCTACATTAGTCACTTTTTTAAGTAGCTAGTTATTTGCGTTTACATCCGAATGCTCTGAAAGATGTATGGCGAATCTTTGCTTAAAATCAATGTAACAAGACTAAGTTTCGCTTACATGCGAAAGTACTGTTAGACGCAAACTAAAACGAAACCATTTTAAATAGAAGTACCGTAAGTCTTGTACGGAAATATCCAAACGCCGAAACTAAATTTTGCTGTCGATGTAAAAATGTTGATTCATAGATAGTGTGGCTCGATTTCGTTGCGCGTGATGACGCGCATTTTTTTCATTTAATTTCAATTAATACTTTTACGCTAGTTTATTTTATTATAGTGTACAAAGTTTATTTCGTTTCTTGCGATTTAATACTTCCGTACAAGATTTATAGTACTTCAAATTAAAGACGTTTCATTTCAGTTTGCGTCTAGTTCAATGTAACGGTTAGACGACTAAATTTCAATTTTGCAGCTAAGTTAATGTCCAACGTGCTTTCACCGTGGAGCTCACGTAACGACAAAAAATGACTGTCCGCAACATTTTTATTTACATGTGGTTGCCGCAGTTTTGTAACCGTAAACGTTCGCCGGCTGAATGAATTGCTAATTTTTTTATGACAGTCGACGTTCGCAAGCGCGGAAAAAGTTTAAGCGGTTGAAACAATCTTTTGAAAGTCAAAGCTGTCCAACCGATTGACCATCAAATTTAGACTCAACGGTACTTTACTTGTACAAATGTGTACTTCGAACGTACTATTTTTGACAAAATGACTTAAGTTACTGTGCGCAACCAAAACAGTCACTGCCATGACCAATTCCCTAAAAAAATAGCGTGTACTCCCCGTAGTGCAAAAAAAATCACATTCGTGTGGCACATGTGTAAACATTATTTTATTTGTGATTCAACTGATACTTAAACTAAATTGAACTCTAAAGGTGATTTTTGTTAAAGACGTTGAACTGTACTACAAAAGAAGCCAAAAAGGTACAATGGTATATTCAAAGTTTCAAGATGACGTCTATTTTTTTGGCTTCTTTTAGTTCTATAGTACAACATAAGATTTTATCGTGGCAGATTGAATTTTAGAGGAAAACGAGAGAAAGAACCAAGATGTGACTTCCATCCAATGTTCAAAAGTAGGTGAAAGTAAGCCCATACAATATGCCTATTGTATGCAAAACATACAATTTGACCTTAAGACCTATATTGTATCCGTACCTATTCGGACCAATTAAAACATTCGGACCAAAAATTGGACGAATTAAATAATTCGAACTAAAAAAAATTATTTACACCGTCAGATTCTGACGATCAGACGGTCGCTGATCAAAGTAGCAATCTAAGAAGATCACATGAAAAGCCCATAACGCAACTTACGATAAAGTCGCCGACCAAAGGCCTACCATAAAAACACCTACTTTTGAACAATGCTTCCATCATATCAAAAGTCGAATATAATGACAGTATTTTCCGTACAGGTATTCAAAAAACTACAGCTTCAAGCCTTGCACACTTTGTACTTTTGAACTACACTGCCCAACGTTTTAGTACTGTAGCGTCAGAGATTTAACGCGAAAGAGAATTTTTAGTACTAACTTGTTGCTAAGCGATGTGGCAGGTTATGGTACACTCCTTTAAAAAAATTTTGTCAGGTCTACACTACAGTACACCGCGTGAGGCTATTAGTGTTGGATTGCTATTGTTATATTCGCCACTTAAAACATCTTTTATCTGTACACACATCTTCGATTGTTGATGTGATGGTTGCCATTGAAAGTAAGATTCTCACCTTCCAATTGGCGTTCTCAAATTGAAAATCGGACAAGTGTGTACGGAGAAACGATGTTTTAAGTTGCAAAAACAATTTATGTTGGGTATCATGGGCGAATTGCCGATATTCGTACTGTACCAAAATCAAAGGTCGCAAACGGTCAACCAAAACCTTGACCGACAGTTAACCGACCGCTTGCGCCGGATGCGCAACGGATTAGGCTGCCAAATTTGGGGGGTTGGGCAAATTCAGACGGTTGATACACAGAAAAAAAAAATTGGTTACACTCGGTCAAGCAAAAAACCTAAAAAATGATATTTTGTATTTTTTTTTCCAACATTATTGTAATTTGTACTTTTGGTGTCGTGGATGTACGTGACATCATGATAATGTTGAAAAGTGATATTTTGTATTCTACCTTTTTTGAGTCTTGCAGTTCTCATACTTGTCATAGTCATTGAGAATTGACAGGCAGCCATGGCTGCCTTGGACAGATGAGAGGATAGACAGAAGACAAAGCTCCTGAAAAAGTTGTGTCGCCACATACATGATTTGATCCTGTATCCTGCGGGCGAAACCCGTACGGAAGGCCGTTCGCCTTATCCGTTAGGTCTTAATGAATCGATACATGTACTGTACTCGATATGTATTTAAAGAAAAACATACAGCATATTCCATTTAACATCTTACGAAACAAAACGAAACATGGAACATGTGGTACCGCAAGAAATGCAGTACCGCACGAAATTAATGAAACAGACATTTGATTTCGACGGACGAAATTAAATGTCGCATTCGACGGCTGCGAAGCAAGAAGAAAATTTAAGGGGACAACACGGAGTGTTGACCGTCCGAATTCAACGGTCAACACGGAACTTTGAGCGTTGAAATTCAACGGTCAACATTTATTCGGCGCGCCGTCAGATCGATCGGCTGCAATTAATCACAATTAAAAGAACGCACGACACGCGTGAGTGCCGAGATGCCGGAACGACTATCTAGGAGAAGTACAGCGAAATGGGAGGAAATTAAACGTGGCGTCATCCTATAGGATGCTGGAAGAGAAAAGGGACAGATTTTCATTGACCTATTTTGCCACATGGCAGACCGGGAATGGTGCCGAATATATCCGTACATAAAGTACGCCGGCTGCTGTACTTTGTATGTACAATAATTAGGGTACTTCACTTTGATTGGTTTAGAGTAGTTATTAGGAGTTTTCAGGACTTAGACAAAATTTGGAAAACGTCCTCTCTCCCAGAGGCCATCTGTACAAATATGTTGTCTTTGAACAACCATAACTTAATGCTCACGTGAGCAAATTCAGTGATTCTTTTTGCAACGCACTCAGGGGAGTCCAGGCTATACAAGGGTGTAGTCAATCAGAGTTTTTGTGTCCCAGGGTGGGACTTATCGATTGTCAAAGTCAAAAGTGCATGTACTATCCTAGAGGCTTCACGTAAGCTGGACATTCTGTGTACCAATGGAGGTCACAGAATTACAGATTATGAGCCCACCCTCTAGGGTACCCATTTTTAATGGAACAGGGTTCATTTATTGGGAAACCATGATGAGGCGTGCATTGTTTGAAAAACGGCTATGGGGCATTGTGAGTGGCCGTGTGCGTCGGCCATCCACTAAATTGGGAGTTCCACCAAGGTTTAGAGGATCTCGGTTCACTGGAGTATCTACAGGGGCAGAGGGGGTGGAGGATGTTGCAGAAAGCACCATGTCGGACAAAGGGAAAGAGAAAATCACACGAATGGCTAGTGGATCGGCTCTTGTAACACCTGTTCAGAAAACAGAGGTGAATGATACTAATATCTGGGATTTTCAACAATACCGTGGCGACTCATTTTATTCTCAGGCGTCTCACTCAGGAGTAGCTACACCTCATCTTCATGTGGAGAGGGCAGACGAGTTGTGGGAAGCTCTTGTCGACATTTACAAGAGCAGAACGATTCAGCAACAGAAGTTGGCAGATTAGAAGGTACAGGCGTATGTGTACAAAAGGGGAAAGATGATAGATTTCTGTAATGATTTGGCTGGGTTATTCATGGAGTTAGAAAGTGCAGGAAAAAGGGAGACCGAGAAAGAGAAGGTGAACACTTTGCTAATGAAACTTCCAGATGATTATGAGAATATTGTCAACAGGGTCCAGATTTGTCAGATCATCATTGGATTTGGAATTCTGTTGTGGGGATGATTTTGGTTCGGGGAAGCACAATTGAGATCCGTAGGGGAGGAAAGGGTGTTCAAGCATTGGCTACTGGTACTGATTGGGGGGGTAAAGATTCCAAGAAACCTTATGGGAACTTTGGTGGAGGAGGAAGTGGAAACCATGACGGATCTGGACTAAGGGCTCCGAAGGGGCTTTGCCATTTTTGTTATAAGCCGGGACACTACATGGCGCAGTGCACTAAGTTGACGGAGTTGAGATTGAAGGAGGAATCGATTGGAAAACCAACCGGAAGGAAAAAGAAGGCGTTCGTTGCAACACAACTCGTGGAAAATGATGCTGATGATGACGATGGAGAACTTCTCCTCAATGAAGAGTTGGAGGTGAAAGGAGAGCAAGAGATTCCAAGAAGGCAAAAGTGTGCTTTCGGTGGAGTGAAAAGCTCTTGAAGAAAGATGGATCATTGATTCAGGAGCCTCTATGCATATGTGTAGAGAAAAACCATTGTTTACTAAAATGAGAAAGATCCCTACTGTAGAGATAGAGTATGGGGATGGGAGAATAGTGACCACAAATTCAGTGGAATCAATGGATCTGAGAGTCTTAGTTGATGGTAAGACATCTATAGTCACTTTCTCTGATGTACTTTTCATTCCAGAGTTGAACAAGAATCTTATCTCTACGTCAGTCTTAGATGATAAGGGTTTTGAGACTAGTACTAAGAAAGGAGTCTTTCTTGCTAGCTATGAGAATGAAGTGTACTTCACAGCTGAAAAGGGTAGCCAAAGAATGTTTAGGCTGAATTTGAGTAATGGAAAGATGGGAGTTTACTATGTTAGTGTAAGTGATTTGATGATGTGGCATAAAAGATTGGGACATGTGCATCTAGATAGGTTAAAGGGAATGAAGAAGATGAGTGTAGTTGAGGAAATACATTTTGGTGATAATGAGACTTTGGATGATTGTAGTGGGTGTGCTCAAGGAAAGGCCCACAGATTGCTTTTTCCGAAAGCCGCAACATATAAGGGTGAAAAGGTTTTAGATTTGGTTCATACTTACATATGGGGACCGGCCAAAGTGCCATCAGTTGGAGGGAAAAGATTTATGCTTACTATCACGGATGATTGGTCTAGATACTCTAGAGTATATTTGTTGAAAAACAAATCTGAGGCTTCGGCTTATTTTAAGGAGTATAAAGCATGGAGTGAAAAGCTCCATGAGACACCTATAAAGAGAGTGAGGAGTGATAATGGGGGAGGGAATTCACTTCTAATGAGTTTAAGGATTATTTGAAAGAGGAAGGGGTTCAACACCAAAAGACTGTCCCAAAGAATCCAGAACAAAACGGTGTAGCCGAGAGACTAAATCGGACTTTAAGTGATAGTGCCCGTATTATGTTGACGAATAAAAAGATAAGGAAAAGTTTTTGGGCAGAAGCTATGAATTGTGCTAGCTATCTCAAAAATAGAGTCCTTACCTCGGCTATAAAAGACCAAACACCTTATGAAAGATGGACTGGAAGAAAACCTAATATTTCACACTTAAAGGTGTTTGGAAGTCAGGTGTTTAGTCTAAACACAGAAAAATCTGATTGGAAGTTAGATGCTAGAGGAAAGCCGTGATACTTACTTGGGTATGATGAAAATGTAAAGGGATATAGAGTTTTTGATCTCGGAAGAGAAGACATAATTCTAGTGAAACACTTGGTAGTTATGGATGAGGGAAAGTCCATAGATCCCTTTAAGTACACCAAATCGGTGAGAATTAGAATTAAATCCGAAAATGAGTTGGATTCAGATTCTTCTAATCGAACTTTGGTTCAGTCCGACCTTGCAGAGAAAGAGGAAAAACTGATCGAGAAACACTCTCTCTTGGAGTCACAACATCCAGTTCAAACCAAGGAAGAAAACGAGGAAAGACCAGAAATGGACGATGAACAACCGGAGATGGACTTCACGGATAGGGGAGAAGGTGAAGTTGTTCGGAGAAACCCAAGATTACCCTCTATCCCAGCGTCGGAGTTTGAAGGAGGAAGGAGAAGCAGTAAGAGACTTCGAGAGAGACAAGTGAACAACAAGGTAACTAAGCTGTCACATTTGAGCGAACCCCAAACTTACCCAGAAGCAGTTAATAGTCCGGAAGGTGATAGATGGGTGACAGCTTTTAATGATGAGATGGCTTCCATTATGGAAGGAAACACATGGGAGTTGGTGGATTGCCCTCCAGATAGAAAGCCGATAGGATGCAAGTGGGTATTTAAGTTAAAGCTCAACCCAGATAACACTATCGAGCGATACAAGGCCAGATTAGTGGCAAAGGGGTTCACACAGAAGGAGGGGATCGATTATGAGGAGACTTCTGCTCCGGTTGTTAGATTCCCCTCCGTCCGGATTCTACTTAGTCTCGCGGCAGCGGAAGACATGGAAGTACACCAGATGGACATAAAAACCGCTTTCTTACACGAAGAATTGTAAGAAGAGATCTTCATGCGACAACCAGAAGGATTTGTGGAGAAAGGAGAGGAAAGCAAGGTGTGCAGATTGATAAAGTCCCTTTATGGACTAAAGCAAGCTCCACGCCAATGGAACAAAAAGCTGGACGAGTTTTTAACAAGTTTGGGATATATTCGAATCAAATTGGATCATTCTATCTACTTATTTGAGGACAAGGAAGGTATTATTTTCATTGCCATATATGTTGATGATTTGCTTGTTGTGAGTAAATCAATGGTGAAAATTAATAGATTGAAAAAAGATCTAAAGAGTAGTTTTGAAATGAAAGATTTGGGGGAAGAGTACATATTGGGAATTCAAATAGAGAGGGATAGAGAAAAGAAGATAATAAGACTAACTCAAAAGGAAGCAATTGGGAATATGCTGGAAAAATTTCAAATGGATAAAGCAAATAGTTGTACGACTCCAATGGACTTAAAGATGGGAAGTGAGGGGAGCTCAAAAGAGGGAATCTTGATCTTAGATAACGAGTTAGGACCTGAGGAAAGTAAGTTCATGCAAACTATTCTGTACAGACAGGTTGGCAGTAGATTGATCTATTTTAGGTTGTCGGTAGTTTGATCTATTTTATGAATTGTACTAGTCCTGATATAGCAACAGCTGTGGGAGTATTAAGTAGGATTCTAAATGATCCTAGGAAGAAAGATTGGGAAGCGGCCAAAAGGGTCATGCGGTAATTGGTAGGAACAAGAGATTTGTGGTTGCATATGGGTGGGGATAACATTGACATCACTACTTGGAGTGATGCCAGTTATGGGGAGGCTCCGATGAGGAGGTGTACTTCTGGATATGTGTTGTATGTTGGGAATGGGGCTTGTTGTTGGAGCAGTAAGTAACAAAAGGTGATTGCTTGTCAACCATGGAGGCTGAGTATATGGCCTCTTGTTCTGCTGCGAAAGAATTAATGTGGGTGAAATCTTTGCTTCAAGAATTGGGATATATGAAGAGCGGAGTGCAAAAAGTATTTTTTGACAATCAAGTTGCAATTGCAATTGCAGCAAACCCTAAGCATCACTTTAAAGCAAACCATATGGATATTCGTTTGAGCTTTGTTAGAGAGAAGGTTGAGAATAAAATAATTAGTTTGGAATATAGACTGGATGGAGAGATGGTAGCAGATATGATGACTAAGCCGGTTCCTTCTCCCAAATTAAAATTTTGTAGGGAGAAGTGTGGACTAAAAGAAAAGATACACTAGAAAATAAAGGGAGTGTTGAAAAGTGATATTTTGTATTCTACCTTTTTTGAGTCTTGCAGTTCTCATACTTGTCGTAGTCACTGAGAATTGACAGGCAGCCATGGCTGCCTTGGACAGATGAGAGGATAGACAGAAGACAAAGCTCCTGCAAAAGTTGTGTCGCCACATACATGATTTGATCCGGTATCCTCCGGGCGAAACCCGTACGGAAGGCCGTTCGCCTTATCTGTTAGGTCTTAATGAATCAATACATGTACTGTACTTGATAAGTAGTTAAAGAAAAACATACAGCATATTCCATTTAACATCTTACGAAACAAAACGAAACATGGAACATGTGGTACCGCACGAAATGCAGTACCGCACGAAATAAATGAAACAGACATTTGATTTCGACGGACGAAATTAAATGTCGCATTCGACGGCTGCGAAGCAAGAAGAAAATTTAAGGGGATAACACGGAGTGTTGACCGTCCGAATTCAACGGTCAACACGGAACTTTGACCGGTGAAATTCAACGGTCAACATTTATTCGGCGCGCCGTCAGATCGATCGGCTGCAATTAATCACAGTGAAAAAAACGCACGACACGCGTGAGTGCCGAGATGTCGGAACGACTATCTAGGAGAAGTACAGCGAAATGGGAGGAAATTAAACGTGGCGTCATCCTATAGGATGCTGGAAGAGAAAAGGGACAGATTGTCATTGACCTATTTTGCCACATGGCAGACCGGGAATGGTGCCGAATATATCCGTACATAAAGTACGCCGGCTGCTGTACTTTGTATGTACAATAATTAGGGTACTTCACTTTGATTGGTTTAGAGTAGTTATTAGGAGTTTTCAGGACTTAGACAAAATTTGGAAAACGTCCTCTCTCCCAGAGGCCATCTGTACAAATATGTTGTCTTTGAACAACCATAACTTAATGCTCACGTGAGCAAATTCAGTGATTCTTTTTGCAACGCACTCAGGGGAGTCCAGGCTACACAAGGGTGTAGTCAATCAGAGTTTTTGCGTCCCAGGGTGGGACTTATCGATTGTCAAAGTCAAAAGTGCATGTACTATCCTAGAGGCTTCACGTAAGCTGGACATTCTGTGTACCAATGGAGGTCACAGAATTATAGATAATCATTGCAAATCGGACACGGTACTAACACTATTCATTTCGCGAATCTTACTAAAAGATAAAGGCCGCAAATCGTAATCTATCGTAAAGTGTTAATTATGCACTTTACATGGTGTTTCGAAAAATATTTCAAATTATTATGTCAATATCACGTGACAGGTCGTAATTATTGGCTTACTGATACATTGTACATGTTTCCACAAATATATCATATTATTATGTCAATGTCATGCGACATGTACATCGTGAATCACTATTAGCGTTAATGACTCTAATTGAGGTACCCCGTTTTTTTAGGCTAATTCCCAAATAGAATTAATCATTCTAAATGTTTTTCTGGATGTTATTTGAAGTACCTCACCTAATAGGGTTCATAATTGTAATATAGTGCCCTTCTAAATAGTGTGGTGTACCGACTGTTTGATCTTTATTATTTTGTACTTTTTAAAGTAAAAACTACAAAAAATATATTTACGCTAACGCGCACGCATGTAATTGTGCTCTGGAAAAAAAAGCGCGGATGTCACAAAAATGCGACGGCGTACAATTTGATCAATTTTTTACATGTACATATTTTAGCGTGAAAATATTATGCGTTGACAATTATTACAAAGCAGTTTAAAAATTGGAGTTAATGATAAATTAGAATAAATATTTTTTTGGAAAAAACTGAAATTCCCAATTAGCGTAAATGCGTTAATTGTTTCATTACGCTGTCTATTTCATTATGATAATAACCATTCACAATGTATTAATTTTTAGTTAATAAATCAGCGGAAATCAAATTATTATGTCAATTTCCCACGAAAAATCCTAATTATTAGTTTACTCACTTGTTTAAACAATAAATCGACAAATTTAATTGCTATTTAAGTTAGAGAAACTTGACCACAATTCAAACAAACCTAGTCATACACCAAAATGGAGAAAAGCATTCTCACTTCTCTTAAAACTAGAATCCAAAACGAACTTAAAAAATAAAAAAATGGTGAAATTGCTTAGTAGTACCTAATGAATGAAAGGAGGGCCACTTCAAGTTGTTGGAAAAAATTTGAACATGTCTATGGAACCAAAACATCAAACAAATACATAGTAAAGGGGGGAGGTTTTGTGGCTTGTAATACATGTTTCATAGTTTATTAATAGAAGTCAACAAACGGTACTTAAACCATTAACACTCACACATGTTCATCTCTGGCACACACGGATAGTTTTAGAGGACTTCTTCATAAGTTTCTTTCAAAAACAGAGGCAAAAAAAACGAGTGACCGAAAAAAAAATGCGAAAATGGTGGCGTTGATGTGTTGCGAGGACCTTCGACCATTTTCGATGGTCGGGTTCAGGTATGATTTATTTTGAATTCCATTTAGGATGGCTTTAATGCATATGTCATTATAACTTGCTTTTTTAGTAAATTTATATTCTTGAGTTTGATCACTATTTTTTAACCTATAATTTATATTCGTACGCTTATTTCTATTTTTGTATTATTATTTGGTTTGTCATGATGTTGTTTTGTTATAAACCTTATTTATTGATCATGGTTAGTAATTGTATGATAATTTTTTTTCTTTTTTTTTGTTCCCAAGTTTTCAAGCATTTTGTCAAGCATTATTTGATCTTGGTGTTCCGTCCAACAAAAGTGTTGACATCGACCAGCTACTCCCGTTCGTTAATAGCGTAAAACACTACATTATACCTTGTGCCAAAGATATTCGTAGTTTGATCATCCCAAACTTTAAAGAAAATATTGATAACAATATTTTTGTCGCACTTACGACCAATCTCTAGATCGAGACAATAAAAAGAACCTCATTCATGTCAGTAACCGCTCATTTTATTGACAAAGAATTTAAACTTCCTGCACAGACGCTTCAAGTCGATTTTTTTCCGGAGGAAAAACATTCCGAGAGTGATGACGAAAATGAGGTTTTTATTACAATCGACAAAAAAACGCTTGTTAACGACGCAATAAAACGCTATTTTGATTTAAAATTAACCAACGACGAAAGATTGAACTTTAACATACTTGAATGGTGGAAAAAAAATCAAATATACGTGCGAAAAATGGAGGATTTCCTATTCTAGTCGGTGTTGTTAGATCTGTTTTAGCTATTCCGACTTCTAACTCCATGTCTGAATGCAATTTTTCAGATGCCGAGAACACGATAACAAAGAAGAGGAGCTCACAAGACGCTTCAATTGTTAGTGATCTTTTGCGTGTTAGATCCCACCGAGAATATAAGATTTACACGCAAAATTAGGTACAAATCTCTTGAAGGAGGTGACTGTCGAGGATAAAAAATGTTTGTAAAGGTAGATTGCAAAAAGACAAAATACTAAAAAGAAGAGGTACACGAGCTGCTTTTTTGCAAAGGGAGATGTACCACTACACCAATCATTGTTATCAGTGTTAATAAGTCACTCCTACTTATAGCCAAAAATAACAAAATATAGTTAAGAACATTATTTAAAGACGTGGACTATAACCTGCCATGTCTCATTGCATTAAATGGTATTATTAATCATAATTTTCCATTAACACTACACCGCGAATCGTAATTAGCATTATTAACGCTAATTTCGTCACCACGAATTTTGACTCAAAAACCTTGAAAAGAATAAATAACTCTAAATTTTTCTTAACATTATTTAAGGTACCTTTTGAATCAGCGTTAACAACTCTAGTATAGTGTCGTTTTAAATAGTGTGGCTTACCATCGGTGTCAGCCCGTACAAAATTGTACTGTATTAACGAAAAAAGTACAAAAATGATTTAAAACATGCCGTTATGATGTAACTGCGTTTTCACAAACTGCATAGTGTTAATGTCATAATGACATGAAGTTGTACTATAAGACAGGATGAGTTTTCACAAACCGCGAAGTGCAAACGTCATAGTGATTGAAATTGTACGTTTGTCAGATTTTGTATGTATACCTAAAAGATATTCAAAGTGGATAATTATTCAAAAAAAAACCCAAATTAGAGTTACTGATTAACTAGAGTAATTTTTTTTTTTGAAAAAACGAAAAAATATAAATAAGAATGGATAACATTAATTATTTATTTACGATAATTACGATTCGAAGTGTAATAAATGCTTAATGTTGATATCCTAGAAATCCGGGATTCGGTATGTCACATACCAGGGAAAAGTGAGCCGGCCAGGGCTCGAACCTGGGACCTCTGACTTGAACAGTCAGCGCACTAACCACTGTGCCACCAGCTCGATGTAGATTCTCGCGGGTCCGTACCTATTTCTTTTAGGCGGGCTCAAGTGTGACGTATCACATTCTACCCCGTATTGAACCGGCATTCACGTGCCAATCCAACACTTAACGCTAATAACAACGAACGTTGTAATTTTGTACTTTTTTCGGTTACAAGCGGGTACGGTTAGTCGCAAAAAATCGATTTTCGGTTAACTTTTATTTTCGTAAACGCCGGTCGGTTAACGGTTAACAATTTTGGAGCGTGACATAACCCGGTCGGGCGTCGGTTACTCATATTTTGAAAAAAAAAGCGGTCGATTTCGGTTATGTAAAACTTTGACTTTTGCGACCTTTGACCGAAATTTGGTTACCGATAATCGATATATCAAAGAGCATAATATCGCGATACATTTGCGATACCCAAAAAAGAATTCCTAACCCCCCTCGTGGCGCGTGCTCGAGGGGGGTCCCTAAGAATTTCTGTACTATTTTCCGCACTATTTTTTCGTACTGTAACTGTCCGGACACCCACCTTCTACCAAATATATCACGGTATAATATGTTGGTCCCGGTACGATACATCGAGGCCCTTAACCGATCGATAATCGTTATATTGAATATCGATCTTAACGCGATATGATTTTACCCGGTACCCAACATAAAAAAATAACACCAATAGCGATACACGGTGTACTGTACACCACGAATCGCTATTAGGGTTAATCACGCTAATTCGGCGTCCCTAAATTAAAAAAAAACTTAAATAGAGTGGTTAATTCTATTTAAAAAAACCCTAAATACCAAATTTGAGTGAATTATTTCCTTGAAAATCCCCAAATTCCCAATTAGCGTTAATGACACTAATTGTTTTTTAACACTAAATAATTGTTAACGCTACACCGTGAATCAGTATTAGCGTAATGAAATAAATAGCGTAATGAAACAATTAGCGTTATTTATGCTAATTGGGAATTTCAGTTTTTTCCAAAAAAATATTTATTCTAATGTATCATTAACTCTAATCTTTAAACTGCTTTGTAATGATTGTCGGCGCATAGTATCTTGACACTAAAATATGTGCAAGATTGAAATTGTTCAAATCAGGGTAACCCTCCATCAGGCGCGGACAATAATCGTATGGAAACGTTTACTGGCAGTAATATTTCATTCATTTCTCCATGAGGTCGTGTCAACAATGGAATCTATCGCGTACGTGCTTTCTTTCGATTGGACACACGTAGGTTCATGTTCTCACGACGAGCAGTCAAAGATTCCAAAAGCACAATATCTGGACTTGTATCCGTACATCCAGTCGCAAAATTAAATTACGTGAATGTACAATTTGTACATTCGTGTTTTGTATTTTTTGTAGCTGTTTTGTCGTTCGTGTTTCGTCGTGGCGCCTTAAATTCCGGATGTTAGCGGATCGTGGAGGAGGCGTCACGACACATTCTTCAACAAAAATTTTTTTTGGTGGTTTTCGTTGGATTTGATTCCCGCTTGTCCGAAGGCGCGCGGCTTGTACGTCACCTTTCCACGCGTAAACATTTTACACGTCTGGTGATTGATGACTCTCCTCCCGAGGAGAGTAATTAATCACTGGACGACCTGACCGCTTGCTTCGAAAACACGTAATCGGACGGTCAACGTTGTCGCCCAGAAGTTTGGAGAATCTTGACAAGCCGACAGTAATCATGTTTAAAAAAAATAAATAAAAAATCAGTACGTCTTTGTACGGAAATGAGCTGGATCGGTACGAAAGTACACTTTTTCCAGGAAAGAACCCCACTTTTCGCCTGATGGAGGTTCACCCTCATACGATGTCGCGTTTTTGTGACATTTGCGTCATTTTTTTCCAGAGCACATTTACATGCGCGCGCGTTAGCGTAAATATTTTTTCTGTACTTTTTTCTTAAAAAAGTACAAAATAATACGGATAAGACAGTCTGTACACCACACTATTTAGAAGGGCACTATATTGCAGTTACGAAGTCTATATTTGGTGGGGTACCTCAAATAACGTTTAGAACCATTTAGAATGATTAAGGGTACATTACACGAAAAGTGAAGTTGTTTACATAAATTCGGACCTCTTCGTACTACGCTGTACCTATTATTTTGTTTTTTTAGGAAAACAACATTACAAAGAATCTTGCCAATATACTCCAAAAGTCTGGGAGTTAACAATGACCGTTGGATAATATTTCGCGAAGCATTCGTTTCGAAAGTTTGTGTAAATGGTAATGTACCTCGCGAGGTACATCACCATTTACATAATTTTTTTAGCCGCGACACGCTGGATAATGTGTCAAGATGGCAACCAACGGAAATCAAAAAATTTCGCACACTATATACGCATTCAAAAATCCATAGTTCAAAAGTAGGTGAAAGTAGGCCCATACAGTATGCCTATTGTATGCAAAACATACAATATGCCCTTAAGACCCATATTGTATTGGTCGAAAAATGAAAAAAAAGGTTAAGAGGGTTGAGTTGCACATCGATCGATAGAGAATTAAACGGCATGTCTAAATTTGGAAAAAAAATCGGACAAAAAATATTTTTTCTGTGAATTTTGAGGTGTTTTTTATTTTAACCGTCAGATTTGGAAGATCGGACGGTCGCTGATCAAAGTATCGATCTTAAGAAGATCACATGAAAAGCTCATAACACAACTTACGATAGGACAATTTGTCATATTAGCGTCTGCAATTTTGAAGGCCACACTAAACAAAGCCTCAAACTGACCAACCAGGTTGCCCGTCCGCGTTTTTTTTTTTTTTTCCGGGTTTTTTTTCCGGCGGAATGTCATCCTTACGCCGCGTCAGTTCGCTAAAAAATTTCGTCAGGTGGCGTGCGCTGTACTATGATCATACGTCATATTCGTACGATCGTACAAGAGTGTCCGCAACTCACACCCATACAATATGCCTACTCTACGCGAGTTTAGTGCCAAGTTTTGTGCGCCTACCAAAGGCCTAACCATAAAAACGCCTACTTTTGAACTATGCAAAAATCCAATAGAAAATTTAAACGAAATCTCGTAACGCACTTTGGTCACGCTATTCCTGTCAGCGCCCATTCGTCACACTATTTCCGACAACGCTCATTTGTCACGCGTCGTCACACTATTTCTGAGAACGCTCATTCGTCACGCTTAAATTCAGAACCTTAACAAAATGAGGTGGTATATGACAAGGCGTCTCCAAAGAGTACAAAAGTTGTGTTGCACGATGACCTGGTACGCACGTACATGGTACGCAAATGAAGATTTTGGTCGGTGTAAAAATCATCGACGATCCTATAGAAACGTGGCATCATCATTTGCTAACACGTGGATTACAGACTGCGCAATGGAACTTCGTTCAAATTGTAGCATTCTGTAATGTTGGCCGTACAATTACAGAATGTCCTAATGGAACTTCACCCTAATTCTATTTGGGAATTTGCCTAAAAAAACGGGGTACCTCAATTAGAGTCATGAACGCTAATAGCGATTCACGGTGTAATAGCGATTCGCGGTGTACTGTATGATTTATGATTTCTGGGCAGAAATAATCGTAGCCGAAATAGTGTTGCACTGTACGGTAACGTACTGTGCAAGGTGTTGTGCGTAAACATGGAAGCATTCCGTGTCGGATTCCACTTCCATTTTCACTTGGAAGGACAATCCCGCCGTACAGGATGACAAATGACGATTGTACATTTGAGACAAACGTAGTCAGCAAAGGATACAGAACTATGCCGTACAGGATGACACTGTGCACAGGCGTAGTCCAGAAAAGGTGGAAGATTCTGGTGTCAGATTCCCGGTTCATTTGCAGTTAGAAAATACATTCGTGCCGTACAGGATGACACACACCTATTGTACTTTTGAGACCGGCGTAGTCGGGGGAGAAACATTCAACGAGGAACATTCTAGTGCTGTCCAATCCTATACCGTACGATCGCTGTTGAATCGTGTTGACTAAGTCCTGTTGTCCATCAGGCGTTGCCAGTAATAGTACGGATAAGATTACCTGCAAGGTTAAGTACTGTACCTCTCGCCTAAATGCTTTATTCCAATTGGTAACAGTGGAGTAAGCTTGTAGATAGATCGTCAAGATTTTTCACGCGCAAAATCTAAATGTCATATCTGTACTACGGTAAACATGTGTACGGGCAATTTCTTTTTAAAATCTTTCAATGCGTATTATATCATTGTACCAATTGTAATATTGTATCATGCTGTTTTAATGCGCTAAAATCCATTACACGAATGTCAATGGGTAGAAATAGTAGCATTAAAGTAATATAATACGACAAAGATTTTTCAGTCGCTTTTGTGGATTTGAATCTACCAATGTCGTAATGCAGATGACGTTTGCCATTTGTAACGTTGTCATCGCTCGTCCATAGTGGATCGTATCTTACTTTTATTAATTGTACCAATTGCTCACGTTAATTTTGTACGGACTCTCTTCATTGCCACAAACTGGACGATTGAGCGATTGCGTCGCGGATGCTTAAAATAAAAATATTGGAACGTACGTCATTGTCTTCGCCAGGAAGCTTGGAGGATCTCCATAAGATCTTTGGAAACCTGTTTTGTCTACTAAAAAAATAAAGTAAAAAAATAAAGTACGGCTTGTTCTAAACGTATTGCGTCAAATAATATTTTTTCAGTGATTGAAAAATATGGAATATTTTTCGTAGACGTCGACTTTAAATGGCGTTGTTACATTGACAGCATAACAACACTATTTAACATAGACATGCTTAAATTGTACTTTATATGCAATTATTTAGTGTCGTGTATCGAGAGCCTGTTGCCCATATTCGATATGTGGCTTTTTTTGACATGACGATAATCGATATTTTGATTCGTTATATTGAAAAGGCTAAAATCGCGATCAAAGTACGAAATATCGCTATGAATTGTAGGGTCGATAAAACCATAGCGATATCTCCGTAAGCCGGCCTGCCTAAATTTTTTAAAAACCCCACCCCTCCCTCTCCCTCCCCTCGCGGCGGCCCGGGGAGGGACATGCGGGTACGTATTGCTTTCCGTATGAACTTTCTCGACAACATCTGTACGGACATTTACCTCCCATCAAATATATCGCGATATTTTTTGCTGGTATCGAAGCGATATATAAAGCCCTCTTACCGAATTTACAGCAACGAAAAAATCGCCGATACACAACACGCCGTCAAATAATGTACAATACAAAAGTCAAAAGGCAAGTTACAAACTTAAAAGGGATAGGCAAAAGACAAAAAACAAGCGTGTGGTATCCGCTTATTGGTGGCTTGCAGTGCATTTATGTCCACTTGAACCGTGAATTTAACTCTATCCGCTCCGAATAAAACTTAGACCGTACATCCCAACCGTACGAAACGAAACTCAAAATTATTGCCGCATTTTACACGACGGCATGTACCCGATCGCTAATACGACAAAGAACAACGTACTCGCTAACCCTATAATCGCCAAACGTCAGAGCTTCCCCCATTCCTGTCCTCGCTCTCCCTTCTCACCACCTCCCTTCCACCTCTTCCTCTATCCCTGTCTACCTGCCGACGTATTTCCCGTTAACCCTTCTCTCTCTTCCGATGCCTTTTATTCCTTAGTATTTACTTTACTTCTGTCCAAATGTCGTTTCCTTCCGTACATTCCCTCCTCCTCCTCTTCCTGTTCCTCTTACCACAGGTGCTGTCGCTCCAACGGTCCAGCTTCATTCCGTACGGTACGGACAACGGTGACGCCACGCTCTTTCGCAATGACGACTCCTACAGTGACACCATACCGCTGCCCACTCCGATGTCGTTCTTCAATTACACGGCGACACGTGTCTTCGTAAACAACAATGGCGATCTCACATTCGACGAGTGAGTATGAGGAAAACGTATCTGATACGCATATGACGCATATATGGAATTTTTTTGGTGTTTTAAATGTTACTTTCCCTGTTTTGCTATTGTGTTACGTTTTGTATTTTTGTCACTAGCTTTCCCCATCTCCATCTCACAGCCTATCCTTTTTGATTCGTCTTTTGCCAATCAATTTACTTTTTGTTTCAGTCTCACTCTCATTCTTTCTCCCGATGCCGTATCATATCACTTTCCTTCTGCTTTTCCTCTCTATCTCTTGCTCTTTTCTCTGCTTCTTACTCTTCTAAGTCTTTACTCCCCTCTCGTTCACGTTGTCCTCCCTTTGACCTATCTCTTTTAGGTGTTTTCTTACTTTCCACATCAAGCTTTTCATGTACAATTGTCGATTTGATGAGAATTCCTTGTTTTTATTTTTAGACATGAATTTTTTAGACATGTTCATGCGTAGTTATACTAGCACCTCGTTTTTCTGCTCCACTTTTGTCTTCATCTCAACGAAAATGACCTCGTAAATTTTTTTCTCCAGGCAATATTCCTCTTATACTCCATCGCCTTTTCCCCTCTCGAGTGGAATTCGAATTATTGCCCCGTTTTGGTCTGACATAGGTGAGAAATCAATTTTCTTTGTCTCCAGATTCAAAAGGGGACAATGCGTCATTCTTTTTTAAATGGCGTGGACAACTATGATTCTGGGTGAATGGTTTACTGTATGCTTATGATTTAGTGTGGGTCACATTTGTTTAAGAATTTGAAGCATAAATGCTACTTGTCGGTTCACTACGACTTCCATTTCTGTTACAAATAATGATTTATCGTGCAGTTTTTATCGTTTTTCTCACTAAAAAATTTTCCTATTGTTGTTTTGGGACCAGCAATTGACAGTTAGGGGTCTGACCTTTCTAAAGCAACATCTTGTTTTGCTGCTTTCAAAATAAGCTCATCAGGCGAGGAACATGAAACTTACCGTAGTAAAATTTAATCCTGGTCCATCTCCTTTATTTCTCCTCTTCCCCCGTTCCGTTTTCTCCTTCTCCCTCTGGCCCCATCCTATCTACCTCGCATCCTCCTTCTCCCGTCGGTTCTCATGCTCTTCTCCTCTACCTTCCCTCAGTACAAAATCAGCGACATATTCCTGTTATAAACCAAAGCAAACATTTTTGTAACTAGTGTTAAGAATCCAAGGAAAAAAAATAATAAAATGAAAAGACAGTCCTATCCTGGCATAGCCAAGGTAGTACCGAAGCTGTACTGAGGTTGTGACTGGGAAGGAGGCTGAACGGGGATTTTTTTGTTTATGTTTTCAGACACAAGGCCTTCTAATGGAGGATTTGTCCATTACAGGACGGTGAGCAGCAGTTCAAGGCCACAAGATTTGGCTCAAATGGCTGCTGAAATAAAACAAGTATTTCCGGAGGCGAAACTGTTTGTCCCAGATGGAGGCTTTGTGGCCTCTTGGATCGACGTTGGGTACTTCAAGTATGTGCCAAATTTACATGAATATGGACAATGTGCCTAAAGTCTTATTTGCTATTTTGTTGGTCTAACTTTACCAGGACATGAGGATCATATTTGAGCACGATGATGGTGTTCAAGTCGATGATTTTGTACCTTTTGCTAGTTGTTCCTTTTTGAAGGATTTTCTGTTATTGGAACCACTGTCAATGGCATTGAAAATGCTGAAGATTATGCCATGAAGAAATGCATGGAACATGAGGCAGTAAATGTTCGGCATTAAAGACTGGAAATTGAACAGTGGACCTTGAATTTTGGACACTGACTGTTGGGAACTGATTATGGGAAATCGAGTGTTATGAACTGAATATTTTAAGCCAGGTAATCAGTAGCGAATGCTAGACACTGACATTTGCATTGAATGTAATAAACTAGAGCTCTGTGCATCAAATGCCGGAGATGTGGGATACTAAAGATTGGACCTTGATTGTTGAGCATTCCATGGTTTATTTGGGGATGTTAATCGTAGAATATCTGGCAATGATTCTTGGCGAGTAAATATTTGACACTGAAATCTGGATGTTAAATAATTAGGAACTAAACGTTGGACACGGTATGTTGTTAACGAACGTCTCATTTATTGAAATTGAATATTGGTGCTTAAGTGCTTGGCATTGAATGTTGGATACTGAATACTGGCTGGACTCGGAATGCTAAAAAGTTATGGTTGGAAATTTAATTCTGGAAATGAACATTAAAATGAAGAATTAATGTTGGTCAACGAAAAAAGTTGGGCATTTACTGAAGACTATACAGACTATTTTGGAAATCTTGGATATCAAATTTCAGGCATTTGATGTGGAACTTCTTGTTGGACATTTGACTTTGGACACCGGATAGTGGGAAATATTTTGGATGTCAAAAATATTGGAATTTGAACGCTGGAAGTTGAATGCTGGACATTGAATGTCAGATACTACATGCTGGATGAAAAATGTTAAACTGTTACGGCTGGACATTTGTTTCTTGGATATCAAATATTGGAACTAAATACTCGATGCCGCATAAATATTGGGTTACGAATACTGGTAGCAGTGAAATACGGACACAGAATGTTGGCATATTATGTTTACCACTGAGTACTAGGTTGTAAATTTTCGAAATCGTGTATGTTGAATTCTGGGCACTTGATGTGAAGGTGATAGCTGGACCATGCATTCTGGACGCCGGATATTGAAAAAATCTTCTTTCTTGGTAAAGACCTTCCATTCAACGGCGGATGTTGGATATTGATTGTTTCGGCTTTGAATGTCTGACATTAAAGTATGGATATTGAATGCGTGATACTGATTATTGGAAACTGAATGCTTCAAACTTATGGCTGGACATTGCTGAGAATGTAATGTTAGACACTAGATGTTTAGATTTTGATGCTGGAAACTGATCACCGACATTGGCTGCCAAGAACTTAGAATGAAACATTGAGTACTGGATATCGAATGTTTATCGACAGAATGTCTGAAATTTGTTAGTAACCTTTATTGCTCTAATTCAAATGCTAGAGATGGAAAGTTGGAAACCGAATATCAGGCACCAATGTCCGAGTATTGAGATCCGGAAGCTAGAATGCTGGTGGTTGAGCCTTAGATATTTAATTATGGACACCGAATGTGGATCGTATGGGCATTGAATTCGGATTGTGGTGATTTTTTTTTTTCCAATTCATTCAACCCCCAATGTTGGATATTAAATGTTTCAACATGTAATGTTTAACTTCAATTTCTGGATATTGAATGACGGAATTGACTTTGTGTTTAAAGCTTATTGCTGGACATTGTTGAGCGTTAAGTGCTTGACATTAAATGCTGAATTCCTTATATGCTGTCATTGCTGATTGTTACATTTTGAAGTTTTGTATGTTGAAAATTTAGTGCTAGACATCGGATATTGGACACTGAATGTTGGATAGGCGGAATGTTTAAAGTTAAATGTTCCGATGTTCTCAAAACCAGGTGTTCATGGAAATTGGATATTGGAAGCTAAGAATGATTGTGATCGAGACTTGAGCATTAAATGTTGGACACCTAATGTGGATTTTATGGACATTGAATTCTGGAAATAATACGTAGGGCATTATTCGGTCAACTTTTGATGCACTCATAACTCATAAAATAGTGGTAAAGATATTGTGGAACCATTTATTGTAACGGTGAGGTTTAAGTAACAACGAGGGAAATGAAGCCATGCATTTAGATTTTTGCTGGGTGCAAGCATAATAGAAATCAAAGAGTGAGAACAAATGGGAGTCACTAAGTTACAAACAACAAAAAATAGACATGAATTGTTGGCACTGCAGATGTTGATTATCACAATTAGTGTGGTTTATGCTCTCAAGTTTAAAGTGACTTGACAATGTTAATCAACACCAATGTTGAAAGAATTCGTAGGAATTAGACGTTCTCAACAGACTGCTTTAATTCAAACATGAATTTTTTTAATGAGCCAAGTTGAAAAATAATACAAATCCTAGCGATGATCATGATAAGTCTCCCAAAATGTAAATAAATAAAACGATAATGTTTTTTTATTTCCATATGACATCAATCGTCTGTTTCAATAAAATTGCGGACCTCTCTAATCTCCCATCCTAGAAGTCCCGCTAGGATAATACTGCCGAGTGGTGTAAATCATAGTTCAAAAGTAGGTGAAAGTAGGCCCATACAGTATGCCTATTGTATGCAAAACATACAATATGCCCTTAAGACCCATATTGTATTGGTCGAAAAATGAAAAAAAAGGTTAAGAGGGTTGAGTTACACATCGATCGATAGAGAATTAAACGGCATGTCTAAATTTTGAAAAAAAACCGGACAAAAAATATTTTTTCTGTTAATTTTGAGGTGTTTTTTATTTCAACCGTCAGATTTAGACGATCTGACGGTCGCTGATCAAAGTAGCGATCTTCATAAGATCACATGAAAATCCCATAACACAACTTACGATAGGACAATTTGTCATATCAACGTCTGCAATTTTGAAGGCCACACTAAATAAAGCCTCAAATTGACCAACCGGGTTACCCGTCCGCGCTTTTTTTTTTTTTTCGGGTTTTTTTTTCGGCGGAATGTCATCCTACGCCGCGTCAGTTCGCTAAAAAATTTCGTCAGGTGGCGTGCGCTGTACTATGATCATACGTCATATTCGTACGATCGTAAAAGAGTGTCAGCAACTCACACCCATACAATATGCCTACTCTACACGAGTTTAGTGCCAAGTTTTGTGTGCCTACCAAAGGCCTACCATAAAAACGCCTACTTTTGAACTATGTTTAAAACATCTTTTTGACGTACACACTTGTTGGATTGTTAATATGACAGTTGCGATTGAAAGGTAAGATTCTCAGCTTCCAATTGGCAGTTTCAAAGTGAAAATCGGACAAGTGTGTACGGAGAAAAAAATGTTTTAAAGGTAACCTTCCATCAGGCGTTCCCAGTAATTGTACGATCATGTTTACCGGCAGTAGAATTTGTAACACCCTTCCATCAGGTCTTGCCAGTGAAGCTAAAATTGCTGACTTGTTAGATTGCGATTGGTACCACGTAGGATCCTTTAGAGCCGCCCGGAAATAATCAACATTTCGAAAAGGACAAAATCGTTACTAAGTATGTGTACGGATAGACGCCGATTCAAATATCTTAGGGTATGTCCCCATGTGCATAAGTAAGGTATTTTTTTTCTGTCATTTTACTGTAAAACTTAGCGTCGTACTGCCTAAGTTCCAACCGTACGAAGGAATCGCAAATTTGTAGAGTACAATTTGCGTCATCCTCGAACTTACGATGTACAAAATTTTGTCGTCTTGTGTTTTTCGACCCACTTTGACGACAAAAAATGTCATCTTCAACCTTATCTTTAAAACACACGGGCGATGTGTTTTAAAACTAGGGATTTTCTATAAACAAATAGGAACATATATTTGCACGTGCCGTAATTTTTGAAATTTTTTATACGATTTCCAAGGACAAAGAAAAGTACAGAGTTCGTTGTGTTTTGTCCGTTTCTTGTCTAATACGACAAATAAAAGTACACAATTTGTTTGATTTTGTCTATTTTCGTCCAGTAGGGATTTTTTTTTTGCAGGGATCTTCAAATTCCGATGCCATTTCACGTCGACCGGACAGGAGACGCGAAGTCAAAGCGCATCTTCGTCAACCGTGAAACGGCACATGCTCGAAGACGGTACGTCTACAATGTCACGGTAAGACCTGCGACGTCATAACCAATTCCAAAAAATAACGTGCGACCACATATTGAAGACGTTAACAGCCGTCACAGGTATAGTCGACGTACATAGTCGTCACAAGCGTAAGTTACAATTTCGTCCTTAAAGACATAGGGACACTTGAAAACCGGGTCCGACAGATCCGCGCTAAAATACAAAGTAAGTTCGCTAAGTTACAGATACATGGGGACATACCCAGAGTAGCGTCATGTAAAATCTCAACGTTCTTAGGGTTGTCGTCGTACCAGCGGCAACAAAAACCGTTGCAAAATTAAAGTTTGTACAAATGTCGAAGAATGTACCATTTTGTACGTGAATGCATTATCGCTGTACCAACTTGATTGTGCACATTTATGAAGGAGGCGTGACATGATGTCCGGTGACCAAGATTTTGTCGGCGAACAGATTTTGTCGTCGAACAGGGTGGTTTTTTTTACGTCAGAAGGTACACGTCATTTGCCAAATGTAACTTTACAACTTCACGTCCGTCGTGGATTGACGCTGAATTTACAAGTGGTCCAATACACGCGTCCTGTAATCGCTAACTCTCCTCCGAGGACAGTCGGAGGAGACTAGCTAGGTACTAGAAACAAGGGGCGTTTGCGTCGAAAATTGAAAATCGGACGGTGGTATTTTTCGCCAAGAAGTATGGAGAATCTCAACGAATTTTTAATAAACATCTTTTGTAAAAAAAACAAAAAAAAACAGTACGACCATGTACGGAATGGTACTTTCTCCAGTAAACAACTCCACATTTTGCTTGATGGAAGGATACCCTAAGTGGCGAATTTTTTGTTAACACTAATAGCGATACACGGTGTACTTTACTGTACACCGCCAATCGTTATTAGCGTTGTGTACGCTAATTCCGTCCCGTTTTTTATTATTATTCTCTATTATCGTAGTTCATTCTATCTTTTTCTTTACTCTATTTAGGGTTAATTTGTTAGTATCGTACAAAATGGATGTACGCCATCAGTTAATTAGTGTGGTGTACGGACAATATCAAAATGTACAAAAATGTACCTTTTTAAGTGAAAAAAGTATAATTAACGAGTTTTGGTAGCTACAACGCATGAGAATGTGCGCTCTAAAAAGGGGGTCTAATCGGGTTGTCAAATATCACGTTCGCACATATTCGTCCAACAACCACGTTTCGACTGTGTGAACGTACGATTTGTGTACGATTTGTCTGCTTTTGTACCAATACCTATATTAGTGTAAGCATGTTTGCAACCGACATTTATATTTTTCAAAGACCCAAGTTATAATTGTTAAACAATTAAAATGTATGTTTTTTTTCAAAAATTTCAAATTATTAATTAGCGTAAACCATTGTAATTTTTCATGTACGCTAAAGAAACTTATGCGCTAATAACGATTGGAGGTGTAGTGTACAGTACATCGTACGTCGTTATCATATTACCAGCGTGCAACCAACCATTTTACAGTGCACACCTGTCAGATACACATTTTGAGACGGCCAATCGGAAGGTGATATTGACTTTCCTGTCGGCTGAACATTCCGACAAAGTGTGCACGCGGAAGAAAAAAAATGCATTTGATACGACAAGGCTAAGGTAAAACAATGTCAACAGCATCACATGCTATGCAAAAGAACAAAGTGTAAAAAAAAAGGTACAGGTGATGTTGTGAGAAGATACAGTACGGTACAGTAATATACCAATTGGACTCGATGCAATTTGACGATACGTATTCCTCTTGTTCCACTACACTGCAGAGGTCGCAAAAGTCAAAATTTTAAATAACCAAAATCGACCGTTTTTTTTTTCAAAATCTGAGAAACCGACGCCCGACCGAGTTATGTCACGCTCCAAAATTGTTAACCGTTAACCAACCGGCGTTTACAAAAATAAAAGTTAACCGAAACTCGATTTCTCGCGACTAACCTTACCCGCCCGTAACCGAAAAAGTAAAAAAAACAATCTTAGTTTTTCAAGACGTATGAATAAGCCAATAATTACGATTTGTCGCGTTATTTGCGACGTTAATCACGATGTCATGACTTCCACGATACCAAAGAGTACAAAGTACAATAATGTTGGATTGTATGGACAGTACAAAATTTTCATTTTTTTCGTTTTTTGCTAAACCGACCGTAACTGATTTTTTTTTTCTGGTGAATCAACCGACCGCGATCGCCAAGCCCCCAAATTTTGGCAACCGAATCCGTTCCGGATTTGGCGGGGGTGGCCGGTTAACGGTCGGTTATGGTTTCGGTTGACCGTTTGCGACCTCTGCTGCACTGCTATATGACCATTTCTCTTTTGCCGTTGCATTGCTCCTGCTGTAAGGTGGCGATACAATACTCCTCTTATTCCGTTGTACTCTGAGGATATCAATATGACAGGCCAATACCGATGCCAATAGATCATAGTTCAAAAGTAGGCGTTTTTACGGTAGGCCTTTGGTCGACGCCTTTATCGTGAGTTGTATTATGGGCTTTTCATGTGATCTTCTTAGATCGTTACTTTGATCAACGATCGTCCGATCGTCCGAATCTGACGGTGTAAATATATTTTTTTTTGTCCGAATGTTTTAATTGGTCTAATTGTTGATCTGAATGTTTTAATTGGTCCGAATAGGGCCGAATCCAATATGGGTCTTAAGGTCATATTGTATGTTTTGCGTACAATAGACATATTGTATGGGCCTACTTTCACCTACTTTTGAACTATGCATTAGATTGATGCGCAGCAGCGCAGTTACGCACGTGAATCCGAGCCAGAGGTCGCAAAAGTCAAAATTTTCGACAACTCGAATCCAACATTTTTTCTTTTTTTTTTAAATATGAACACCTGAAATCCACCCGTGTTATGTCACGCTCCTTAATTGTTACCCGGTTACCCGATACGCGTTTACCAAAAAAAAAAGTTGACCTACACTCGATTTCTCGCGACTACCCGTACATGAATAAGTACAAAATTACATCTCCCACATACCTCCCACGATAAATAGAGTACAAAGTACAATAATGTTGTATAGTATGAACAATACTGTATTGTACATTACACCGCCAATCGTTGTTAACGTATTGAACGCTAATTCGGTCCTGTTTTTTTTTTTTCAAATTCTCAAATAGAGTTATCCATACTATTTAAAAACTACGCTAATAGCGATTGGCGGTGTACTGTAATGGAACGTACCTACCAAACCTTCATTTTTTTTGTTATTTGTTTTCCCGGTCGTACCCGAAATTGCTTTTTTATTTTTCTAAATCACCCCACCGAATCCGGCTGGCCCGAAAAATTGGCACCCGAATCCGTTCTGGATCTAACGCGGGCGGGCGGGTACCGGTCGGGTACGGATTAGGGTACCCGATTGAGACCTCTACCCGCTATAAAGTGACGATACGATATTCATTTTTTTCCGTTGTACCGCGTGAATATCAATGTGACAGGCCAATACGAATGCTAGATGAGCACGTCAATCCGAGTTTTATACTCTACAAGAAAAAATCTCAATGTACACAAACAAAACCAAAAAAGACAAAAATTACAACATTCATTTTAAATGTTGTTTTTTAAAAACGAAGGGAAGAGGAGACAGAGGGAGTGGTGGGAAATGGAGGGGGAGGGAGTTTTTTTCTCACGCAGAAGTCGGCATACGATATTCATTTTTTTCCGTTGTACCGCGTGAATATCAATGTGACAGGCCAATACGAATGCTAGATGAGCACGTCAATCCGAGTTTTATACTCTACAAGAAAAAATCTCAATGTACACAAACAAAACCAAAAAAGACAAAAATTACAACATTCATTTTAAATGTTGTTTTTTAAAAACGAAGGAAGAGGAGACAGAGGGAGTGGTGGGAAATGGAGGGGGAGGGGAGGGGAGTGGGAAGGGGAGGAGAACGAAGGGGAGAAAGGGGAGGGGAACGAAGGGGAGGAATGGGAGAGGAAGGGCGACGATAGGGGGGCAACATGACCAAGATGGAAATCAGAGGTGTAATTCTTAAACCTCATTTATAAACTCTCTTCACTATATTAAGCTTTTAAAAAAATAATTTATTTAGTAAAGTGTAAAAGGGACAAAATTGCCACAGTGCACAGCGGAATATACCCAGGACCTCCTCGTAGCAACAGCAAGATCACACCACAAGATTAAGTAAAGAGTAGCACTTTATTACTCAAGAGAAGATTACAACAACCACCGCTCGCTGCGAAGGTCTACTCGAAGAGTCTGTCCTTAACTAAGTCTGCCCGACTATTTAAACTCACTAGTTGCTAGTCACTCTTGTACTGTACAGGTGCACACGTGGACCTTCAAGGTCTTCCTAGATCAATCTCAAGACATCGTTCTAGAACTGGACAATTCAAACTACATTCCGCGGCGTTGCTATATTGCTGCGCTGCGTTGCTATGTTGCGTTCCTATATTGCGTTGCTATGCTGCTATGCTACTTAGTTGCTACGCCGCTAAGTTGCTACGCTGCTATGGTGTAGTGGTCTAGAATCGCAGCTGCGCTGCTTTGACACCGCAACTGCATTGCTCTGACACCGCAACTGTAGCAGCCTAGTTACTGGCTACTAAGTACTCAACTCTGTAACCCTGTTACAGTGCCTTCCACTAGGGCTTCAGCGTCGCGCTGAACCTTACTAACTCAAGGAAACTGCAATTTCCGGAGTATGCTGAAACTCTGAGACCTCCTTAAGTCCTCAGAGTGGACAGCTTCCAAGAAGCCTCCAAGATAACCCTGACCCCTCTGTGTTTCAGCAAAAACAACTACCACCCTGGCAGACAATAACTCTGACCAACTTCACCCCTGTGAAGGCAAGACTCCCCTGAGTCGATAGCAAAAAGAATCTCTGAATTTGCTCCCCTGAGCAGTAAGTTATGGAGGGTCAAAGTTGACCTTTTGTACAGAAGCTCTTTGGGAGAGAGGGCCCTATCTCCTAATTTTTCTAAGTCCTATCTCTCTCACAGACTCTATCTACTGATGTACGGAGCCAATCAGAATGCAGTTCCGTACACAATAGTACAATTGTCGGTGTACTTTCTGTACGAACACTATACGGCATGGCCTAAATGTCGACACGTGGTATGTCCGGATTTGCTCCCGTAATCCTCGGAGATGCCGCGATCCAATGTTATTCCGCCACTTGTCATCCGATGTGGCGGTGACTAAAAACCACCGAAATCCTTTTCCGCGATCTCGGCGTTAATTCTGGCCGTCCGATTAAATTCATATTTAATCGTAGCCGTAATAAATACATGTGCGGTATTCTTTTCTATAAAGAAACAAATGCGCGGTATTGGTTTCTAATCCGTACCGCAATCCGTACTTTTACAATTATGGATCTATGTCTTCTGTAAACAGGTATAGTTAAATGAATTTTCCTACTTGATAACATTTAATTAAATATCAAACCCTATATTACGTAATACTCGATAAAGACTTAACGGTTAAGGCTACCGTCTATCGGGTGTCTGCCGGCCGGTAGGTACAAGGATCAAATACTGTAGCGGACACTTACTTTTTAGTAAATAAACCCCTAACTAATATATAATCCACGTAAACTTCTGGATAGCCTAGGTAGCCATGGCTCTAGCTCCCTCTCCAATTTCTCAGTGACTGCGACAAGTTTGAGAGTTGGAGAGAGAAGTTAGAGGTAGACTGCCTCGGCTTCTTTCTATATTTCTATATAGACCTAGAAAATACTTAAAATGGACCATTAATTTCTACACTCCCCTTATTTTCTAGTCAATTTTTAATTTCAGACCACACTTCTTTTTGCAGAAAATTAGCTTAGGGGAAGGCACAGGTTTGGTCATCATATCTGCTACCATCTCACTATCTGGTCGGTACTCTAAACTGATCATTTTGTTTTCTACTTTCTCTCTAACAAAGCTGAGTCTGATGTCCATGTGTTTGGCTTTAAAATGATGTTTAGGATTGGCAAAAATAGCGATTGTTGCTTAATTATCACAAAAAAAAAATTGCACACCACTCCTAAGGTGACCAAGCTCACCAAACAAAGACTTGACCAACATTAATTCTTTTACAGCAGAGCAAGAGGCCATATACTCAGCTTCCATGGTGGACTGAGCAATAACTTTTTGTTGTTTACTACTCCAACAGCAAGCCCCATCACCCACATATAATACATATCTAGAAGTGCATCTCCTCATCGGAGCATCACCATAACTGGCATCACTCCAAGTAGTGATGTCAGTATTCTCCCCACCCAAATGCAACCATAGATCCCTAGTTCCTATCAAATATCTAAAGACTCTCTTAGCTGCCTCCCAATCCCTCTTAGTGGGAGCATTTAGACTTCTACTCAACACTCCTACAGCTGCAGCTAAATCCGGCCGGGTACAATTCATAAAATAGATTAGACTTCCCACTACTTACCTGTAATGAACAGTCTACATGAACTTCTGTTCTTCAGGAGATAATTTCTGGTCTAAGACTATGACTCCTTCTTCCTCACTCCCCTCACTTCCCTTCTTCAACTCCATTGGAGTTGTTCAACTATTAGCTTTATTCATTTGAAATTTTTCAAGCATGTTCCCTATTGCTTCCTTTTGAGTCAATCTTATAATTTTTCTTTTTTGGTCTCTCTCTACTTGAATTCCCAAAATATATTTTGCTTTCCCCATATCCTTCATTTCAAATCTCCCTTTAAGATCGGTTTTCAGTTTATTAATTTTTTCCATTGATTTACTTAAAACAAGCAAATCATCAACATAAATTGCAATAAATATAAAACCTTCCTCATCTTCGAAAACATAGATTGAGTGATCTGAGCTGATCCGGATATATCCAAGACCGATAAGAAACTCATCAAGATTCTTATTCCACTGTCGAGGCGCCTATTTCAAACGATAAAGAGATTTAATCAGCCTACATACCTTACTCTCCTCTCCTTCCTCCACAAACCTTTCGGGTTGTCGCATGAAGATCTCTTCTTCCAATTCTCCATGCAAAAAGGTTGCCTTGATGTCCATCTGGTGCACTTCCATGTCTTCCGCTGCTGCCAGGCTGAGAAGTATGCGGACGGAGGGAAATCTGACCACCGGGGCAAGGGTTTCCTCGTAGTCAAATCCCTCCTTTTGTGTAAATCCCTTTGCCACTAGTCGGGCCTTGTAGCGCTCGATTGTGTTATCTGGATTCAGTTTTAATTTGAAAATCCACTTACAACCGATTTGTTTTCGGTTAGGTGGACAATCCACCAGCTCCCAAGTATCGGCTGCCATAATTGAGGCTATCTCCTCATTGATGGCTGTCTTTCACCGATTCTTTCTGGACAAGTTATCGCCTCTCCATAAGTTTGAGGTTCATCTTGATGAGATAGTTTGGTTACCTTGTCATTAACCTGTTTTCTTGTAGTCTTTTGCTACTTCTCCTTCCCCCCTCAAAATCTGAGGCCGGAATAGATGGTTCTCGTGAATTCTTTCGAACAAACTCGGCTTCTCCCCTATCCCTTGATTTCGAATCAATTTCCACCACGTCTTCCGCTTCGGGTAGAGTTGTCACTGGAGTTTCCACAGCCGAGTTCTTTTCGGTCTAACTTGTACCTGCAAGAATGTCATCTTCTCTAAAACCTAGATAGTTAGGAAGCTGAAAGTCATCGGATTTTTCTGACTCAAATCTGATTTTTACTAACTTTGTATATTTGAAGGGATCCACAGACTTTCCTTCATCCATAACTACTAGATGCTTTACTAAGATTATATCTTCCCTTTTTTTATCATAAACTCTATATCCTTTAACATCCTCATCATATCCTAATAAGTATCCCGATTTTCCTTTAGGATCTAGCTTCCAATTAGACCGATCTGTATCTAGACTGAATACTTAACTGCCGAAAACCTTTAAATGAGATATGTCTGGTTTCCGACCTGTCCATCTCTCTTAAGGTGTTTGATCTTTTATAGCTGAAGTAATAACTCTATTTTTTAGGTAATTAGCATTGTTCATTGCTTCTGCCCAAAACCTTTTTCCTACCTTCTTATCTGACAACATACTTATAGCACAATCACTTAGTGTTTTATTTAACCTTTCAGCTACCCCATTCTGTTCCGGATTTTTTGGAACTGTCTTTTGGTGTTGGACCCCATCTTCCCTCAGAAAATCCTCAAACTAGTTAGAAGTTTACTCTCCACCATTGTCACTCCTTATTCTCTTGATTGGAGTTTCATGGAGTTTTTGGCTCCATGCTTTATATTGTCTAAAACAATCATGAGCTTCAAACTTGTTTTTCAAATAATACACCCGGGAATACCGAGACCAATCATCAGTGATAGTCATCATAAATCTGTTCCCCCCCGGTGAGGGCACTTTAGCCGGTCCCCAAATATCTGTGTGTACTAGATCTATAATTTTTTCTCCCTTATAGGTGGTTGTTTTAGGAAAGGGTAATCTGTGTGTTTTACCTTGAGCATATCCAGTACAATCACTTATATTATCACTCTCACTGATCTTAATCCCTTCAACCACTCCCATCTTTTTCATCTCTCTTAACTTGTCTAGATTCACATGCCGTAGCCTCTTATGCCACATCATAATACCACGAACACCAGCATAATAAAGTTTCTTCGTTTCATTACTTAAAACCAGCCTAAACATCCCATGGCTACCTTTCTCAGCAATGAAATAGACATCCTCCTCAAAACTAGCAGTAAAGACTCCTTCCCTAGTGCTAGTAAAAAAACCCTTATCATCTAATACAGATGTAGAGATGAGTTTTTTGTTCAGCTTCGGATTAAACAATACATCGGAGAATGTTACTATGGATGTCTTTCCTTCTACTAACACTTTCAAATCTACCGATCCTACAAGAGTAGTGGTGACTATCCTCCCATCCCCGTACTCTATCTCTACGGTGGGAATCCCCGCATTGGAAGCATAAACCGTTTTGCTTCCTCCGTTGGAGCTTCTCGGGGGACAAGTCATTGGTCTTGGCTTTGGTAGTCTTCTTCTTTTTTCGCAACTAGTTGACCACCTCCTTATCCTCCTTAATTGCTACGAGCTCTATGGGAGTCGGACCATCGTCACGTCGACCTCCTCCACCACTACTCGACCCAGAATGGTAGGGTCTACGAAAGGTAAAGTCTACCAAATCCGTCCATTCAGCAAACTGAATGATTGCCGAGAGACTAGGAGGTGTACTTTCCCTAGCCAGCCATTGCTCCACATCTCCACGAATGGATGCCTTAAGCCCCTTCACGTAACGATCCACGGCTTCATCCTCCGTCATCATAGGTATTTGAACCTTGCACTCCAAGAACCACTGTGTAAACTCCAACACTGAAGTTTGTTGTTTCAATACTGCAATCTTATCTCTCGCAGCCTTAATCGCATTGACGGGTTACCAAGAGTCGTGGAGGAGTTGGATGAATAGAGCCCAAACAGTCGGCGTCAAATCGTTTTCAACCATTGTTCTCCACCATGCTCCCGCTGCTCCTTTAAGAAGACCACCCGCGTAGTGAATCTTCTCCCGGTCTGATAGACTAGGAAAATTTTCGAGATAATTCGCAAAGGAGAACAACCACGTGTCAAGGTTCTAATGCCTTGCCGGATCAAATTCGTCGGGAAGTCTTAACTTTGGTCTACTTAAGTCTCCACCTGCCCCTCGATGCGGACGTTCGCCGAGACGAGCTTCCAATGTTGTGACGGTGTTGCTCAATTGCGCGTTCTGTAATCTAACGTTTTCTATCTCCTGGAGAACTTGCGCTAACATTTCTGCGGTGGACACGCCGTGGTCGCCCATGCTGTCGAGTCACAAGGAGAAGCTCTGATACCAGTGTAAAAGGGACAAAATTGCCACAGTGCACAGCGGAAGATACCTAGGACCTCCTCGTAGCAACAACAAGATCACACCACAAAAACAAGTAAAAAGTAGCACTTTATTACTCAGGAGAAGATTATTACAACCAGCGCTCGCTGCGAAGGTCTACTCGAAGAGTCTGTCCTTAACTAAGTCTGCCCGACTATTTAAACTCACTAGCTGCTAGTCACTCTTGTACTATACAGGTTCACACGTGGACCTTCAAGGTCTTCTTAGATCAATCTCAAGACATTCTTCTACAACTGTACAATTCAAACTACATTCCGCGGCGTTGCTATACTGCTAGGCTGCGTTGCTATGTTGCGCTCCTATACTGCGCTTGTTGAAATTTATAGATTTCTAGAGTATTTTCTAGGTTTAAATATGTCTTTATAAAAAGGAAAGAAAAAGGACGGGCAGCCTGCCTCCACCTCCGCTCTCTAAACTCCCATACTTGTTGTAGTCACTGAAGGTAAGAGAGAGAGGTTGATCCATGGCTGCCTTAGTTCAACAGACATCTATTTTTAGTAGGTTACTAAAAATATACTTGACGGACCAGAGGTTTGATCCCGGTACCTGCGGTTCGTCAAGTTGACCGGTAGCGGTCAGCTTTATCCTAATAGACTAGGACCAATGATAAGTACTATGGTATGTGATAGATATATATTTAGTTTGCGTGACTAAAATTCATTTAACTAGAACTTTATACGGCGTACATAGATTCAGTTTTATAAAGTACGTCGTACGACACTAATTCGAAACGGATACCACGCATTTTATTTCGACATCGGAACAAATGTCACGCAAGCATTTATTACGGCTAAGATTGCGTTTGGCACAAAATCCAACGGCGCACATCATCGCCGAAATCTCGGAGTGGTCATTTTGGCGTTTTGTGACGTGGCATGACCTGGAGCCACGTGGAGAGATGACATTCGGTCATAGGAATTCCGAGGAACGTACGGACGAGTGAAAAGCGGACACGCGTCCACTTAATAGCCTTGTCGTACATAGGCCGTACAAAAGGTACATCGGCAGTAGTACTTTTGTGTACGATACAGTAATCTGATTGGTCCGTACTTCAGTAGATAGGAGTTATTAGAGAGAATCAGGACTTAGAAAATTTAGGTAGGTAGTCATCTCTCCCTTTGAGAGTTTGTACAAATTGGCATTTTTACTGCCTCATAACTCATCGCCTGGTTGGCCGTTTTCAGTGATTCTTTTTGCTACGGACTCAAGGGAGTCCAGGCTACACAGGGGTGCAGTCAAATTGTCAGTTTGCCTTCTGAGGCAGAAGTGGTTGTGGCTTAAAGTGGGTTAGTTAAATACTATCTAGAGGTTTCCTGTATTCTGTAGTCCAATGGAGGACACAGAATTGCACGCTGCTATTCTGCTACGCTACTTAGTTGCTACGCCGCTAAGTTGCTACGGTGCTATGTTGCGCTGGTCTGGAATCGGAGTTGCGTTGCTCTGACACCGCAACTGTAGCAGCCTAGTTACTGGTTACCAAGTACTCAACTCTGTAACCCTGTTACATCAAGCCACGTCAAGTGTTAACGTTTAATACATGGTTGTCGCCTCTAATCCTTGAGGCAGTAGAAAAAGAGCCTCCGCACAAGACTTTCGTGCACTAGTGAACGAATAGACCTCGGTCGTCTTGGTTGTTGAAAGGTGGGGTGGAAAAAATACCTACCTCCCTCGTCATCTTCCTCGTTTGTCAATGTTTCATGCTTTTAAGCGTAAATAGCACGAGGGCCCAAAGTATCGTCCATTAGAGCATGTGTCCTCCAAAGGAAACAACTTTCCACATCTCCATTGGGTGGTTTGTATAGTCAATGTCCGTAGGCACATCCAACCACCGATGGCCTTTTGTGGGGGGCTTTTTTTTATGTTATGAAAAAGGGGTCTCAGTTTCTAGTTATATAGATTACGATCAGTGACTTGGCCAAACTAGTGATATGAAATTGTTACAAACTCAACAAAGAGGATTAATGAAAAAAGCGTGACGAAAAACCCAAACAAAACAATATATGAAAAAGAACGAGCATGGAGAAGTTAACCTAAAGATACAAAAAATAACAATAAATTACTTGAAACTAACCCACGCATAAAAATGGTGATTTAACAAAATACATAGAGAGCTATGACTAACACACCAGGAACAGTATTAAAGAAAAAAACAATAATTACACAAACAATCACTGAATGAACTTTGACCCACAAAGATGAATCTCTCAAATTCCTTAGGCTCGATGGAGCACAATAAAGGAGGTCAAGCACATGTCAAATATACCTAACCGTCGAGGTAACACCAAATATAAAGTCACATACACATAGAAATAAAACAAAATGATATTGCAAAATGTAAGGGCTTTTACTGACCCTCCGTTAGATCGTGGATCATGAGTATAACATAACCCATCCAAAGAAATGTCGAAACAACCAGAAAGCGTTTGTCGTTATCATAATGAGATTAGTCATAACATTAAAACCCTCGTGTCACGCTCCTTACTCTTATTGACATCACGCGTGGCCACACCCCAAGTCGGGCCATGTACACCAAAATGGTAACATAGCTTGGGTTCGTCAAAATAATATCTTAGAAAATAAAGAGGCACCTACCAACAAAACAATATCAATGTGTCGTATAATAGAGCGACGTGTGAAAGCACACCACGAAATGAAAGCTCCCCTTTATAATAATTTGTTGCAATATTGTCACAAATTGTCTATGTTGGTATTGTTTAGTTAGCTATGGTTCGATCTGAAGTTAATAGTTATATTAATAAGTATATGGTCTAAAAATGGATTGGGAAAAAACCAAACAAAGTAAATCGGTTTATTTTTTGGAGAGTTGGGTTGCCCGAACGGTGCTAGTTATACAAAACTTAAGGTAAAACGCCATTGTAATAAAGAGGCTTAACCATCTTCTAAGCACTCTTCATTTAAGAAAAGAAAAATGACTTACAAAATCTTGTTTTTCACTAACATTATACCTAAGACACTGCCACGAACGACTATTTATAGCAATGACATTTTACCCTTAAGGGAGGAGCAAAAAGCACTATGATAGGCAACTATTTTGATGGCGCCTTGATGTCTTTTCCTCAAAATGTTGTAAAGCTTACAAAATTATAGGTAGATGGAAAGTTGATTCTTCAACAAAATGTTACATGATTTTCAAAACTCACTAACTAACATTTATCATTTTTAAATGTGAACAAATGTTTTTTTTTATAATATTCCCTACAAGGGAGGAAATTAATAAACACTTCCTAGTTGTCTACTAAAACAAAGGTTTAGTTGGCTAGAAAAGATAACCCCAAATGGTTACATTGCAAAATTTGTATTGCTTCGAAAGTTGTGTTATTTAAGATAGAGTGTGGTATCATTACCCAGGGCATCATTTTGGTCATCTATCAGTCTGTCTGCTTGTCTGCATGTTTCTTTCTGACTATGGGCGCAGCCATGGTTACTCTCTCTCGCTCTCTTCTCTCTAAAGTCTAAATTAAGAAGTGAATATTAATTACTTCTTTTCAACAAATATAAACGAAATGTCGTAACGCACTTTCGTCACGCTATTTCTGTTAGGGCACATTTGTCACACTATTTCTAAAAACCCTCATTCGTCACGGGGAAAAATAGGAATCCTAAAAAAAATATGAGGTGGTATTTGACAAAGCGTCTGCAAAGAGTACAGAAGTTGTGTTGAACAATGACTTGGTATGCACGTACATGGTACGCAAATAAATATTTTTGGTCGGTGTGAAAATCATTGACGATTTTTAATATCCGATCTTTGTAGAAACTAATGGTTTTAAAGTATTTTCTAGGTCTGAAAAGAAATAAAGAAGCCGAGGCAATCTATCTCTAACTTCTCTCTCCAAACTCTCAAACTTATCGCAGTCACTGAGAAATTGGAGAGGAAGCTAGAGCCATGGCTACCTAGGCTATCCTGAGGTTTACGGGAAATTTATATTAATTAAGGTTTATTTATTTAAAATGTATGTGCCGGCGACAGGAATTGATCCTTGTACCTACCGGCTGGCAGACAGGAAATAGCCGGTAGCCTTAACCATTAAGTCTAGGATTAATGTTACGTAGTATATAGTTTGATAATTAATTAAATATGTATACGTACGATAATTCATTTAACTATAATAGATTACGGGATACATAGATCCAGTAATATATAAAGTACGGATTACGGTACGGACTAAAAATCAATACCGCGCATTTGTTTCGTAAGTGAAACAAATACCGCGCATGTATTTATCTCTAACTTCTCTCTCCAACTCTCAAACTTGTCGCAGTCACTGAGAAATTGGAGAGGAAGCTAGAGCCATGGCTACCTTGGCTATCCTGAGGTTTACGGGAATTTTATATTAGGGTTTATATATTTAATTAAAATGTATGTGCCGGCGGCAGGAATTGATCCTTGTACCTGCCAGCCGGCAGACACAATGTAGCCGGTAGCCCTAGCCGTTTCATCTAGCGGTAGTGTTACTTAGCATATAGTTTGATAATTATTTATATATGTATACAAGCGATAAACCATTTAACTAGAATTAATTACGGGATACATAGATCCAGTAATATGTAATGTACGACTTACGGTACGGACATAAATCAGTACCGCGCATTTTGTTTCGTAAATGAAACAAATATCGCGCATGTATTTATTACGGCTACGATTAAAGCCGAATCTAATCGGACGGTCGGAATTAGCGTCGAGATCGCGGAAGACGATTTCGGCGGTTTGTGGCCATCGCCACATCGGATGACGCGTGGCGCAATTACATTGGATCGTGGAATCTCCGGAGATCATGACACCGAATCCGAATATGACATGTGTCGACATTTGGGCCATGTCGTACAATGTTCGTACATAAAGTACACCGGCAATTGTACTTTTGCGTACGGAACTTTATTCTGATTAGTTCCGTACATCAGTAGATATAGTCTGTGAGAGAGATAGGACTTAGAAAAATTAGGAGATAGGACCCTCTCTCCCAGAGAGCTTCTGTACAAAAGGTCAACTTTGACCCTCCATAACTTACTGCTCAGGGGAGCAAATTCAGAGATTATTTTTGCTATTGACTCAGGGGAGTCTTGCCTTCACAGAGGTGCAGGTGGTCAGAGTTTTTGTCTGCCAGGGTGGTAGTTTTTTTTGCTGAAACACAAAGGGGTCAGGATTATCCTAGAGGCTTCTTGGAAGCTGTCCACTCTGAGGACTTATGGAGGTCTCAGAGTTTCAGGTTATGGGCCCACCCTCTAGGTACCAATCTTTAATGGAACTGGATTCATATACTGGGAAAGTATGATGATAGGAGCTCTATGCGAAAAAAGGTTTTGGGGGATAGTGAGTGGACGGTTGGGACGTCCATCAAGTCTTGGAATTCCTCCAGGGTTTGGAGGAAGCAGATTCACCAGAAAGAGGATTCACCTTCAACGGAGGAAACAAAAGAAGGAGAGGTGGTGTACAAAGGAAAGGAGAAGGAGGCGACCACACCAATAGCAACTGGTTCAGCATTTATGTCACCTATTCTGAGGAACGAGGAGAATGATACTGAAACCTGGGACTTCAACAATATGGCGGCAAATCACTTCATCCTACGCCATCTCACTCAAAGACTTGCATGTTCTCATTTGCAGGTAGAAAATGCATCCGATCTTTGGATGGCTCTCATAGAGATGTACCAAAGTGGTACGATTCAGCAACAACAGTTGGCTGATCAGAAAGTTAAGTAGTATGTATACAAAGGGGGAAATATGTTGGATTTTTGCAATGAGCTTGCTACACTCTTCATGGAGCTAGAGAGTGCGGGAAAAGTTTTTAGTGAAAAAGAAAAGGTTAACTGTTTACTGATGAAGTTACCTGATGAGTTCGAGAACATAGTCAACCGTGTGTAGGACTTGCCAGACTCAAGGTGGATATGGAACTCACTGCTAGAGATGATTCTCGTTCGAGAGCATACGATTGAGATCCGAAGGAGAGGAAAGAGTGGCCAAGCCTTGGCAACAGCGACTGATTGGAGGAACAAGGATTCTCGGAAACCAGTCGAAAACTATGGGGGTAGGGAGCAGAAAAAACAACCTGAAGAGTTCAAACCAAGGGCTCCCAAAGGTTTATGTCATTTTTGTAAGAAACCGAGGCACTATATGGCAGAGTGCACTGAGCTAACCGAGCTTGGTTAAAAGAGGGGCAGACCGGTGGTACCCTGAGAGGAAAGAAAAAGGCCCTTGTCACACAGGTACTTGAGGCTGAATCCGAAGACGAGGACAATGAGCTCCTTTTGATTGAGGAGTTGGAGGCGAAAAATGAGGTCGAAATTCCACGAAGGCAGAAATGTGCTTACGGTGGATTGAAAGGTGAAGCACGCTGGATTGTAGATTCAAGTGCCTCCATGCACATGTGTAAGGATAGACACCTGTTCACTAAGATAAGAAAGATTACCAACGTAGAGATAGAGTACGGAGATGGGAGGATAGTCACCACTACTCTTGTAGGATCAGTAGATCTAAAAGTGTTAGTAGAATGAAAGACATCCATATTAACATTCTCCGATGTATTATTTATTCCGGAGCTGAACAAAAACCTTATCTCTACATCTCTATTAGATGATAAGGATTTTTTCACTAGCACTAGGGAAGGAGTCTTTACTGCTAGTTTTGATGAGGATGTCTATTTCATTGCTGAGAAAGGTAGCCATGGGATGTTTAGGCTGATCTTAAATAATGAAAAGAAGAAATTTTATTATGTTGGTGTTCATGATATTATGATGTGGCATAAGAGGCTTGGGCATGTGAATCTAGATAAGTTAAGAGAGATGAAAAAGATGGGAGAAGTGGAAGGGATTCAGTTTAGTGAGAATGATGATATAAGTGATTGTAGTGGATGTGCTCAAGGTAAAGCACACAGATTACCCTTTCCTAAAACAGCCACGTATAAGGGAGAAAAAAATCTAGATCTAGTACACAGATATTTGGGGACCGGCAAGAGTGCCCTCAACGGGGAAAAAGAGATTTATGATGACTATAACTGATGATTGGTCTCGGTATTCCCGGGTGTATTTTTTGAAAAACAAGTCAGAAGATCAGGATTGTTTTAGTCAATATATAGCATCGAGCGAAAAACTCCATGAAAATCCAATCAAGAGAGTAAGGAGTGACAATGGTGGAGAGTATACTTCTAACCTGTTTGAGGATTTTCTGAGGGAAGATGGGGTCCAACACCAAAAGACAGTTCCAGAAAATCTGGAACAGAATGGGGTAGATGAAAGGTTAAATAGAATACTAAGTGATAGTGCTAGAAGTATGTTGTCGGATAAGAAGATAGGAAAAAGGTTTTGGGCAGAAGCAATGAACTGTGCTAATTACCTCAAAAATAGAGTTCTTACTTCAGCTATAAAAGATCAAACACCTTATGAGAGATGGACAGGCCGGAAACCAGACTTATCTCATTTAAAGGTTTTCGGCAGTCAAGTATTCAGTCTAGATACTGATCGGTCATATTGGAAGCTAGATCCTAAGGGAAAACCGGGATACTTATTAGGATATGATGAGGATGTTAAAGGATATAGAGTTTATGATCTAAAAAGAGAAGATATAATCTTAGTAAAGCATCTAGTAGTTATGGATGAAGGAAAGTCTGTGGATCCCTTCAAATATACAAAGTCAGTAAAAATCAGATTTGAGTCAGAAAATTCTGATGACTTTGAGCTTCCTAACTATCCAGGTTTTAGAGACGATGACATTCTTGCAGGAACAAATCAGACCGAAAAGGACTCGGCTGTGGAAACTCCAGTGACAACTCTACTCGAAGCGGAAGACGTGGTGGAAATTGATTCGGAATCAAGGGATAGGGGAGAAGCCGAGTTTGTTCGAAAGAATCCACGAGAACCATCTATTCCGGCCTCAGATTTTGAGGGAGGAGGAGAAGTAGCAAAAGACTGCAAGAAAAATAGGTTAATAACAAGGTAACTAAACTATCTCATCAAGATGAACCTCAAACTTATGGAGAGGCGATGAATTGTCCAGAAAGAAATCGGTGGAAGACAGCCATTAATGAAGAGATGGCCTCAATTATGGCAGCCGATACTTGGGAGCTGGTGGATTGTCCACCTAACCGAAAACCAATCGGTTGTAAGTGGGTTTTCAAACTAAAACTGAACCCAGATAACACAATCGAGCGCTACAAGGCCAGATTAGTGGCAAAGGGATTTACACAAAAGGAAGGAATTGACTACGAGGAAACCTTTGCCCCGGTGGTCAGATTTCCCTCCGTCCGCATACTTCTCAGTTTAGCAGCGGCGGAAGACATGGAAGTGCACCAGATGGACATCAAAACAACCTTTTTGCATGGAGAATTGGAAGAGGAGATCTTCATGCGACAACCCGAAGGGTTTGTGGAAGAAGGAGAGGAGAGTAAGGTATGCCGGCTGATTAAATCTCTTTATGGTTTGAAACAGGCGCCTCGACATGGAATAACAAGCTTGATGTGTTTCTTACCGGTCTGGGATATATTCGAATCAGCTCAGATCACTCAATCTATATTTTCGAAGATGAGGAAGGTTTTTTATTTATTGCAATTTATGTTGATGATTTGCTTGTTTTAAGTAAATCAATAGAAAAAATTAATTAATTGAAAACCGATCTTAAACGGAGATTTGAAATGAAAGATATGGGAGAAGCAAAATATATTTTGGGAATTCAAGTAGAGAGAGACCGAAAAAGGAAAATTATAAGACTCACTCAAAAGGAAGCAATAGGGAACATGCTTGAAAAATTTCAATTGGATAAAGCTAATAGTTGTACAACTCCAATGGAGTTTAAGAAGGGAAGTGAGGAAGAAGGAGTCATAGTCTTAGACGAGGAATTATTTCCTGAAGAATAGAAGTTCATGCAGACTATTCTTTACAGGCAAGTAGTGGGAAATCTAATCTATTTTATGAATTGTACCCGGCCGGATTTAGCTGCAGCAGTAGGAGTGCTGAGTAGAAGTCTAAATGCTCCCACTAAGAAGGATTGGGAGGCAGCTAAGAGAGTCCTTAGATATTTGATAGGAACTAGGGATATATGGTTGCATTTGGGTGGGGAGAATACAGACATCACTACTTGGAGTGATGCCAGTTATGGTGATGCTCCGATGAGGAGATGCACTTCTGGATATGTATTATATGTGGGTGATGGGGCTTGCTGTTGGAGTAGCAAACAGCAAAGAGTTATTGCTCAATCCACCATGGAGGCTGAGTATATGGCCTCTTGCTCGGCTGTAAAATAATTGATGTGGGTCAAGTCTTTGATTGATGAGCTTGGTCACCTTAAGAGTGGTGTGCAGAAAAGTTTTTATGATAATCAGGCAGCAATTGCTATTTCTGCCAATCCTAAACATCATTTTAAAGCCAAACACATGGACATCAGACTCAGCTTTGTTAGAGAGAAAGTAGAAAACAAAATAATCAGTTTAGAGTACAGACCAGATAGTGAGATGGTAGCAGATATGATGACCAAACCTGTGCCTTCCCCTAAGCTAATTTTTTGCAGGGAGAAGTGTGGTCTGAAATTAAAGATTGACTAGAAAATAAGGGGAGTGTAGAAACTAATGGTTTTTATTTTCTAGGTCTGAAAAGAAATATAGAAGTCGAGGCAGTCTACCTCTAACTTCTCTCTCCAACTCTCAAACTTGTCGCAGTCACTGAGAAATTGGAGAGGAAGCTAGAGCCATGGCTACCTTGGCTATCCTGAGGTTTACGGGAATTTTATATTAGGGTTTATATATTTAATTAAAATGTATGTGCCGGCGGCAGGAATTGATCCTTGTACCTGCCGGCCGGCAGACACAATGTAGCCGGTAGCCCTAGCCGTTTCATCTAGCGGTAGTGTTACCTAGCATATAGTTTGATAATTATTTATATATGTATACAAGCGATAAACCATTTAACTAGAATTAATTACGGGATACATAGATCCAGTAATATGTAATGTACGACTTACGGTACGGACATAAATCAGTACCGCGCATTTGTTTCGTAAATGAAACAAATACCGCGCATGTATTTATTACGGCTACGATTAAAGCCGAATTTAATCGGACGGCCGGGATTAGCGCCGAGATCGCGGAGGAAGATTTCGGCGGTTTATGGCCATCGCCACATCGGATGACGCGTGGCAAAATTCCGTTGGATTGTGGAAACTCCGGAGATTATGGCACCGAATCCGGATTTGACATGTGTCGACATTTTGGCCATGTCGTACAATGTCCGTACATAAAGTACACCGGCAGCTGTACTTTTGCGTACGGAACTCAATTCTGATTGGTTCCGTACATCAGTAGATAGAGTCTGTGAGAGAGATAGGACTTAGAAAAATTAGAAGATAGGACCCTCTCTCCCAGAGAGCTTCTGTACAAAAGGTCAACTTTGACCCTCCATAACTTACTGCTCAGGGGAGCAAATTCAGAGATTCTTTTTGCTATCGACTCAGGGGAGTCTTGTCTTCACAAGGGTGAAGTTAGTCAGAGTTTTTGTCTGCCAGGGTGGCAGTTATATTTGCTTAAACACAAAGGGGTCAGGATTATCCTAGAGGCTTCTTGGAAGCTGTCCACTCTGAGGACTTATGGAGGTCTCAGAGTTTCAGATTACGGTACATATTAAAAATCAATACCGCGCATTTATTTCGTAAGTGAAACAAATACTGCGCATGTATTTATTACGGCTACGATTAAATTAGATTCTAATCAGCAGCCGCAATTAGCGCCGAGATCGCGGAGGAAGATTTCGGCGGTTTGTGGCCATTGCCACATCGGATGACGCGTGGCGAAATTACGTTGGATCGTGGAATCTTCGGAGATTATGGCACCGAATCCGGATATGACATGTGTCAACATTTCGGCCATGTCGTACAATGTCCGTACCTAAAGTACACAGGCAGCTGTACTTTTGCGTACGGAACTCAATTCTGATTGGTTCCGTACATCAGTAGATAGAGTTTGTGAGAGAGATAGGACTTAGAAAAATTTAGAAGATAGGACCCTCTCTCCCATAGAGCTTCTGTATAAAAGGTCAACTTTGACCCTCCATAACTTACTGTTCAGGGGAGCAAATTCAGAGATTCTTTTTGCTATCGACTCAGGGGAGTCTTGCCTTCACAAGGGTGCAGGTGGTCATGGTTTTTGTCTGCCAGGCTGGCAGTTATTTTTGTTCAAACACAAAGGGGTCAGGATTATCTTAGAGGTTTCTTGGAAACTGTCTACTCTGTGGACTTATGGAGGTCTCAGAGTTTCAGGTTATGGGCCCACCCTCTAGGGTACCAATCTTTAATGGAACTAGCTTCATATACTGGGAAGTATGATGATAGGAGCTCTATGCGAAAAAAGGTTTTGGGGGATAGTGAGTGGACGCTTGGGGCGTCCATCAAGTCTTGGAATTCCTCCAGGGTTTGTAGGAACCAGATTCACCAGGAAAGAGGATCCACCTTCAACGGAGGAAACAAAAGAAGGAGAGGTGGTGGACAAAGGAAAGGAGAAGGAGACAACCACACCAATAGCAACTGGTTCGACATTCATGTCACCTATTCTGAGGAATGAGGAGAATGATACTCAAACCTGGGACTTCAACAATATGGCGGCAAAGCACTTCATCCAACAACATCTCACTCAAAGACTTGCAAGTCCTCATTTGCAGGTAGAAAGGGCATCCGATCTTTGGATGGCTCTCATAGAGATGTACCGAAGTGGTACGATTCAGCAACAATAGTTGGCTGATCAGAAAGTTAAGGAGTATGTATACAAAGGGGGAAATATGTTGGATTTTTGCAATGAGCTTGCTACACTCTTCATGGAGCTAGAGAGTGCGGGAAAAGATTTTAGTGAAAAAGAAAAGGTTAACTGTTTACTGATGAAGTTACCTGATGAGTTCGTGAACATAGTTTACCGTGTGCAGGACTTGCCTAACTCAAGGTGGATATGGAACTCAGTAGTAAGGATGATTCTCGTTCAAGAGAATACAATTGAGATCCGAAGGGGAGGAAAGAGTGGCCAAGCCTTGGCAACAACGACTGATTGGAGGAACAGGGATTCCCGAAAACCGGTCGGAAACTATGGGGGTAGGGAGCAGAAAAAACAGGCCGACGAGTTCGAACCAAGGGCTCCCAAAGGTTTATGTCATTTTTGTAAGAAACCGGGGGCACTATATGGCAGAGTGCACCAAGCTAACCGAGCTTCGGTTAAAGGAGGGGCAGACCGGTGGTACCCCGAGAGGAAAGAAAAAGGCCCTTGTCACACAGGTACTTGAGGCGGAATACGAGGACGAGGACGGTGAGCTCCTTTTGGATGAGGAGTTGGAGGCGAAAAATGAGGTCGAAATTCCACGAATGCGGAAATGTGCTTACGGTGGATTGAAAGGTGAAGCAAGCTGGATTGTAGATTTAGGTGCCTCCATGCACATGTGTAAGGATAGACACCTGTTCACTAAGATAAGAAAGATTCCCACCGTAGAGATAGAGTACGAGGATGGGAGGATAGTCACCACTACTCTTGTAGGATCGGTAGATCTGAAAGTGTTAGTAGAAGGAAAGACATCCATATTAACATTCTGCGATGTATTGTTTATTCCGTAGCTGAATAAAAATCTTATCTCTACATCGGTATTAGATGATAAGGGTTTTTTCACTAGCACTAGGGAAGGAGTCTTTACTGCTAGTTTTGAGGAGGATGTCTATTTCATTGCTGAGAAAGGTAGCCATGGGATGTTTAGGCTGATCTTAAGTAATGAAAAGAAGAAACTTTATTATGCTGGTGTTCATGATATTATGATGTGGCATAAGAGGCTTGGGCATGTTAATCTCGATAAGTTAAGAGAGATGAAAAAGATGGGAGTGGTGGAAGGGATTCAGTTCAGTGAGAGTGATGATAAAAGTGATTGTAGTGGATGTGCTCAAGGTAAAGCACACAGATTACCCTTTCCTTAGTCAGCCACCTATAAGGGAGAAAAAATTCTAGATCTAGTACACACAGATATTTGGGGACCGGCTAAAGTGCCCTCACCGGGGGGGGAAGGGATTTATGATGACTATAACTGATGATTGGTCTCGGTATTCCCGGGTATATTTTTTGAAAAACAAGTCCGAAGCTGAGGATTGTTCTAGACAATATAAAGCATGGAGCGAAAAACTCCATGAAACTCCAATCAAGAGAGTAAGGAGTGACAATGGTGGAGAGTATACTTCTTACCAGTTTGAGGATTTTCTGAGGGAAGTTGGGGTTCAACACCAAAAGACAGTTCCAAAAAATCCGCAACAGAATGGGATAGCTGAAAGGTTAAATAGAACACTAAGTGATAGTGCTAGAAGTATGTTGTCAGATAAAAAGATAGGAAAAAGGTTTTGGGCAGAAGCAATAAACTGTGCTAATTACCTCAAGAATAGAGTTCTTACTTCAGCTATAAAAGACCAAACACCTTATGAGAGATGGACAGGCCGGAAACCAGACATATCTCACTTAAAGGTTTTTGGTAGTCAAGTGTTCAGTCTAGATACTGATCGGTCTAATTGGAAGCTAGATCCTAAAGGAAAACCGGGATACTTATTAGGATATGATGAGGATGTTAAAGGATATAGAGTTTATGATCTAAAAAGAGAAGATATAATCTTAGTAAAGCATCTAGTAGTTATGGATGAAGGAAAGTCTGTGGATCCCTTCAAATATACAAAGTCAGTAAAAATCAGATTTGAGTCAGAAAATTCCGATGACTTTGAGCTTCCTAACTATCCAGGTTTTAGAGAAGATGACATTCTTGCAGGAACAAATCAGACTGAAAAAGACTCGGCTGTGGAAACTCTAGTGACAACTCTACTCGAAGCAGAAGACGTGGTGGAAATTGATTCGGAATCAAGGGATAGGGGAGAAGTCAAGTTTGTTCGAAAGAATCCACGAGAACCAACTATTCCGGCCTCAGATTTTGAGGGGGGGAGGAGAAGTAGCAAAAGATTGCAAGAAAAACAGGTTTATAACAAGGTAACTAAACTATCTCATCAAGATGAACCTCAAACTTATGGAGAGGCGATGACTTGTCCAAAAAGAATCGGTGAAAGACTCAATTATGGCAGCCGATACTTGGGAGCTGGTGGATTGTCCACCTAACCGAAAACCAATCGGTTGTAAGTGGGTTTTCAAATTAAATCTGAACCCAGATAACATAATCGAGCGCTACAAAGCCAGATTAGTGGCAAATGGATTTACACAAAAGGAGGGAATTGACTTTGAGGAAACCTTTGCCCCGATGGTCAAATTTCCCTCCGTCAGCATAATTCTCAGTTTAGCAGCAGCGGAAGACATGGAAGTGCACCAGATGGACATCAAGACAGCCTTTTTGCATGGAGAATTGGAAGAGGAGATCTTCATGTGACAACCCGAAGGTTTTGTGGCGGAAGGAGAGGAGAGTAAGGTATGCCGGCTGATTAAATCTCTTTATGGTTTGAAACAGGCGCCTCGACAATGGAATAAGAAGCTTGATGAGTTTCTTACCGGTCTGGGATATATTCGGATCAGCTCAGATCACTCAATCTATGTTTTCGAAGATGAGGAAGGTTTTATATTTATTGCAATTTATGTTGATGATTTGCTTGTTTTAAGTAAATGAATGGAAAAAATTAACAAACTGAAAACCGATCTTAAGGGGAGATTTGAAATGAAGGATATGGGAGAAGCAAGATATATTTTGGGAATTCAAGTAGAGAGAGACAGAAAAAGGAAAATTATAAGACAAACTCAAAAGGAAGCAATAGGGAACATGCTTGAAAAATTTCAAATGGATAAAGCTAATAGTTGCACAACTCCAATGGAGTTGAAGAAGGGAAGTGAGGGGAGTGAGGAAGAAGGAGTCATAGTCTTAGACGAGGAATTATCTCCTGATGAACAGAAGTTCATGCAGACTATTCCTTACAAACAAGTAGTGGGAAGTCTAATCTATTTTATGAATTGTACCCGGCCGGATTTAGCTGCAGCTGTAGGAGTGCTGAGTAGAAGTCTATATGCTCCCACTAAGAAGGATTGGGAGGCAGCTAAGAGAGTCCCTATATATTTGGTAGGAACTAGGGATCTATGGTTTCATTTGGGTGGGGAGAATACTGACATCACTACTTGGAGTGATGCTAGTTATGGTGATGCTCTGATGAGGAGATGCACTTCTGGATATGTATTATATGTGGGTGATGGGGCTTGCTGTTGGAGTAGCAAACAGCAAAAGGTTATTGCTCAGTCCACCATGGAGGCTGAGTATATGGCCTCTTGCTCTGCTGTAAAAGAATTGATGTGGGTCAAGTCTTTGCTTGGTGAGCTTAGTCACCTTAAGAGTGGTGTGCAGAAAATATTTTGGGATAATCAGGCAGCAATCGCTATTTCTTCCAATCCTAAACATCATTTTAAAGCCAAACACATGGACATCAGACTCAGCTTTGTTATAGAAAAAGTAGAAAACAAAATAATCAGTTTAGAGTATAGACCAGATAGTGAGATGGTAGCGGATATGATGACCAAACCTGTGCCTTCCCCTAAGCTAATTTTTTGAAGGGAGAAGTGTGGTCTGAAATTAAAGATTGACTAGAAAATAAGGGGAGTTAGAAATTAATGGTTTTAAAGTATTTTTAGGTCTGAAAAGAAATAAAGAAGCCGAGGCAGTCTATCTCTAACTTCTTTCTCCAAACTCTCAAACTCGTCGCAGTCACTGAGAAATTGGAGAGGAAGCTAGAGCCATGGCTACCTAGGCTATCCTGAGGTTTACGAGAAATTTATATTAGTTAAGGTTTATTTATTTAAAATGTATGTGCCGGCGACAGGAATTGATCCTTGTACCTGCCGGCCGGCAGACAGGAAATAGCCGGTAGCCTTAACCGTTAAGTCTAGGATTGATGTTATGTGGTATATAGTTTGATAATTAATTAAATATGTATACGTACGATAATTCATTTAACTATAATAGATTACGGGATACATAGATCCGGTAATATATAAAGTACGGATTACCGTACGGACTAAAAATCAATACCGCGCATTTGTTTCGTAAGTGAAACAAATACAGCGCATGTATTTATTATGGCTACGATTAAATTAGATTCTAATCGGACGGCCGCAATTAGCGCTGAGATCGCAGAGGAAGATTTCAGCGGTTTGTGGCCATTGCCACATCGGATGACGCGTGGCGAAATTACGTTGGATCGTGGAATCTCCGGAGATTATGGCACCGAATCCGGATATGACATTTAGGCCATGTCGTACAATGTTCGTACCTAAAGTACACCGGCAGCTGTACTTTTGCGTACGGAACTATATTCTGATTGGTTCCGTACATCAGTAGATAGAGTCTGTGAGAGTGATAGGACTTAGAAAAATTTAGAAGATAGGACCCTCTCTCCCAGAGAGCTTCTGTATAAAAGGTCAACTTTGACCCTCCATAACTTACTGCTCAGTGGAGCAAATTCAGAGATTCTTTTTGCTATCGACTCAGGGGAGTCTTGCCTTCACAAGGGTGCAGGTGGTCAGGGTTTTTGTCTGCCAGGGTGGCAATTATTTTTGCTGAAACACAAAAGGGTCAGGATTATGCTAGAGGCTTCTTGGAAGCTGTCTACTCTGAGGACTTGTGGAGGTCTCAGAGTTACAATCTTAACTCACGTGGTACCACTAAAATATGAACACGTGGATTACATACTCTGCGCAATGGAACGTCGTTCAAATTGTAGCATTTTGTAATGTTGGCCGTAGAATTACAAAATGTCCTAATGGAACTTCACCCTAACTCGAGTTAAAACTTTATTGAAAAACTTCAGACTGAAAAACCATTTGGGTAAATAATGGGGTAAAGAACAAGAAGAACAAACAATGCTTAATGAAACAAGTATTTACCAATCATCACTAAAGCAACTAACATGATTATGCACAAATAGAGGAATCGAGTGTATGTGGAACTACTGTACCTACAATCGTGACAAGCTGTCCTTAACCGTTAAGACGAGGATACCTTTTGCAGTGTGGTTTCACCCTTCAGTCGTACGGTTCTGGAACATTTCATGCAATTAGTCAGGTCATAGTTCAAAAGTAGGTGACCGTACGCCCATACAATATCCCTATTGTGCGCAAAACATACAATATGCCCTTAAGACCTGTATTGTATTAGTCGCAAAATGAAATAAAATAGGAACAGGGTTGAGTTGCACATCGGTCGATAGAGAATTAAACTTCATGTCAAAATTTTGAAAAACATTCGGACAAATTTTTTTTTTCTGTGAGTTTTGGAGGTATTTTTTTATTTAAACTGTCAGATTTGGACGATCGGACGGTCGCTGATCAAAGTAGCGATCTAAGGAGATCACATGAAAAGCCCATAACACAACATACGATAGGACTTACGTCCTCGTTTTTCTTTCTTTTCCGGGTTTTCTTTCCCGCGGAATGTCATCCTACGCCGTGTCAGTTTGCTAAAAAAAATCGTCCGGCGGCGTGCGCAGTACTATGATCATACGTCACAATCGTACGTTTGTACAAAAGTGTGCACAATGCACACACATACAGTGCCTACTCTGCGCGAGTTTTGTGCCAAGTTTTGTGCGTCTACCAAAGGCCTACCATAAAAACGCCTACTTTTGAACTATGAGTCAGGTGAATGAAACGTTGCCATTGGATGAAATGTTGCAACGCACGAATGTTGACCAGTTGGCCGGTGTATAACTATGATTCCCACGTGGCTTTTATAGCAGTTGATCCAGCGCTCAGGTTCGAAAATCCAGCTCACGTGGACCATGAACAGGGTGGAATCTGACATTGCACGTGTGCCAGGTGAATCCCAAGTTCCACGAGTTTCGTGAATTACATGACAAACTCGAACGAAAACTGTACTTTACTAGATTTGATTATCCTGATACGTTTGAACAGTTCTAATAAAGTATAAAATCGCAATAAAATTTGACGGCGACATCTCTATAATGAAGGACAGGTTCCGTCCCTACTGGTCCATTTTCCTGGATACTTCCTCAGATATTCCTGTACGGCATATGAGTACAGTACAGTACCGTACCCTGCTTTTGTATTCAGCGCAAACCGTACACAATTGCACTGGGCAAAACAAATCAACCGGTTTCAAAAGCAGGTATCTTAACTGTACGTGGTCACGGTTACATACGACCAGTACAGTATTACTGCCACCTGGATTGAAGTGTGGCAAGCTGGCAACCTTATAAAAATGGCGAATCGAAAGAGAGTCGCTCTAAAAAAAGGTCGTTGTCTTTCCTATGATGTGCGGTCGCTAATTGAGAGAAGCGGGAATGCCGGACGGTACTGTACCGTACTGCAGGCCGGCAAATTTTGCTGTCGGCGTGTCTTTCAACGACTTGTTCGCTGAAATTTCCCGAAATCTCCGATCGCTGGATTCTCTGTAATTCTCTGTTTCGCTAAGAACCGTGAATTGTTATTAGCGTTGATAATATTTTCGCCACTGACAACATCTTTTCTCCGTACACATTTGTCCAATTTTCAATTGACGACCGCCATTCGTAGCTGAGAATATTGCCTTTCTATCGTAACCGTCAGATCCACAATAAGGCATATGTGTACGGAGAAAATATGTTTTTAGAGAAGATTAGAACGCTAATTACGATTCACGGTTGTAGGTTCTCCGTACTTCTTGTTGACAAGTTCTTCGTGACAGAAATATTGACTGTGTTTCAGTGTTTTCCTTTTGTTCCTGTGGTATACGCCATCTTCGTTGATGACGTGGCAGATACGCAGACGTTACAAAAAATGTCGGTCGCAGAAGCGACACGGCGTAGTATGAAGAACAGGCCGTTAATTAGGTACGGACACTGATTTGTCGTACATCCGGAACTGAATGAATCGCAGAATCAAAAAGGTCAATTTAACGTAATTGTATAATCCAGTACTGCGCCTTTATTGAATTTTCGTTAAAGTAGATATTCAATAGAGATATTTTCACGTTAACCATATTGGCATGTACGAATCATTTTTTTTTAAGGATATGAATGGATCTGAGGATGACAATAATAAGTGAACACGTGGACTGGAATGAATGGACGCCGCAAGGAGTTAAGGACAGCTTCGCCAACGCTTCGATTAAAAAAGTTACGCTAGGCATGCTATATGATGTGTGAGAGATTTGATGGAGAAAGTTGTCGTATGTTCGGTAGCGTGAATATTATAGTGTTGTGTATCGGTAAAAAACTTATCGCGATAACACCGATACCGGTATATATCGGTTACCTAACGGTCAGAGGTTCCGATATATCGGTCTGAGACCAACAAATTCCATATCGGCGATAACAAAACAAAATTATAGTATGTATACAATAGTACTTTATATCATACTGTATTATATTATTGACTTTATATAGCGGGGCATGCCACGTATAAAAACCTGTTCCATCTCCGTTTAATTGCAATGCATTACGGACAACGCAACACATAAACGTTGGCCACTTAATTGCACAACAATTTTACGGCAACGTACGGAATTTTACTGAAAAACTGGTGAACATGGAACGGGAAAAGGACGGCGGACACAAAGTACAACGGACACAAAACAACATTATGCGCACCGTCGTAATCGAACGGACGACTTGGAATGAGAAAACACGAGGGGACGGGCCAGCATGAGCGTCGGCATCCCGCAATGACTCTTTTGGCAGCTTATGCCAAATAAAAACGGATAGATTGACACGTGGCAGGTCCCCATTGATCTCAAGGAATAAAGGGACAAAGCCATGGCGTCGGATGTGAAAGGTTAATCGTTTTTACTGGATCCGTATGAAAACCGCACAAATCTCATGGCGGCTACTGTACTTTCTGTGCTTGTACACACCCGAGGAATAACATGTACAGTTGAGTGTACAGGCCGTACATTCATATGTACGGTTTGTACAATTATCGTTATCGGCATTATCACCGATAAGTACCCGATATTATCGGCTACTTATCGGCGATAAGACCGATGTCCATATATCGTGCCAATATATCGATTATCGAGAACCCGAAAAAAGGTCCATATCGGTTATCGGTAAATCCTTAACGATACACAACACTATAATATTCACATTTGAAAAACAGTTGCATGATTTTTTTACTTAAATCGTACGGCTTAGGATGCGTCAAAATATTGGTTACAGCCTGGGGTTGTCGAACTGACGCGTGTATCGTATCGCTTGTAAACCAGCATACATGTGATTATGATAGCGATAAACCGACATTGCGGCAAAATAAGAGGGCTCCCAAGGGCCCTCCGCTTAAAAGATCATCGACTACAGATTAAAAACAACTCGTCTAATGCAATGCCCAAAAAAACAAAAAAAAAATCAACTACTGTCAAAATAAAAACAACAATATTACCATAGCTTGCATCATCACACACTTCCCTCTTAACAACGTCACCTGCGACCATGGCAACAAGTTGAGCCGCGTGCACCACAATTGTGTCATAAAATGCGTTTGCCAGAATAATGCCTCCATATATGTGATTACACCATCGAGTAAATAAATGTCATTGCGCTAAAAAAAATACACGTGAAATCACGCAACAAAGTGAAAGACCCCTTAAATAAGTATTAGCCTCAATATTGCCAAAACCTGTCTAGATTGGTTTCATTCAGCTCGGCGCCGTTTCAGTTTGATAAGAGTGGACATATTTATATAAACTCTTAGCATACGATCTAAAATTGGATTTGCAAATTTGTAAACCAAATAAACTATTCATAAACTAAACCACTCAAACCCTTGTTTTGGTTTATAAACGTAGGGTAAAAAATTGTTCTAAGTGGAAAGCGTTACAATACGGCTTAAAATTAACAAACTTTTAACCACGTTTATCCCCAAAAATCAAAACAACAAACAAAATCTCGTTATTCGTTGCCACTATTTCACACGACAATGTGACGAAAGGTTGTTAGTGATGATTTAGTGTTACGTATACACAAAGAGCAAAACGCATTATGCCTCAAACGTTTTATAAACATGAAAAAAAATGGAATTCGACCATTTGAAACTGTTTGAATGTTTATATGCAAAATGTTGAAAGTCCTATATAAATATAGAGAAAAGAAAAACCATTTTTTTAGCAAAATGTTACATGTTTTTATAAAGCCTACGTCGAGGCATCTTTTGGGAAAAATGTGCATGGATTTCATGAAATATTTAAAGTTTTATGGAAACGTTGGAAGTTAGTAAACACTTCAGATTCGGCCATTTGGAAAAGAATAGGTGATGAAGGTAGGGGACAACCTTGGGTGGTTCGTTGCTGCAAGAATTGTTTTATTACAAAAAAAATGTATTTTCACCCCATTTTGATGACAACTTTCAGGCATGACTTCTTGTCTTTTATTTTTTAAGAGGTCAATAGTACTATGTATGATAACTAGAGTTAAATATTTATTGCAAACTTGCAATGGAAAAACTTGCTTGGTACAAAACGGGGTAAAAAAAATAATAATAATAATAATTACAAGAGACAAAGAGACAAAAGGAAAAGTTCAAAAGATAAAAGAAACAAAACGCTAGGTAAAACAAGTATATACCAACTCTAGCTATACCACAAAAGATGACCACGCCAAATTGAGGAATCGTACAATACATACGTAGGACTACCTACAAAGCTACAACCTTAACAAGCTAAGGTTCCACAACCGTGAAGAGCATACTTGTCAAATCGCGCAATTTTTTTATTTTTTCCGATTTTTACGTATTATTTGTGACTTTTGAAAAAATCGCAAAAAAACGCGATGTAACTTCAATCCGGTAAACTGAACGGACAATTTACAGAAACTGTATGGTTTTTCACGGTAACTGTACCGTTTTGTACGGGAAATGTACGGACTTTGACGAAAATATAAGTTGCACTTTGTAGTACTTGTATATGGTAAACAAATTTTACGAGAAATGCACGGAATTGAACCGAAAATGTACGGACTATTATGAAAAAAGACGGAAATTTTACGGAAAATGTACAAACTACGGTACATGTTCAATTCAATTTTTTTTACTAGTGTTGGCTATCGAGGACCATATGTCGATATTCGATATATATCGAATTTCAGGTACCCGATAATCGATACATCATTTCGATATATCGAAAATGAAAATATCGCGATATATCGCCAATATATCGAAGCATAAAAAAAATAAAAAAAAAAATCACAGGTCACCAAAGTCACGTGCCTTCGGACAAAGTGACGGTAAAAACTTTGCCGAAAAGAAATGCGGTTTTTCCCTGAAAGTCAGCAGAGTGAATGATATCTTTGAGGTACATTGACGCGGTACACCTACGAAGTACACATACATAATACGTAAGTACAGATTTCCATACGAAAATGGTCGGTTTTAAAAATGTTGACGATTTTAGAGATTTGATCGTCAACTTATAAGGAACCACTCAAATCAAAACACGTATGTAAAAACTTGATTACAGTCGTTACGCGATGTAACCGGGGCCTCTGTAATACATAAATTTTGTTGTCCATACTATTGCAGAGACCACCTCATGTAACCATACCCCAAATAAGTAATTATGTGAATTACAAAATAAGTATTTTTTTGTCGGTTTCATTTATGGCGTCTACCTTTAAGTCACGGAACGAAAATCACGTTGTACGCGACGTATCAAACAATATGTATTTTTTCTCTAAAAAAACATATTATATAAAAATATAAAATATGAAATTTACAAAATATTATATATCGCGATGATTTATGTTGGTATTGGTACGATATATCGAGGATTTTGCTCAATCGATATTCGATATATCGAATATTGAAATTATCGCGATATGAATTTACCCGATACCCAACACTATTTTTTACATGTACGAAATTGTACGGACATAAACTCATTAACAATTTTTACTTTTTTTTCAAATCAATCTCTCCGATTTCTACGTATTATTCGCGCGTTTGAATCGTGCGTAAAATGCTATTAGAATTATAGTTCAAAAGTAGGTGAAAGTAGGCCCATACAATATGCCTATTGTATGCAAAATATACAATATGACCTTAAGACCCATATCGTATTTGGACCTATTCGGACAAATGAAAACATTCGGACCAAAAATTGGACCAATTAAAGCATTCAAACCAAATAAAAATATTTACACCGTCCAATTCGGACGATCGGACGGTCGTTGATCAAAGTAGCGATCTAAGAATATCACATGAAAAGCCTTTAACACAACTTACGATAAAGGCGCCGACCAAAGGCCTACCATAAAAACGCATACTTTTGAACTATGATCTGTAGTGTTGTGTATCGGTAAAAAACTTATCGCGATAACATCGATACCAATAGTTATCGGTTATCTAACGGTCAGAGGTCCTTATACATCAGTACGAGACCAACAAATTCTGTATGGGCGATAACTTAAAAAAAATATAGTCCGCATACTATAGTACTTTATAATATAATGTATTACATTATTTACATTATATAGCGTGGCATGCCACGTATAACAATCTGTTCCGTATCTATTTAACTGATAATTATTACGGACAACGCAACACGTAAACGTAGACAAATTTAAAATAATACTTTTTAGTTCTAAAACTATACTACCGAAACGAAAAAAATAAATTACAATGTAAAATTCGAGAATCAAACTTAAAAAAAAAAACGAACAGACGAGCAGAGCAAAATGCACCGTCGATTTCCAATTCTTACGGATTTCAACTTTGTTACGAAACTACGTAGTATTCGCCTTTTTCATACTTTAAGGAATATTCGTGTAAATTTCACTGTACGGCAATGTACAAAAACGTATGAAAAGTGTAATCTTAGTCTAAAAAAGTACGGAAATTTATCAGAAATGTACGAAATTGTATGAAATAGTACCTCAAAAAACCTAATAGTATGGAATATCTACTAAAATATAAATCTACTACGAGAACTTTAATATTTAGCATAGTTTTTCAAATCGGAAAGCACGCACGAAACGAACAAGCGAATAATACGTGCGTATCACATTTAACGATTTGAAAAATTCATTCAAATGCGTACTCAATTATGTTACCGTTACATATTTAAATAACTATCGCACTCCATGTGTGTATCGGCTCTTCTACATCTACTGGTTACGGATGATGGCTAGGCAGGCTTATACGACAATATGTAGGGCCACGTTCGACTTGGCCAATACCACCTTTTTCTCAGAGTCATATTTCCTGCTGTTTGTATGAGACTACCTAACAGTCAGCCGTGGCCTTCTCTTCAACAACGGCTTCAATGGTAGTTCTTGTGGCCTCTTCTATGGCAATTTCAATAGCCTCTTGTGTGGCGTCAGCGACGGCGACTTCCTTGTAGAGGAGTTTTAATGGCGGCTTCTCTGTAGGAAAAGACAATCGTACATAAATTCAAACTTACCTTGCGCAAATGGTGCAACGTCTCTTTTTGTAAAATTTCGTACATTTTTCGTACAGTTTCTGTTTAGTTTTCCATACAGAAAGTACTAAACGAATTTTAACAAAAATTTCAAAACTCACAAATAATATGTAGTAATTGGCAAAAATATAAATATCGCACGAATTGAACAACTATGATATTTAGTAGTGTTGTATATCGGTAAAAAATTTATCGCGATAACACCGATTCGGATAGTTATCGGTTATCGAGCGGTCAGAGGTCCCGATATTTCGGTAGGAGACCAACAAATTCCATATCGGCGATAACTTAAAAAATATACAGTACACATTTTATAGTACTTTATAATTTATTGTTTTACATTATATAGCGTTGAATGCCACGTATAACAATATGTTCCGTATCTATTTTACTGATAATTATTACGGACAGCGCAGCACATAAGCGTAGACAAATTTTAAATAATACTTTATATTTCTAAAACTATACTATCAAAACAAAAAAATTAGAATACATTGTAAAATTCGAGAATCAAACTTTTTAAAAAAGAAAACGAATAGACGAACAGAGCAGACTGAACCGTCGATGTCCAATTCGCACGGATATTAACTTTTTTACGAAAACTACGTAGTATTCGTCATTTTCATGCTTTCCTAAAATTTGTGTAAATTTCACTGTACGGCCATTTACAAAAACGTACGAAAAATAATCCTTATAAATCTTAAATAGTACGGAAATTTATCAGAAATGTACGAAATTGTATGAAAGTGTACCCTAAAAAGCCTAAGAGTACGTAATAACTACGGCAGTCGTACTGAAATATAAAGGAACGTACGGCAATGTACCTTTGGAAACCCTAAAAATCATGTAAAATAGCTCTAAAATGTACGAACAGCTACGGACATTGTACGTAATTGTAAAAATATTGTACGGGTACAAAGTAAGGTACGCATTTTATTTAAATTTCCAGTTGTCATCATCGTTTGATGCGTACCGTACGTAGGATTCGTTAGTTTATACCGTGCGTAATGTGCGCAGAGGACATCTATGGACTGAACACATCTGTCAAATTGCCGCCATTTACAGCCACAATGTTATTTGTATAGTCCGTACAATTATTGCCGATAGCTATCGATATCGGTGTTGTCGCCGATAATAACCCATAAATATCGGTTATTTATCGGCGATAGCATCGATGGCGATATATCGCACCAATATATCGATTTTCGGGTAACCGAAAAAAGGTACATATCTGTTATCGGCAAATCCTTACCGATACACAACACTAATTATTTATTTGAACAGCTATGGTGAAGATTATGGATATTGGATAACCTTCGCAGACTTGTTTCTCCCGTGTCGACGTACGGTATTTGGATCATTTTCAACCTCCTTGTCAGGTGATTGGAACTTTGCCATTGGATGAGAACGTTGCAGGGCGCAGCATGCTGAGCTGTTGGCCCGAAAAGACATTTTTGCCACGTGGCAATAGTGTTTATCCAGCTCGAAACTCAGCTGACGCTGAGCATGAAACTGGTGGAATCTGACAAATAATAACTGTGCGTCAGTTCAACTATATTCTCCCAAGTTCCACAAGTTCGTGAAAAATATGGATTGCCCTTGTTTCTCTGAACTGGAATCGACATGTCCGTACATTATATTCTCCCGAAAACCTAAAAACTGACATTAACAATAGGTCCACGTGGAACCATCATTGAAGCTCCAATAGGTGGAGAGTACAGCTTATCTGGCTCACGTACAGTCCAATAGAAACGACCGATAATCTTTTACATTTTCCTGACCCCGAGGGATTTCCAAAACGGGAATGACACAGTCAGATACGACAACTGTACTGCATTATACAGATATTTAGCTTCATGACACGTTGCAAGTTATCTCCGACAAGTACAAAATCTGACGGCAACATTTCTACAAAAAGTCAGAAACAGGTGTATACTCCTCCTCCCGACTGGTTCCGGATACTTCTTTCAGAAAACGCCTGTACGGCAGTCTGAGTACTTTTGTATGCAACAGCGAACGTACACAATTTCACTTGGCAGTGCGAATAGAACGGGTCATTTCATTGGCCAAAGTTTAGCTTTTTATGATTTTATCCGATACTCCAACTTTCGCCAAAGACGCCAAAAACGCCAAAGGTTGGCGTTCCTGTAATCGTACGGCCAACTCCACGGGCTGTTGTATTTTAGACGATGTTCCATCGCGTAGTCTCTAAAACACGTGTCTAAATTGAGTGGCCCCACATAAGATACGATCTGATATTCAATATCCTTAAAGATTTTTCACACCGACAAATTTAACTTCAAATCTTCACTTGCGTACCATGTACCTGCGTAGTGCGTAACTGCGTACCAAGTCATCATACGAGGGAACTTTTGTACCTTTTGCAGACGCCAGTCTTCTACGCCAGCTCATTTTTTAGGGTTCTTGCTTTCGAACATGACTAAAGTCCTTTGTCGTAAATAGTGTGACTAAAGAGCGTTGCCAGAAATAGCGCGACGAAGGTGCGTTACGATATTACTTTTTTATTATAGGCTGCTTTTTGAAAGGTATATATCATGTGCAAATTTTGGGAATTTAGTTGATAATCCATCGTGACACGTAGCTTAATCGTCCAGCGTGTCGCGACTCTTTATTTTTCGATTGAAGCGAATGCTTCGCGAATGAATATCCGACGGTCATTGTTACCTCCCAGAACTTACGAGAGTATTGACAAGATTCTCTATAATTTTATTCGCGTGTAAAAACAAAATAAGCAATACGGCTTGGTACGGATAGTCGCGGATTTCTGTAAACTAACCCACTTTTCGTTGGTGGAACGCCACCCTAAGGGCAATTGCATTTTTGTGGCTTCGGCACACCGTGAATTGCTATTAGTGTTGTTAACACTATACGCCCCTCAAATTTGACCCTATAATATACATATTTTTTCATTACAAATTGCGTGGTTCACACTTGAAAAAGGGGAAAACGGTATGGTATGAAAACGGTACTTTTTTTTGTCCGCAGTGAACTGGCACGTGACGCTAGCCTACGTCAACTAGCGTGTCGTGATACGAGCCACTTGCCCGTACGAAAAAGGAAACGCTTTGCAGACATGATATGTACGAATCCTTCCAAACCAAAATGTACTGCCACGCAAGCGTTTGTATAGACCGAAAATAACCGCAAAGGAACTTTAGACATGCCCTTTTTTTTCCATCGGTGTTTTTTTTTTTTACATTACGTGTTATCTTATGTGATTGGTTCCCTAGTTTGTTCATAAGTTTGCGACAAAATGAATTCTTATACGGCTCACGTCCGTACGCTTCGTTTTCGAAATTATTCAAAAACGAAAAAGTGCATTCCGAACATGATGTCCGATGGCGGACAACAATTGTCATTCGATTAACGCAGCTGTCGCATTTTGACACATAGAACTGCATCTTTTGTCCGCCGCTACGCTCCAAAACGGTCGAAACCAACCGCCCTAACCGTCATCGCCGCGTTTTTTGTCATCTTATGAAATTTGGCGTACGGATCCCAAAATTTATGACATCGTTTTCCCATTTTTCCAAGTGTGAACCACGAAAATAATATCGCTACGGTTTATTTAGTCCCATTAAAGCTAAGGGTACGCCCCCATGTAATTGTAACTTATCAAACTTATTTTGTACTTTAGTGCATATTCTACGAGACTGTTTTCGAGTGTCCAAATGTGTAACAACGACATTGTTACTTAAGGCTGTGACGGTTTCCTAAGTAGACAATGCCCGTGACGATTGTTAACGTCTACAACCTGTCTTGACGCGCTATATTTTTTGAAACTTTTTGGAGAGTCGCGAGACATATCGTATTTTTTGAAACGTGTTGGTACGTCGCATGTCTGTGCGTGACATCGTAGACGTACAACCTCCCAGCCATGGTTGAAAAATATATTTTTGCGTTGCCTCTCCTGTCCGGTCGCCATGAATGGACTTAGAATTCTTGAGGCCTTTGCAAAATCGAAAAAACATTTTTTTGGGCGTGTTTGTTGGATTCTTCCGAGGGCGACTTCATTCGCAAACGTGCGAGCCGGCCGAAGCATTTTTCCTTCCTCCATTGGTGCCGTGAAGTACTATAGTGAAGTTTGGAGTGAAGGAGAGGCAAGGTGAAGAAGGTGAGAGAGGCGCGAGCTAGATTGGCGCCTTCACGTAATTTTCACCTTTCCTTGAAATGGCATTCCAGCCTTGAGACCCCTACAAAAAAAATATGTACAAAATGCAAGAGGGCAAAAACAAACAAACCTGTACTTTTTTTCGTCGTCAAAAACTTCTAACAAAATTTCACACGTGCGAATATATTTTTCCATTTGTGAGAGCGGTTCTACTTGATTTGAATCACACCACTGATGTGCTTTATGACAATTTTGAAGATGACATTATAGTGGGTCGAAAAAACAAAAGACGACAACTTTTCGTACATCCTACGTTTGAGGATGACGCAAATTCTACTCTATAATTTTGTGATTTTTTCGTATAGTTACAACTTTAGCATTAAAAAACCCCTACTAAGTCACATAGGGTCGTACCTTAATTGAAGAGTTATTAAAGTATTGTAATGTGGGCAATGCCTGTCCATACGTAAACAACGCATTAATTCGTACAGAAATACATAAAAGAGTCCTAAGTGTAAGAGAAAGTGAATGGCGTTGACACGGGAAAGCGCATTTAGATTTGATTCATATTCAAAAAGACGCGGGAAAATCGTCCGAATGTGTTCTCACATGTTCAAAGGTCGACTATGTGAACACGGACTAAAGCGTTTACACTATGGGAATGTGTAGATAAATAAATGTAACGTATGATTTTTTTTGTTAATGTTTTGTTAGGGTTAGATCATTAAACCCAAACTAACAATCGATAACGATATTTTTCTCCTACTACTAATAATTTATGGACACTAAGGGTTAAGTTCCATCAGCCGTTTTTGTAATCGTACGGCCAACTCTACGGGTCGGGTTGAGTGAGTCGATGTTTTATCACGAAGAGTCTGTAAACCACGTGTTATAAATTGAGTGGCACCACGTAAGCTACGATCCGATATTGAATATCCTTCAATTTTGTAGCACCCACAAAGTTTACACGAAATCTTCATTTGCGTACCATGTGTACATCATCATACGACCGAAGGTTGTTATACTTTTTGCAGACGCCCAACTCGTTTTTCAGGTTTCCTGTTTTCGAACATAACGATTTTTTTTTGACACAAATAGTGTGACAAACAAAAGGTAATGAAAATAGATTGACGAGGGAGAGTTACAAAATTACATTTATATTTTCGGTTGTATTTTTGGAAGCGCGTGTCATGTGCAAATTTTTCAAGTTTCGTTGGTTGTCCATCGTGACACGTAGCTTAATTGTCCAACGTGTCGCGATTATTTTTTTTATATGACTGCCAACCCACCTCCTTGAGGTACGCTGCCACCTCCTTGAGGTATGTTGGGAGCTACAGAGAAAAATGAAGCGAACGCCTCGCGGACGAATATCTGACGGTCACTGTTACCTCCTTGACCTTCAGAGAGTATTGGCAAGATTCTATATAATGTTGTTTCACGTATATAGACAAAATAAGCGGTACGGTTTGGTACGAATAGTCGCTGATTTCTGTAAACTACCCCACTTTTCGACTGATGGATTGCCACCCTAATAGCTTTTCACGGTTAGTTTCCTCAAACGTGATTTCATAGGGTTGCCATACTTAAATTTATGTTGCATATTAAGTATCTAACCGGTAAAACGAACAGGTGTTTCCAGTATTTTTCAGAACTACCAATTTGACTGTCAGTGAATTAGGGCGTGTCCCCATGTAACCGATATTTTGAAACGTTATTTTGGAATTTAGCATTGATTTTACGGTGTACTTTTCAAAGTGTATCTATGTCAATCGTTACTTGCACGTTCATTATTCTGAATATGTGGCAGTTGTACACGTCGCTAATACTTGCTACACCTTTAGAGGCCAACAAACTGCGGACATTTGTACGCCGCAAAGAGCTCCTAACATACTGGGACAATTGTCGACGCCAACTATCGTTTGTTGACGCCCACACGTGAACGACATAAGCAATCGCCTACGTCTACAAAATGAAATTTGTAGACGCCCACAAGTGGACAACATAAGCAAGCGGACAAACAAATTTTTTCCGTGTATTCTCCCAACTGCAAAAAAACAAATGAAAACTTTTGACACGTGCAACCTACGCATTCTATTCGTCAATAAGGTAGTATTTTGATTAAAAGCAGGTCGCGATTTGCTTTCAGTGCAAGTGTGAAGATGAGCTGGAAGTGGGTCGCAATGATAATAATGCCAAATCGCCGTACCTTTTGTCAGGTTTTACATTGTGGGATTTGTCGTTAACGTTGATTGTCAAGTTAGCAATCATTGTACGCTTTGTTTAAGTGAGGGTTTTGTGCGTCGGTGTAATTTATGTTCTGTCCTATTTAAGTCTTTGTACGGAGGGTCCCGGTCATTGTACGGTTTTGTGTCACAGTGATCGTAGTGGTCTTTTGGTGAGGTAGTACTCTTTCGTAGTATGTTGCTGGCGCGCGTTTCTTGCGCCGCGTCTGATTGGTTAATTTGTAGTTAGGTGCTCAGTGGTACTTTTGAGGTCTTGCGTCTTATTGGTTCATTTGTACTTTGGTACTTGTTGGTTCGCTTGAAGTCTTGAGGTTTCATTTGGGTGAATCGAACGACCGCGAAAATTGACGAAGTTTCGCTTCGCGACGCACGATTCTATTCTGGTCCAATGTGGAGATTTGTCTTTAGAGTTGCGGCGTACATTTGTACGGCCGATTACGTTTTACTTTGTCTTGGAGTTTCGGTTGGCTTTCACGGAGTTTCCTTTTGACCGTGTACGGCAAGCAATGATATTTCGAGGTGACTGCGTACTTTATTCCGTGTGATGAATTGTACGTTTGGTGTTTGACCAGTGCGCATTCTGCGCACGTCATACTTATTCGGATTGTGTTTGACGTTGGTCAAGTCTTTTGTAGTTGATTATGTTTGAATGTACTTTCGTGTACTTTGTTATGTTACGTATTGGTGTAGTTTCATTGGTAGGCGCTTAGTGCGTATTACATGTTCGGTTTGGTTGGTGTTGTTACGTGACGTCTTATAGAAGTATATTGAGGCGTAGTGAGAGAGAGGTTTTCATCAATCAATTGAGTTAGAGTTGATCCTCCTTGAAGATTGTGAAAGAGTTCAAGGAGTTAAAGGGAGTTTGATAGATGTGTGGTGCTTTGTGGTGTTTCTTAAGGAGTTAGAGGAATGGAAGGAGTTTGATAGCTTAGTAGAGTTTGAGGAGTTAGAGGAGTTAGAAGTGAGAGTTTTGAGGGTGTCAAAATCAATTCAGCTCGAATATATTTCTTCCACGAAAGGTAATTCGATCCATTGAATACGACGGTCTTTCCGGGCATCTGAAACATTTCCACTCCTCCTTGACTATCTTCTTCTAAATCGGAATCGTCATCAAGCTTAAGTTTCCCCCTCTTATCTTTCACTTTCTTTGCCTCCCCATCACTATCATCGTAATCATCTCCATCCGGATCGGGACCCTAAAAAATCACCGTGAGTTAATTCATCGAACCTCCTATCCACGGCCGAGAATTTCTCATCAATCCGACGCATGAAATTCTCCAAATACTCTCGCATTTGATTTTCGGACATCGAGCCACCGACACCTCTATTTTGGTCAACCGAATCCGTGGGGAATGATGACTCAAATGCGGCTCCGGTAAAACTGAACTCTTTCTCTTCTTTAGGAGGATCCTCGTTGATAGGATCTTTACAATAAAATAAAACTGAGTGCAAATGCCAGCGGAAGCATAAATGAATAAAACACACACAAGAGAAAGATTATCTTTTGTATGATTAAGAGGAGTTAGAAGTGAGTGCGTTTTGAGGGTGTGAGGAAATTATGTAAGAAAAGTTCTCCGTGGAATATATTGGCTTCCTTAGGGTAATCTTTCTCTTGTGTGTGTTTTATTCATTTATGCTTCCGCTGGCATTTGCACTCAATTTTATTTTATTGTAAAGATCCTATCAAGTGGTATCAGAGCGGGATGTAGTGCTCCATGAGTGTTAGGATGGTGGAGAGATGGAAGGAAGGAAGGAAGATTTATCATCATTCAAGTGTAGTGGGGCTCAATATGAAGCGGCCTTTCCCACTCGTCCTTTTGGCCGAGATAGATTCGGAGGTGAAAGAAGTTCAGAGGAGGTAATTTGTGACTTGTTCGACAAGTCTATTCTTTTTTTTTGTCGATGTGAAAATTCAGATTGAGACGGGAGGAAGAAAATTCATTTATCCTTTGATGAATGAACCGGATCCCGATCCGGATGGAGGTGATTCTTATTTTGAAGTCCAAGAAGAAGAGTCCGAAGTAGTCGAAGAAGTCGAAGAAGGTGAAGAAGAGAAGAGTAGATTAAAAACTGAAGAGAGAAGAGTGAAGAAAAGTGTGATGAGAAGTGTATTAAAAAGAGTGATCTTATGAGAGAGAAGAGTGGAAAGAAGAGTGAAGAGAAGAAGATAAAGTTTTTTTTTGGAGGAGAAATGAAGTTGTCGATGTGGTATATTGATTGAGGTGTAAAGGAGTATTTTATGAAAAAGGAAGTGAAGTGTATCGTCGTGAGTTGAAAATGAAGCTCGACGTTTTGAAGATCTATTTTTTTGGAGGGAGTTCTATTTCGTACTTTTGTACGTTTATTTATTGAAGAGTGAATCAAAGTGAATCGAGGTGAATGGTGTTGCGATTACCTAAATCGCCTAACAGTTTATAAGAAAAAGAGGAGGAGTTTTGTGTTGGAACAAAGGCCAGTATCTTACCGGCTGTTTTGGTCATTTACTGACGAAGAGGAGGAAGAAGACGTGAAGTTTCGTGTTGGAACGAGACCGGTATTCTTACCGGTTGTTTCGGTCGTTGACTTTGTCAAACGCCGAACTTTTGTGTGGTCGTTATGTTTTTTATTCCGTTGGTACTTTTTTGGTTCAACATTGGAATATGGTGTAATTTTTTGAAGTGAAGTTTTGTACAGCAATCTGTTCTATTGTTACTGTTAGCCTACAGTGGTGCGGCGGTCACCTAAATCGATTTGTGGAATCTTATTGGTGCGGCGGTTACCTAAATCGCTACGTGAATTATAATTGGTGGTTGAGATTTGGAGTTCACTGTACATTGTTTAATTCTGACGTATCTGTGGAAGGAGGAGTGATCGTTTCGTACAGGGCGTTAATGCCTCTTGTACTTTGGAATTTGCGGTATATTACTTTGCAGTATTTTTTGGCGGCTGTTTTTTTGTCGTCGTCAGATGTTGTCGGTCGCAGAGTTATTCAAAATCCGTATACGTGGATATTTTCGTACCTTATTGGTACAGTGTGGACGTTACTTTGGTTTCGGTCAACGAAGATATTATTTAACAATTTTATTATGATGGAGAAGGTGACATGGATTTGCGACGTGAACTTTCAAAATTTCACCGTCTGGTTATGTTTTTTCTTTTCGTTTGGAGCGGCTGTTTTGTTTTCTTTTGAGGTGCTTGGTACAAATGGAGAAGCGCCATGTGGCGTATGCGTGAATTTTGACGCGCGAAGTTACGGATGCAATTTTTGGTTTGTTTCGTTGGAGAGGGGGCTACGACATTTGGAGCTGATTGGAGCTTTCGAAGATCCTGTGGGAGGATTATTCGTTTTGGCATTTATGGCAAAATAGCCTGGAGGAATTATTGTATCGTACGTCTGACATTTGTTGTTTTGTGTCGTATGTCAATCTGGTGTTAAAATATTTCGTTATTAGTATGTCTCATGATGTTTTATAAAGGGGAGTCTTAAGTTGTGATTAGAGTAATGATTACAAGTTTGAGAGGGGGATTGTTAATTCAAATTTGTAATCAGCCGTAGCGTATCTGTCGCGTGGCTGTCTAGTTTGTCTTTTGTTGTTTAGTGTAATTTTGTTTACGTTATTTTGGAGTATCGACAATTCCCACATTGAGAGGGGGATTGTTAGGTTTTACATTGTGGGATTTGTCGTTTGCATCGGCTGTCAATTTATGTATTGTTTTAGTGTTGATTTTGTTCGTCCGAGTTATGTGTCTTGTCTTACTCGAAGTGTTTGCACGGTGAGTTAAGGTCACTGTACGCTTATGTGTCGTAGTGATCGTAGTGGTCTTTGTTCTAAGGTAGTTCTTTGTCGTGTATGTTGCCGGCGCGCGTTTCGCGCGCCACGTCTCATTGGTTAGTTCGTACTTTGGTACTTGGGATTCGCTTGAGGTCTTGACGTTTCATTTGAGTGAATCGGGCGTCAGCGAGAATTGACAAAGTTTCGCGTCACGACGCACGATTCTATTTCGGTTCAATGTGGAGTTTCGGTTGCGGCGTACATTTGTACGGCCGATTACGTTTCACTTTGTCGTGGAGTTTTTATTCTACATATGTTCGCGTACGTTCATTTGATCATGTACGAAAAGCATTGATATTTTGAGGTGACTTTGTTGTTCTGACACAATTACTGGCACTGAAGATGAAGAAGATGCAGCAGTAGTCATCGTAGAACAAATCAAGAGAGGAAGCTTCCACAAATACCGATGGCTGAACAGAAACTTTGACAGACTATAATTTTCGAAAAAACGCTCTAAACGTCCTGAATATTTGCCACAATGTAGCTAAAATACAAAGGAACACACACACAAAATTTCAATCAATTCCGCTCCCAAATCTGTGAGATATGTAGAAATGAAATTACATAAAACTGAGTGTACAGTTTTCATATCATTTGTTCCTAAAAATCAAATTCACTAAGTCCTACTTTTATACACCGAAACTACACTAAGCTGTACGGAGGCATTCCAGCCGTACATCTAACATTCTATCACAAATATTTACACCGAAGTTAAGACAACGTAAAGTGATAATGATCTAGTCACGCCTCGTCACTATTTGTTGGCGGCGGCTGTCAGCGGTCCGATTAGAGGATTTGGCACCGTAGAATTGACTTTACGAAGTCCAGTGGTCCTGCCGAATTTCCGTACGTCCACGGAGGACATACTCACGCATTCTCCCAAGTGACGACACGTGTCCCAAGTGTGAATGAACCGTGAACTCCCAACTTCACTGTCACACTAATTTCGGTAAGTACTGAACCGAACTCAACCAAAAATAGCTTAAGTCCTGAACAGCTCTCTCTCACAGCTGAGGCATAAAGAGGACTAAAGCTTTCTAAAAACAACAGACTTCGTACTTGATTCCGTGTGATTCTTTGTACGATTGTTCTTTGACCGGTGCGCACTCTGCGCACTTAACACTTATTCGGATTGTGTTTGACGTTGGTCAAGTCTTTTGTAGTTGATTATGTTTGAATGTACTTTCGTGTACTTTGTTATGTTACGTATTGGTGTAGTTTCATTGGTAGGCGCTTAGTGCGTATTACATGTACGGTTTGGTTGGTATTGTTACGTGACGTTTGGAAGGTATATATTGAGGCGTAGGGTGAAAGAGGTTTTATCAATCAATGTATCAATTGTCAATTTGGCGAGAGTTGATCCTCTTTGTAGATTATAAAGGAGTTCAAGAAGTTAAGGAAGTTTGGTAGCTTTGTGGTGTTTCTTGAGGAGTTAGAGGAGGTTAGAGAAGATTATCTTTTGTATGATTAAGAGGAGTTAGAAGTGAGTGCGTTTTGAGGGTGTGAGGAAATTATGTAAGAAAAGTTCTCCGTGGAATATATTGGCTTCCTTGGGGTAATCTTTCTCCTGTGTGTGTTTTATTCATTTATGCTTCCGCTGGCATTTACACTCAGTTTTATTTTATTGTAAAGATCCTATCACTCGGGAGTCGGCAAATTTTCCCAAAAATGAGAAACGGGGGTAGTAGAAGAGGAGGGAGTGAAATGGGACTTCTTTTTGTTCTTTCCCTCCATGCGCCAACACTAGACAAAGAGGGAGATATCACAATGGAGCTCTACCCGCTCTGATACCAAATGAAAGGATCGATAATAAACTCTGAGCTCACTAACAAACACTTATAGCAGCAGAAGCATTCAGAATATAAAACATTAAATCAACATTGAAGAGACATTTAAAAAAAAAATCTCACATTAATATAAACTGAAATTACAATCTTTTTCTATCTCTTCTATTACTCCATATAATCCTCCAATTCCTCATTGATTAATTAACACACAGTCATGGTGTCCCTTAAATACAATACCAGCAATGGCGTGACACGTGTGAGCGGCAAGTCTTTGCCACCTGTCCGCAGATTGCTAGAATACTTAAATTTCACTAAGGGTTGAAACATGGCAAACGACAAATAAAGCGAAAGTAGACAAAGCTAGAAGTACTATCATACTATATTAGGCGATGCAATCTAGCCGAAACGAGTAACAAATATATTTCATGAAACATACATAGTACTTTCAATCGTACATCAAAGTACTTCGATTCATTCTAGAAAGTCTGGAGTTTTTCTTTCCATTCCATTCCATTCCATTCCTTCCATTCCATCTCCTTCCTCCCTCCCCTCCATCCCCCCTCCTCCTCCCTTCCACCTTCCCTCCTCCATTCCACCCTCTCCATCCTCTTCTTCCTCCCTCCCTCCACTCCACCTCCCTCAGCTCCATCTCCTTTCCGGCTCCTCCTCTTTGCTCCTCCTCTCCCTCCCCGTCTCCCTCTCCCTCTCCTTCTCCCTCTCCTTCGTCTTCTCCCTCTCCCTCTCCCTCTCCCTCTCCCTTTCCCTCTCTCTCTCCTTCTTCCTCTCTCTCTCCCTCTCCCTCTTGCTAAGACTTAGTACTGAGAACTCATTTAGCGACAAGATATTCTCGTAGCTAAAGTAGCTACAACCAGCGACGAAGTAGTTTCGTCTCTAGATATTTGAAGTGACGTGGAAATTGATTGTTCGTTTTGTTTCGGTTCACGTAAGTTAGATTCTAACTATAGAAGTGACTTTGAAATTGTTTGGTTGTTTCGGTTCACGTAAGTTCTAGTCGTACCATGTGGTTCAAGTCGGTTCGCAGTTGACGTTTCTAGTCGTGTACCGTGTTGTGTTACGTATTGGTGTAGTTTGATTGGTTAGCGCTTAGTGCGTTTTACATGTACGGTTTGGTTGGTATTGTTACGTTACGTTTGAAGGAGTATATTGAGGCGTAGTGAGAGAGATGTTTTTATCAATTGATTGAGAGTTGATCCTCCTTGTAGATTATGGAGTTCAAGGAGTTAAGGGAGTTTGATATCTTTTTGGTGTTTCTTGAGGAGTTAGAGGACGTTAGTGAAGATTATATTTTATATGATTAAGAGGAGTTCCTTGGGGTTATATTTCTCTTGCGTGTGTTTTGCCATTTATGCTTCCGCTTGCATTTGCACTCAGTTTTATTATACGATCCTTTCACCTCTCCCTCTCCCTCTCCCTCTCCCTCTCCCTCTCCCACTAAGATGTTATTTTTTGGCAGATTCTCCAACCAATTGAAGGGAGTGGATTGTTACTTCTTGGAATTGATGTTCTCCTTGTGTTTCTTCCGGGTGCCGTGACGTCACCTGATGCTTATCTCCCATTGGTCGAAGGGATTCAAAAGGCGGTGTTAGGGTTACGTCTTTGGGTGGCAATATTAAATTTTACCGATAACATGCCGACAATTGTCGAGATTGAGGAAAGATATAAGGGTGTCCAAGGGCGACTTGCAACTTCAGGATTTAGAGATGGTCCATTGCCTTCCAACTATATATTTTTTGCAGGACACAGGTAAGGAAAAATTATCTTAAGTTTAGACTTTTTTTGATTTATTTTGATTTATTTTGATTTTGTTATGTTTGTGTCACCTACAGATTTTTTCTTTGTCTCGTAAAACAGAGTTCGTGAAGGATTGTATCTCTTAAACATGTACCTCTCTTCACGTCTACCTAGTATTTGAGTTGTTTTTGTTCTACTCTCAGCCTCTTGTTCTCTTCCTTTCTTCTCTCCCTCTGCTGCTCTCTCTTCTTTCCTCTTTCTCTATTGCCTTTAAGCCTTCCCCGTTCTCCGCATTCTCGTCGTTGTTGTCGTCTCTCTCTTCTCCTCTCCCTCTCCTCCTTCCGCTCTTGTGTCCAGTTTTAGCAACCTCTCTTGGGCCTACCTCCTCCCTTCTGTCCCTTTCTTTTTCTTGTATTCGCTACTCTGACTGAATTGTATTTGTCTTAATTTGTATTTGTATTTTTATTACATTTTTTTTTTCAAGTTGGGGAGCCTATATGGGACGAGCTCCGGCTCTAAAAAATGCCCAAGGATTCATTCAAATGGGGTCCTGGTTTAATCATGAAGAGGATAATCTCTCCGAATACACAAAATCAGTTCTCACTATTGCTGGAAAATATGATGGTCAAATGGGTCTTCCTATGTTTGGAAAAAATTTGGGGGTGGTCATGTCTACACAGACACAACTGGGTGAGGCTTTTCTTATAAAGAATAAGCCAATTGTGGTGATTCGAGGAATGAATAAATCCCAATTTTCTCATGGAATTCCAAACACGAAAAGGGGCGATTTACCGGCGAAAATTCCGATAGATAAAGCGAGGCGAGAGGTTGCAGCAGTGGTCGCAGAGTTTCTAATTGTACAGCTTTTAGGAAAGGAGACAAAGGAAAAGGAGGCGAAGGAAGAGGAAGCGATGGATTTTTTAAAATCGCAAGTTATAGAAAGTAGCAAGCTAATTCGTCCTTTTTCGGAGGCGCTCAACCGACAAAAGGAAGGATGGGAGCATTTGCAGATAAAACATGAAAGAGCCAAACTTAAAAAAATCAGATACACTAACTTCAATTAATAACTAACTATTAACTATAATTATTAACTTTACTATTATTATTAACTTTAGTTTTGTTGCTGCATTTCATCTAGAGTACACCGTGTATCGCTATTAGTGTTATTAATTTTTTCGCCACTTAAAACATTTTTTCTCCGTATACAGTTGTCTGATTTTCAATTTGAAGGGTCTGTTCCTTCATCTACCACAATTGAAGGCGTCTTCCTAGCATTTGACAATTTACATTGTGCTTCAGTGCTTGAATTATTCTGTCTGCCATATTCCCAATTTTGGAGCGGTAAATGACAGGAAAGTTTGGGAAAGGAATGAAGTTTACTGTAGTTGCTGTAAATTGTTTTGTAACTACAGAATAGCAACTGTTTTCTTATTACAAAACAGGAGGTTACCGAACATATATCACTGTATAATTGTTACCGAACTGTAACTATTTTGTAAACGGTCATTTTTCTGTAAACTGTTTTGTAACAACCGAACAGTAACTGTTCTGTAGTTGCAGAAAAGTTATTGAGTTACAGAACAGTTTTGTAGTTACAGAACAGTCACTGGGATAAGTTAAGAACAAATAGGTGGGTGAATTTGACGGTATTGTTTACGAGAATCCAAGAGTAGGGGCCTTGGAAAAAAAATTAGTGGTACTTTGCTGAAATAATTTCTTCTGCGGCTACTTAGTATAGCACAAAAATAGAAGAGTACCGTTAATTTTGTCGCTGATAATTAAAGGATTATTGGCAACCATACAGCCAATAGTCGATTGCCGGTCAACACCCGATATTATCGGGTAATTGGACCAGTCTTTAATCGATAATATCGTTGGTCGACATATTGGTTGTGGCCAGAGGTCGCAAACGGTCAATCGTAACCGTGACCGACCTTTAACCGACCGCCCGCGCCGGATCCGGAACGGATTCGGTTGCCAGATTTTGGGGGTCGGGCGGTTACGGTCGGTTGACTCACCAAGAAAAAAAAAACGGTCAGTTACCATGGCACAGTCTAAACGCTGCGATTAGTACTACAGTGCATGAAGGTGCTACGGTTTCTCATGTTTCTTGTACTTACAACCTAATAGAAAAGCATTCTAAGCGCTTTACTTATCACAATCATGGCACAGTCTAAACGCTGCCATTAGTGCTACGGTGCATGAAGGTGCTATGGTTTTTATGTTTCTTGTTATTACAACCTTTTTTTTTCATGTTTAAAAAGAAAAAAAAACCAAAAAACAAACTGGCTGGCATTGACTGGCAAAAAAAAAAGAACCACTCAGTTGGCTGGCATTGGCGGGCTGGGGGTTTTAGACCGTTGGCTTAGGCAAGGCCTAGGCCGCGCCCGCCAG
>JBBHKE010002976.1:326699-456433 GCA_037447655.1 Zygnema cylindricum | reverse complement strand
AAGATTTGCGAAATGAATAGTGTACTACCGTGTCAGATTTGCGACGCTTTGTCGCGTTCCCTTTGATTTGCAAAATAAATAGCCTACTACAGTACCGTGTCAGATTTGCGACGCTAATCATGATGTCACGAACTTCCACGATGCCAAAGAGTACAAAGTACAAAAATGTTGGATTATAGGGACAGTACAAAAATTTCATTTTTTTGGTTTTTTGGTTGACCGACCGTAACCGACCGTTTTTTTTCATGGTGAATCAACCGACCGTAACTGCCCGACCCCAAAAATTTGGCAACCGAATCCGTTCCGGATCCAGCGCGGGCGGTCGGTTAACGGTCGGTCATGGTTTCGGTTGACCGTTTGCGACCTCTGCTATGTAACATTGGCGATACAGACACACAAGCAATTCTTTTACAATATTCAAAATTTACGTTGATTCGCTACAATACAGTACACCGTGAATCGTTATTAGCCTTATGTACGCTATATCGGCACCCCAAACTTTTGACATTGATACCTTAAACATAATAAATTACACTATTTAAGGACGTGGACTATAATCTGCCACGTCTCCAATCACTAAATTAGAATGAATGACGATTTTTTTTTTCTTTACACTAATAATTTTTATACGTTAATAATGATTCAAGGTGTATTGTACTGTACCGTACCGTACACCGCGAATTGCTATTAGCGTATAAGTTTCTTTAGCGTATATGAATAATTACCGTGGTTTACGCTAATTAAGAATTTGTTTTCTTTTTGTTTAAATATACATTATAATTGTTTAATAATTATAATTTGGGTCTTTGAAAAAAAAAATGTCGGTCGCAAACATGCTCACACTACTATAGGTATTCGTACAAAATTTTACAAATCGTACACAAATCGTACGTTCACACTGTCAAAACTTGGTTGTTAGACAAATATGTGCGAACGTGATATTTGATAACCCGATTATATCCCCTTTTTAGAGCTGACATTCTCATGCGTCCGCGGTTACTAAAACTCATTGATTATACTTTTTCACTTAAAAAGGTACAATTTTCTACGGTCTGACACTATCCGTACACCACACTAATTAAATGATGACGTACTTTCGTTTTGTACGGTACTTAAAAATTAACCCTAAATAGAGTAAAGAAAAAAATAGAATGAACTACGCTATTGGAGGATAAAAAAAAAAAACGGGACGGAACTAGCGTACACTACGGTAATAGCGATTGGCGGTGTACCCCAACTTCCTCATTCACTTCACCGTGTATCGCTATTACGGTCAAGTTCTATCAGCCGTTTCTGTAATCGTATGGCCAACTCCACGGGCCGGGTTAATTGAGTCGATGTCCCATCGCGAAGAGTTTGAAATCCACATGTTATACATTGAGTGGCACCACGTAGCTTTTGACCGGATATTTAAAATCTTTTTAAAATCTTCACGTCGACAAATTTCACTTCAAATCTTCAATTGCGTACCATGTACCTGTGTACCTAGTCATAATACGACAAAACCTGTGTATTTTCTGCAAACGCCAGTCTTTTACGCCATCTCATTTTTTAGGATTCGTGTTTTCGAACATGGCAAAAATCCTTTCCTGGAAATAGTGTGACGAAAGAAATTGAGCGACGTAGGATTGTTTTGAGTTTACTTTTTAAATTTTCAATTGCATTTAAAAAACGTACATACCATGTGAAATTCTATGGGCTCCATTGCCCATTTAATTCGCAGATCTAAAAGAAGCTAATCTAGATAGTGCCGACTCCAAGTTGATATAAACCCAAATGAATGACCCCTTAACAATCAGAACCCCAATACAACTTCACCCCTGTGAAGAGAGACCTTCTGTGTGCTCAGTTCCACCACAGAATGCAAAGCTTGAATATGTGTTTTGGACAATATTCCCCACTTTGACTTTCCCACTGAATAAGTGCAACCATAGCACGCAAAGAGTCTGACCAACTACGCCCCTGTGTAGCTTTGACTCCTCTGAGTCCGCAGCAAAAAGAATCATTGAATTTGCTCACCCGAGCATTAAGTTATGGTTTGTCAAAGATGGCCTTTATAGTTACAAGCTCTCTTAGAGAGAGGTACCTAAATATCACTAAGTCTTGATCTGCCTACTCACGACTACGTGCTACTAAACCCTAGTCCAATAAGAACACTTTATGGTACAAGAAGGTACAATGGGAGATGTACTTATTGTACGGCCATTGTACGACATGGTATACAAGGTGACACCTGTCAAATCGAAGCCATGGTTCCTCCTCCCATCTTCTCTGGTATCAAATAATATGACGCCACGTGGCACCGCGTGACGCTATCTCCGAATGCCGCCAAAAGCTCACTTCGCGTGGCGGCTACAATGCCGGCCGTTCGATAAAAACATATTTTACACGGTTCACATTCGCGTAGATGCATGAATTATTCCTCTTCGTTAGTCTGGTGTTAATTAGTTGTCACATTAATGTTTAAATATCTTTGAAACCCGACACGTGTATCATTTCGTTAATGCCTTATTGGATAAGGCATACCACTACAAATATTCCCATAAACCCTAGTTCAAATTTGGTCTAAAACAACTTTTGGTTATTTGATAGTTGTTTAGAATTCTCCACTTTTACATTTATAAATACCTATTGTACCCTTCGCATTTCATCAATGACCCTAAGCTATAGGCTAAAGCTAACGGCTATTAAAGATGGTAGGTACGAAGATCAACCCGATTTTGGCAGTCCTCTTTTGGTACAAACTATGAATTAGCCTTTCCTCTTTAGACAACCATGGCTCTAGCTCTCTCTCTGGTCTTCGGTGAATGCAACAAGTATGGGGACCGGAGAGTGTTAAGCGAGAAGCAGGCTGCCTTTGCTGACTTACTCTATTTATTTTTCCAATACAGACATAGAAAATACATAAATTTCAACACCATGTGCAAATTTCGTCAATTTTCGTTGGTTTTCCAACGTGACACGTAGCTTATTCGTCTAGCGTGTCACGATTTTTTTTTTTTGTATCTGCCAACCCACCTCTTACATGTACGTTGGGAGCTACAGAGAAAAATGAAGCGAACGCCTCGCGGATGAACATCCGACGGTCAGTATTACCTCCAACACGTTCGGAGAGTATTGGCAAGATTCTCTATAATGTTGTTTCGCGTATAAAAACAAAATAAGCGGTACGAATTGGTATGGATAGTCGCGGATTCATGTAAACTACCCCACTTTTCGATTGATGGAACTTGACCCTTAGGGTACGTCCCCATGTATTTAAGTATCAACTTTAATCTGTCGTTTTCACCCAAAACGCAGTTTCGTACGAGAAAACCTTTAGCCGTACAAAAAATAAATTCTTTAAAAGTACAGCAAACGCGAAGTCGATACTTTGAATGTACTTCATGATTGTCGTCATGTGAACGCATTTTGGCGTTTTCCTTTTTTCGACCCCAGGGCAAGAGAATACAGTCTGTCAAAAAACTTCAACAAAAATCACCTCGCGACCTGATTTCATGGAAAGTACCACCCAAACAACGAATGAAAAATGACCCACGCACGCGCCACACGAGTGGAAAAAATTTAGGACGAGGGAGAGTACTCGCTATTTCTCTCCCTGTCCGTCACGTGCATGTACGAAAAAGACGAGGATGTACGGAAAAAATCTGCAGGGGTCTCGGACCTCCAATTTCATTCATGGGGTCCTCGGTAGAATTTTGCATCGTCGTCGCCTCTCCCCTCTCCCTCTCACACTATCACTTTTATCTCACACTGTTTAGAATGAGGCACGACAAACTTGGTATGAAATGAAAGATATTTGGAAAATAATTATTTTGACTACCTTTATGTATATTTTTATGGCAAGTATAGCGAAAAAAGTAGAGAAAACGAAATCGGGTATCCATGGCCGGAAAGTTCTTGAATCTGTGACGTCACAAGTGAGTGTGACGTCACAATGTTACAAAACCCGAAACATCTGCCATGTCACAAAATTACAAAAATGTAGACGTCTACAACTGTCGCTGTTTTTGTTGGCGTCACCAATTTCGTAGTCGTCGTCAACCGTCACAAAGTTGTACCTACGTCTACAACCGTCACATGTCAAAGTTCCGATTTCATTTTTTCACATAGGGACGCTTTTCAAAGTAGTACGGAACACTTCACTACACCGTGAATCGTTATTAGCCTTATGTACTCTATATCGGCACCCCAAAATTCTGACATTGATACCTTAAAAATTAACAAATTACACTATTTAAGGAAGTGGACCATAATGTGCCACGTCTTATGGAACTAAATTAGAATGAATGACACTAATTTTTTCTTTACTCTAATAATTTCTATACGCTAATAACGATTCGCGGTTTACAGTCCAAAGTACTTTTTCAAAGTATCGCTTACATGGGGACGTACCCTTAGTGTTAATGTTTTTTTTGCCACTAATACATCTTTTCTCCGTACATAATTTTCGGATTATGGATCTGACGATAAAGCCACGATTCTCACCTTCTAATTGGCGGTCATGTGGCAAAAAGACAAATGTGTACGGAAAAAAGATTTTTTAAGTGGTGAAAAAATTATTAACACTAATAGCGATACGCGGTGTTGTATACTTTCTCCGATACAAAGCCATATCGCCACTTTGATTTTGTGAGTTCTTTAAACTTTTTCAGCTATACTATATAGAGTGAGGGGACAGTGGAAAATGCTTTGACTTTTTCTGCCCTTTTAATATTCTGGCTCACCAATTCTCCGCTTGACTTCTTCACTGAGCTTCACTTTTGTCTTCCACCCGACTTGTTGTGTAGGCCGCCATGGCGTCCGTGCCACACGTGTGGGCGTGTTGTCTACTTGTGTCGGTTTTACTGTCTTGTCTTGCATATTCTACTGCACAGGATATTATCGTCTCTAAACTAGACAGGAAGGTAAATCAAGGTTTTAATCTCGGGTTTTTTTTTTATTTATGTTTGGCTGTATATGAAGAGAATGGACTTTTAATATTAGATTTAGTTTCTTTGGCATGTTGGTACCAGTTATTGTTGTCTGTTTACTTTTTTGGGAACGAAGACAGTTTTGAGATTGCTTTTTGTGTTCACATTGCATTATTCGTTATTTTGTGCGAATTAGCTGAGTGGACTTTTTGATTTTGCGATTTGATCTCATTATGTTCGATGAGAGTTACTGGAATGTGGATCCCGAATACTTATTTCTAACTTATTAAAAAAAAAATACGAAAAAAAACAAATACACATAAAAATTAAAAGAGTGAAAATGGAAACGAGGGGACAAGTTTGATTACAATTAGATGGGCTATTTCAAAATGAAAAACTTAAACAATATGTGGATATACTGGATGCCTTCATCTCTCCCTCTGCTACTCCATGTTTTATCTTAAATTTATCTCTCTCTGTCTTCCTCTCTCCAGGGCTTGTCTTAATTTTATCTCTCTCTCTCTCCAGTTTTTTTTCTCAATTTAGCCAATGTGTGGTAAATAGTGTTAACTGCTACAGGTCCATTTCATAAGGCAGAAGTCAATAAACTTTTAAACAGCCTTGAGTTTTTTGATGTTTCAATTTTGTCTTGCGTTGGGCATGGCTTAAAAACGGCATTCTGTTTTTTGATCTTTTTCTGAGAGATTGTTTACTTAGTTGCCCTTTTTCAAACTTCTCCTTTTTCAACTTCCCCCTTTTCAACTTCTCCTTTCGACTTGTCATTTTTCAACTTTTCCTCTTTCAACTTTTCCTTTTTTAACTTTTCCTTTTGATGGTGGGGAGTATTCACAGATTGATCTTCAAACTAGCTCTGTTCGAATATCAGCTACTATTAAGGTGAGCTGGTACCATATTTTTTTGCAGGGCAAGGAGAGTGGGACGGAGGGAAGAAGAAGATGAGGGAGCATAGGGAGAGGGAGAGGGAGGGAGTAAATAAAATCTGACACTAGTGTGAAGCCAAACCTAGAATCCATCAATGTTGCATTTTGTTTTTCAAGGTTTTAAAAATCAGAAGATGTTTGAGCTTTGGATGTTGTTATGGTCTAAAGTATTGTGGGTTCTTTTATGTCTACTCCACAGAGAACTTTTCTTTGTATCTACTCTTTTGTACTCTCTTTTCTACTTTTTTTTCTACAAAGCAGCTTCCCAATTGGCTTTTCTGCCTGAGCCGTGAAATTCTCCTTTTTGAAAAACCCTGGTCTGGGACAGTTTTTTTGCATGTTATAAATGTCTAATAAAAAAAACCCTAAATAACCCTAAAAAAGGTTATTTCTTCTGAAAAACTATAATTTTGGACAGTCATGTTGCATGTGTTATGAATGTCTATTTAAGTTATTTTTGTCTGCAATTGTATGGTAGAGCATTCACTGGTGAATGCATATTCTACTTCCCATACTCTATAAGCTATCAGAATTTCAACCAGAGTTTCTCTATTCTCGATGCAAGGTTTTTTTTTTTGTTTGCAAGAAATAAATCTTACTAGTTTTTAATCTGTTTTCCTGCCAAAAAGTAGACTTTGAACATATTCACAGAGTTAGTTGTTCCTGTATAAGAAAGTTCTTTGAATGGCTTTTAGGGCATTATGTCCACGCAAGTTCTTGGACGTTTCTAGGAGTTAGGAAGTTTTACTATTTATTATTGCGGACATCATGTTCTAGAAAACTCTTTTTAGTTTAACATATGCAGGTGTAGGCGATGCAAAATCTTTGCATTATTTGAAGTTGTTTAGCATTTTATCATTTTGTCCATACGTTTTGAGAGAGATTCCTTTCTACATCTTGCAGCTGGAGAATAAGGGAGCAAAATCTTTGCAATCATTTGTGTTTCTTCTCCCGAGACTGCAATCCGATAATTTGGCGTTTGTCAAGGCAGTGGCTATTGAGGGAAAGCAGAAAAGCCGATCATTCACTCCTCTCGACGTAGTACCAAAACAAACAAGCGCGGGAAGTAACATTACCGAATATTCGGTTGCACTTCCAAAAGCTTTAATCAAGGGAGACATTGTAAATCTAGAGGTTTATTATGTCCTTACAAATGTGGTGAAGCCCTTTCCAGCAGAAATTTCTCAATCAGATCCCCAGCTCCTCCTCTTTGAAGACAGCCACTATGGGCTTTGTGCATATCCTGTAAAAGCTCAAGTAACAGTAGTACGTCTACCAAATGGAAATGTGGAGTCATTTACTAAAAAGGATCCTTCGAAACAGTCTGACTTGGAGCTAAAATTTGGCCCTTACGAAAATGTGGATGCATTTGAATTTTCTCCTCTCACCATCCATTATGAGAACAACCTTCCATTAGTGGTAGCGGAGCATTTGGAACGAGAGATAGAGATATCTCACTGGGGAAATATTTATGTGACAGAAAATTACCGAATAAAGCACGCAGGAGCTCGACACAAGGGCAGCTTTTCTCGGTCAGTTTGTGCTATTACTTTCTCATATGGATAGTGGGAGAATATGAACTTGTGCTTTCTGATGGGACTTTCGAAGAAAGTGTGTGAAGATCTTGTGTGAAGGGTAAATTTCCAATTGGTTGCATTAGAGATCATCGACATTCAGTTTTAACTTAAGGATTTCTCCAGAACAGGAGAATTGAGCCTTAAGGTCGATTGTTTGATAGTGTATAATCGTGGGAATGAAACAGTGAAAGTTGATTGAACCTAGTGAGCATATGGACTATTGTTACAAGTAAAGCAGTGCATACCACACTGCATTACTCACTGTCATTAAAGCAGGCTGATATTACTGATAGGAAAAATCATTGTGAATGTAATTCATGTATTCAAAGATGACCTGTGTGGAGATAGATTATTGTTGAATAAGTTCTTTTAATTTTCCTTTTTTTATTCCGCACATGTTCGGCGCCGCAATTTGATATGGTCCAAGCTAATGACTGGGACTGATGTAGCTCTCCATTTCTAGGTCATTTAAAAGGCGCCATCGTTTGAGAGACATGCGTTGGGGATTCTATTAACTGCCATGTATTAAAATGCCCCTTTGTATTGCAGTTTTGATTTTCAGTCACGTCCTATGGCGAGTGGAGTGGCTTCTCTACGTGGCCTTGTTGCTCGTCTCCCTCCTCGTGCTAACTCGGTGTACTACCGAGACGAAATCGGAAATATTTCTACGTCTCATCTCCGCAACGATCTGCAGAAGGTAGGATTTTTTTCACTCACATATATTTCTTTTGTTGTAAGGAGGCTGATTCCCAAGATCAGTGGCCTTTTTTTGATTTGCCGCTGCTTTATTTTATGTTTTGATTATGCAGTTCATTTTTTTAACTTTTTTGTTTGTATCCTGTGTCACTTTGAAATTGTTAAACCTAAAAGGCGTTTTTCCTATTGAGATGCGTCATCATTTTTTGATGGGATAGAATTGTGCATCGAAGTTTTGTTGTATTAGAAAAACTTTTTGGGTACCCACATCTATCATTTATTTGTAATGGATTTTATTATGCTTAGATGTAGTCAACATCAAACGGTTTAAGAGGTCAGCTTTGAGCCAAGTGTCAAAACATTCAAATTAGGTTGTCTTACCATCGAATACTAGTGCAACAGAACAGATCTTTTCTTTTGCTCGTGGCATCTTCAAGTGATTCAAGGCTTTTTGGTGATTTCTGCAGACAGAATTGGAATTGGAACCGAGATATCCTCTTTTGGGAGGGTGGTCTGTCACCTTCACCCTTGGTTACAGTCTCCCATTGGAAGACTTTGTTTTCCGAACATCGGACGGTCGTCGAGCTTTGAACATAACATTTGGGAGTTCTTTCACTGAGATTGTTGTAGATGAACTGATTGTGAAGGTAAGGATGGTCAACGCCTTGAATTCTTCCCACACTGATTCCTATGCCTGATGCACTGCCGAAATCATGCCAATTTTTTTTTAAGACAAGCGTAGATTATCCTGTTTCAGGGTTTGTCATTACCGTCTTCCCACCATTGATGTAGGCTTAAATTGAGTGCGAGTTCTGAGTTACTGAACCACACCGTTGGTGAAAACACAAGAAGTTTGACAACCTTAATTAGTTATGCAAACAATAAAATCGTAGACCACTCCCACTCTCTAGCAAAATATGTTATACTGCTTTGTGAAAAGAAACAATTGTCTAAAAGGCATAAGCAGAAAGCATCTCAAGAGGTACTAACTTGATTTGACTCATTATTGGGACTAAAGAATCCCAGACAAAAAAGGCTATAAAGAAATGAGGACGGACAAGAATTCTGGTACATCTCGGGAAAACATGATGAATTACGTGCTACGTCTTATATGCTAAATAATGGCCTGTGTTGATCGCTGTTTATTAATGTTTTCATTGGCCTCAAAAATTTCTTCATCTTAGGTCAGCATGGTCCAGGCTTATTTTTCGTTTCTTTTTTTTCATCTCTATTTCCCCCTTTCGTCTTTCCCCTCCCCTCCCCTTCCTTTTTTTTTCAAGGTTCACATGTGGGGAAGTAATATACATATTGGTTTTTTTTTGGGAGCAGGTGGTCTTGCCTGAAGGGTCAAGTAATTTACAGGTTGAGATCCCTTTCAATGTGGAGCAGTTCCAGGAGGTGGGAATACAATCTCTTCGGCTTATCACACCACAATTTTTTTCCCCTTTTTGCCCTTTTTTTTTATTTCGTCGTTGATGTGCAACCTTGCACCTGTTCTTTTTCCCAATTCTGGACTTTCACTTATCGTTTGATTGTAAGAAGAGTATGGTCCACACTAAATCATTATGCAAAGAACAAGCCTTCCTGGATAGTTCCTTTTCACTACGTTTTTTTCAGGGTTCAGAACGCCGGGGGTCTGTGCTAGTCCTCCAAATCTAGGCCTGTTTCTATATTTGCTTGTAAACTTGTGTAACCCATTTTGAAACTAAAAGCATCTTATGTTTTTGCTACTTCAGTTCGCAGTGATGATAAATAAACTCAAGTTTCTACGGAACGACGGTCTGTTATCTACAAATTTTTGACTGTTCTGAGATGGGATGGCTTGTCAGGAGAAATTCACATACTTGGACACTGTCGGTCGTCCTGTAGTGGTCCTCAAGAGGAAGAATGTGGTGGCTGAGTTAAATATGCAAAACTTCGTGGTAATTATTCTTTTGCCTTTCTCTGTTGCTTACAGTACACTGTGGATCGCTATTAGCGTAGATAACACGAATTCGCTGCGTGTTTTTTTTTGCCCTCTGACCACAAACTAGCGTTAATAAAACATCCTTTTTTTCTTAATGCTAATTATTTAGATGGTTTAAAATCAGCCATGTCCTTAGAATTAATAACACTAATATAAACCCCAGGCTAATAATTTCTTTACTCTAATAGAGATTCACGGTTGCCTAAAAACTGGTTTGTAATTTTAGGCATCGCTACATCAGTGTTTCGGTGCCTTGCTTGTATTTCTTTGTATTGAAAATGACATTAAGAACTATAATAATGAGATATATTCCTAATCTAGGTCTGAGTGATGTGGCTGCTTGCTGCCAACTCCTTTTATGTTTTCAGGTTGAAAAATCCTTGACGTATTGACATTCAAGAACTCTAGTAGGTCTACACTGGATTTATCATGTTTTTTATTGTATCTTTTACTTCTGGTGAATTTGATAGATCTGTTTGTTACACTATATGGTATATGGAAGGTGTACGAAACCCTATCTTAAAGCTTCTGATGCTGACATAAGTTAGAAGGATGGATGGATGTCATCTTCTTTTTCCAGGTTCTGTACTCTTTTTCTTCAATCTCTCAGCTTGTCGAACCTCTTCTTTTGGTTATTGCTTTCCTTCTCTTTTTCCTCACTTGTGTGAGCTATGTTCGATTTGACTTCGCAATTTCTCGCCACACTCCGTCATACATAGCCAAAATGCAGCAAGAAGAGGTGAGGGCTCACTTGGTTGCTCGAAAGATTTTTGGGCGTTTTTTGGGTGTTTTTGAGGCGTTTTTTGGGTCTTTTTTGGGCTTGTTTGGGGCTTCTTTTGGCCTTTGTTTCTGGGTTTTATGGGGTTGGGGAATTTAGAGCTTTTTGATTTGATGGAAAACCGAACAGTTTTCTGCTTTCCTGTTATTGTCATGCCTTTTTTTCTGCCAGAAAGCAGTGGACATCCCGCTTTTCTGCTTGTTTATATGGAGCTGGAAAGGGTGTTCAAAAAGTTTTTGTGGTCGATTTTCAACACTCTGGATGAATGAGTTTTTGACTTGTCTGAATCAAGTGGAACGCATTGCAATGATCTCTCCATGTGGTGTTATTTCCTGTGAATGCTACACTATCTTTGCTATTAAGTCCAAAACGATTTCATTTACAAATTTGAGGGGAAAATTGAGGCTGTAGTGTTAATGTAGGAGCCCCGTTCTCTGAATTTGTATGTAATGTCTTGTGGTTCTTGCTGGTCCCAAAGCCAGGCTCGTTACAATGAATGTTGTAGTGGTGTCTGAGATGCTCAATGTTTAGACCCCTTTCTGTTTTTCTTTCCAGAATTTGTTGTGTATGCGTTTTATTTTGGATGGACCCATTGTGTTCTGTTTAAATGGTGCAAGCTGTGTATTTCTGATTAGTCCCTGTCAATCTTGAAAACATAATGTATCTAATGGTCCGTAGTGGTCTAGTGGTCCGTGGTCTGATGATTGGTCCGTATGCCTTCATTCAATCTTAAGGAATTTTCTGTCAAGATTAGTAAGCTGAGTGTTCCACGTATTGTCTCATACTTTGTCCTCTTTGCCCCATAATCATTGTATTCGTACATGTCATTCTTTGTTATTTTGTCCCTTACTTTTTGTGTCTTTGTCCTAAGGTGCAAGATGCTTTGCAGCAACTTTCAAAAAGTAAATTGTTAGTCTTGCCGACAATTAGTAAACAAGACTAATTGTCCCATATTCTTTGTTCTCTCTTTCTTTGGATTTGTCATATATTCTTTATAGTCTTGTCTTTTTTTGTGTTCTTGTCTCACTCTTTTTGTTCCTTCCTTCTGTTCCATGTTCACGCGGCACAGGTGCAAGATGTAATTGAAGTCTTGTCTACAATTCGTAGACAAGTAGAGGAGATTAATTGTATTCTTGTCTTACTTTTTTTATTCTTTTCCATGTTCGCTGGGAACAGGTGCTAGATGCTTTGCAGCGATTGCAAAAAGTAATTTCGCAGCGAACTTCTGCAACTGAAAAACTGGATGCCTCGCTTCACGCTCTCAGTAGAAGTGGAAATGTGGCTGCAGCAAAAACCGCTCGAAAAACCGCAGAGGCCACTCTCAGGGACTCCAGCAAAAACCTCAAAACCATCACTGATGCTCTGGAGGCCATGCCACGTCCACCCTCTGTCCTCCCCAAAGTAAAGTCCCTCTGCTTTGATTCAAATGGGTTTGGTGGGTCTCGGCGGGTTACTTTGAACTTGGTTTTTTGGTTGAACAGCAAGGGGGGATAATTTGCTGAAAGCGTATTCCACAAATTAGGTTTTTTCCCTTCTGGCTCAACTGATTTTCATCAAATATACTTTGTAAAACCAGGATGTTGAAAGTAGAGTAGCAGAACAAAGTGGTTTGCATCTCTAAAGCTACCTTCTTCGTTCTGCTGCACCACGCATCTCCTTAGAAGGTTTAAACAGTATACAGGTACCAGTCCTCAGCAACGATTTCATACCAGTATAGCTTCGGTATCTTTTACAATGGGTTTTAGGTGCTTTCTTGGGCTCTCCCCCATCCGTTCTTTTAAGTTTCAGTCTCGGAACTGTACTTGTTGGGCCCTGATCCACCACCAGCAAGACCAATGCCCCGTTTTCTTCATGCAATTTACTATCTCGTTTTTAGACACACCTTCTCTTCTCCAAAATATTTTGGAGCTACTAGCTGAATTTTTCCGGGCCTGAAGTATGTGGTCAGAATTCTGTACGAAATTTGGATAACGAAATTTGAACGCACATGCATACTTTTCAATCGAAATTTGGTTTTGTTATGGACGCCACTGAGACCAAAATGCCACGTTCTTAATTTTTTGTCTGGATGGGGAAAAATGTTTACTTGAACCTTGATATAACTAACATGAGTCGCCACGTACTTAACCTGTCAGTAATTCTCCGTACAAATTACAACCCATTGACAATCAATTTCAGATACAATTGGAAAAATGCGTTTTCAAGGGAAGAGACTCTCCCTCAGGTGACGCAAACTAACTCGTGGAAGTGAAGTAAATCTAGATTTACTTTCAGTCATTACAAATTATGATTGAGATGATGCAAGCATTTTATACTAAGTACCGACTGCTATTGAACTACACCGACCTTGCTATCAGAGTTTAGCATGCATTTTTCGGGCAGTCGGATGTGTTTAACTTTGTGGTCGATCATTGGATTCTTTTTTCTGAGGCAAACAATTGAAATGTAACGGTACTTCTCTATCGTGATGTTCGGATTGAAAATTGGAAAACCGTGTAATGAGAAAAAGTACTTTCTGTTCGAAAAATGTTTAATGCATGGGTGGCATAGTGGTGGATAGCAAACTTTCTTTCCACAGATCCTGGTTGATGGAACGAATCTGCTCATCTTGACATGAAGAATTTAGGAATATCGCTACAGGAATTATTCAAATAGGATAATAACTACTAAGGTCGTGGTTTCACTGGTTTATGATTTTGCTCCGTGGATACGCTTGGAGTCTATAGGTAGAGCATGCATTTTCAGCTAGATTGGAGGGGATGGGAGGTGAAGGGAGGTGAAGGGAGTAGGTTCTGTCAATGCGGAGAAACTTTTGCTTTTTGTTTACAAGGTTGTGGTCCCTTTGATGCTTTTTTAACTTCTATTTTTTTGGTATCTGTTTGCTGACCTTTAAGGAAACTAAGTGGAATGGAAGGAAACCGTTTTCTGGGTTCTGGCTGATGTAGGTACAAACTCTTGTAGCCAAAGAGAAGGAGAGACAAGTCCAGGCTCTCCAAAAGCACCAAGTTATGGTGGAAGCCTATGAGCGAAAACAGTCGGCCAAAGAAATCGACCAACGAGTGGCTCCCATTCAGAAAACCTTTGTGGCGCTGAATGCGGAAGTGAAGGAACTTTTGCAGTCCATCGAGGACTGTTGATTTTTTTAACTAACGTTTGAAGGGAAGGCTCTGGTCAAGTCTTCACTTTCGGAGTCGAAGTACCGGTGGTGCTCTTACTTCTGCAATCGCTGGTTACCGTTGTACCCATCTTTATGGATATGTAAGTGCAGATATAATTGCCTTTTCTGTTATAACTGCAGAGAGGGAGTTCTATGTGTGTCTGATTCACAGGTGCAGTTTTGATCAGTCAGTTTCAGTTCTGGTATTCAGTTGTGCGCAGATGGGACGGTTTTTTTAGTCGGTTTTTGGCACTACAAAATATGTTTCCCCTTGAGAAATGAAAAATATTTGTAGAGAGATTTTAAGAACTTTCACAAAAAAAAATGATGTCCTCTTTATCTTATCCATACCAAAGTTTCTTTCTTTTTCCTTTTTCTATAGGAATGTAAGCATTCAGCTTGTAGTAAAGTTTTTTTTTGTTGACATTATGGGATCCACAATGTTAACATAAGAACTAGTTGTTTTTTTGTTGGTAAGTTTTAATTTGCACTGCTGAAGAAAGTCAAATATACATGGCATTTTGTCTGTGCCATTTTTCCTTTTTTTTCATTTGTGTTTGTTTATACCTTGTTTGTTTTTCAGTTCCATTTTTTTTTTGTCGTTTTTTTTTGTTCCTATTTACTCAGATGGTTTTACCATCGTGCCAGGTTTTCCTTTTTTGCTAAAATTCATTGTTTTTCTGGCTTGCTATTTTGACAAAAAAAGCTTCCTTTTGATTTGAGGAATAGGCAACTATATAATATTTTGACCTAGCTTGATTATGATTGTCACCCTTGATAATTTTTGAAGACTGATATGGTAGATGGCGATTTTTTTTCTTCATTTGGGTAAATGTGCCTACTTTCCAGCTTATCCAAAAAAACAGGATTTTTTTCACTTGTCATATTTAGGTGATTGATAGAACAAACCCAAATTATTTGTAGGATGTATATTCTCTATGGTGGGGTGCTCCGTGTATTGCTGTGTAAAGATTCGTTTCGCCACTTAAAGTCATATTTTTATTGTGCACGCTTGTCAACTTTTTTGATTGGAGACTGCCAATCGGAAGGTGGGATTTTTTTCTTCCAATCCGCAACTGTACACGGAGAGTAGATGCTCTAAGTGGTGCGTTAACAGTAATTGTGGTACACTGTAGTTCAGTTCTTTCTATAAATGTTGTGGGGAGGGCTATTCATCTTCCAGAAAGCCTCCTTAAGCCACATGAGAAAGTACCATGTCCCTGTAGTGATTTGAATCTTGTTTGATAAGAAAAGGTACAAGGTTCGTTAAGAATATTGACCTAAGTTAGGATTCTCATACTAAATATGAAGTGCACCTAGAAACTTGCTAAGAACAAAGGATAGTCACGAGGCCTTTCACAACAAAAAAATTGTTAAAACGAAAAAAAAGGCGAGGTGGAAGTTGCCTTTGTTTAGATGGTGGTTTTTTCCATTTCAATGGTCAACATTAATCAATGTTTCTGATGTTCCTATGATATATTTTTGCCATGGAATCATTGAACAAAATGGGTGCGGTGAGGGGGGGTTGGAACTATTTATATATTACATACAAAATAAGTAGAAAAGACGGAAGAGACAAGCGCGATGGTAAACCACCTGAGTCCATGGGAACAAAAAGCGTGGCAAATATTAAGTTGTTGGAGATAAGGATATACAACAGGCTCCCAACGCATAACTAGTTAATTACATGTTGTGACTATTTTACTTTGACACAATACGTAGTCTTCCAGGAAATTTCCGCCGGAAGGAGTGTAACAAGCAACAGATTTGGTTTTTTTTGTCTTGTAGAACAAAAGCTAATAAAAAGATATGAGGAAAGGCCCACACCTTAAAACCGAAAAAAGTTAAGTCAGTGTGTGATGCTAACTCGAGGGCCCCGACTTAGAGTGGTTTTTGTTTCACTTCCCTAAAACCTATAGTATCATATTGTAATGTTTTCCGATGGAAATCTCCTCTTACAAGTTGCTGACCAGTGGGAGTTGTCAACAAATTCTGCACTTTCAGGCTGCTTGTGTCCTGTTAGTTTGTACTTAGGACCATTATTGAGCGATGTCCTATTATTTTTTCCTTTCAATTGTTACTAACATTTTTAATACATTTTGTTGCTTGTCATTTGCTTTTCGCGTCAGTTTTTTGCGGTTTGGTTTCATGTTAAATTTCACATTCATTTTGCCTCTCAATTCATTCTTGTGCCCAGATGGTTGTCCATCACATTTTTTTTTATCTCTTTTAACTAAGGTTGGAAATACAATGCAAAATGGGAAATGTAGCGAAAAAAAGGAGGCCCATTCACTAAACACGGGTCAAGTAATTTACAGGTTGAGATCCCTTTCAATGTGGAGCAGTTTCAGGAGGTGGGAATACAATCTCCTCGGCTTATCACACCACTATTTTTTTCCCCTTTTTGCCCTTTTTTTTATTTCGTCGTTAATGTGCAACCTTGCATCTGTTCTTTTTCCCAATTCTGGATTTTCACTAATCGTTTGATTGTAAGAAGAGTATGGTCCACACTAAATTATGCAAAGAACGAGCCTTCCTGGATAGTTCCTTTTCACTACTTTTTTTTCAGGGTTCAGAACGCCGGGGGTCTGTGCTAGTCCTCCAAATCTAGGCCTGTTTCTATATTTGCTTGTAAACTTGTGTAACCCATTTTGAAACTAAAAGCATCTTCTGTTTTTGCTACTTCAGTTCGCAGTGATGATAAATAAACTCAAGTTTCTAGGGAACGACGGTCTGTTATCTACAAATTTCTGACTGTTCTGAGATGGGATGGCTTGTCAGGAGAAATTCACATACTTGGACACTGTCGGTCGTCCTGTTGTGGTCCTCAAGAGGAAGAATGTGGTGGCTGAGTTAAATATGCAAAACTTTGTGGTAATTATTCTTTTGCCTTTCTCTGTTGCTTACAGTACACTGTGGATCGCTATTAGCGTAGATAACACGAATTCGCTGCGTGTTTTTTTTTGCCCACTGACCACAAACTAGCGTTAATAAAACATTCTTTTTTTCTTAATGCTAATTATTTAGATGGTTTAAAATCAGCCATGTCCTTTAGAATTAATAACACTAATATAAACCCCAGGCTAATAATTTCTTTACTCTAATAGAGATTCACGGTTGCCTAACAAATGGTTTGTAATTTTAGGCATCGCTACATCAGTGTTTCAGTGCCTTGCTTGTATTTCTTTGTATTGAAAATGACATTAAGAACTATAATAATGAGATACATTCCTAATCTAGGTCTGAGTGATGTGGCTGCTTGCTGCCAACTCTTTTTATGTTTTCAGGTTGAAAAATCCTTGACGAATTGACATTTAAGAACTCTAGTTGGTCTACCCTGGATTTATCATGTTTTTTATTGTATCTTTTACTTCTGGTGAATTTGATAGATCTGTTTGTTACACTATATGGTATATGGAAGGTGTACGAAACCCTATCTTAAAGCTTCTGATGCTGACATAAGTTAGAAGGATGGATGGATGTCATCTTCTTTTTTCAGGTTCTGTACTCTTTTTCTTCAATCTCTCAGCTTGTCGAACCTCTTCTTTTGGTTATTGCTTTCCTTCTCTTTTTCCTCACTTGTGTGAGCTATGTTCGATTTGACTTCGCAATTTCTCGCCACACTCCGTCATACATAGCCAAAATGCAGCAAGAAGAGGTGAGGGCTCACTTGGTTGCTCGAAAGATTTTTGGGCGTTTTTTGGGTGTTTTTGAGGCGTTTTTTGGGTCTTTTTTGGGCTTGTTTGGGGCTTCTTTTGGCCTTTGTTTCTGGGTTTTTTGGGGTTGGGGAATTTAGAGCTTTTTGATTTGATGGAAAACCGAACAGTTTTCTGCTTTCCTGTTATTGTCATGCCTTTTTTTCTGCCAGAAAGCAGTGGACATCCCGCTTTTCTGCTTGTTTATATGGAGCTGGAAAGGGTGTTCAAAAAGTTTTTGTGGTCGATTTTCAACACTCTGGATGAATGAGTTTTTGACTTGTCTGAATCAAGTGGAACGCATTGCAATGATCTCTCCATGTGGTGTTATTTCCTGTGAATGCTACACTATCTTTGCTATTAAGTCCAAAACGATTTCATTTACAAAATTGAGAGGAAAATTGAGGCTGTAGTGTTAATGTAGGAGCCCCGTTCTCTGAATTTGTATGTAATGTCTTGTGGTTCTTGCTGGTCCCAAAGCCAGGCTCGTTACAATGAATGTTGTAGTGGTGTCTGAGATGCTCAATGTTTAGACCCCTTTCTGTTTTTCTTTCCAGAATTTGTTGTGTATGCGTTTTATTTTGGGTGGACCCATTGTGTTCTGTTTAAATGGTGCAGGCTGTGTATTTCTGATTAGTCCCTGTCAATCTTGAAAACATAATGTATCTAATGGTCCGTAGTGGTCCGTGGTCTGATGATTGGTTTGTATGCCTTCATTCAATCTTACGGAATTTTCTGTCAAGATTAGAAAGCTGAGTGTTCCACGTATTGTCTCATACTTTGTCCTCTTTGCCCCATAATCATTGTATTTGTACGTGTCATTCTTTGTTATTTTGTCCCTTACTTTTTGTGTCTTTGTCCTCAGGTGCAAGATGCTTTGCAGCTACTTTCAAAAAGTAAATTGTTAGTCTTGCCGACAATTAGTAAACAAGACTAATTGTCCCATATTCTTTGTTCTTTCTTTCTTTGGATTTGTCATATATTCTTTATAGTCTTGTCTTTTTTTGTGTTCTTGTCTCACTCTTTTTGTTCCTTCCTTCTGTTCCATGTTCACGCGGCACAGGTGCAAGATGTAATTGAAGTCTTGTCTACAATTCGTAGACAAGTAGAGGAGATTAATTGTATTCTTGTCTTACTTTTTTTATTCTTTTCCATGTTCGCTGGGAACAGGTGCTAGATGCTTTGCAGCGATTGCAAAAAGTAATTTCGCAGCGAACTTCTGCAACTGAAAAACTGGATGCCTCGCTTCACGCTCTCAGTAGAAGTGGAAATGTGGCTGCAGCAAAAACCGCTCGAAAAACCGCAGAGGCCACTCTCAGGGACTCCAGCAAAAACCTCAAAACCATCACTGATGCTCTGGAGGCCATGCCACGTCCACCCTCTGTCCTCCCCAAAGTAAAGTCCCTCTGCTTTGATTCAAATGGGTTTGGTGGGTCTCGGCGGGTTACTCTGAACTTGGTTTTTTGGTTGAACAGCAAGGGGGGATAATTTGCTGAAAGCGTATTCCACAAATTAGGTTTTTTCCCTTCTGGCTCAACTGATTTTCATCAAATATACTTGTAAAACCAGGATGTTGAAAGTAGAGTAGCAGAACAAAGTGGTTTGCATCTCTAAAGCTACCTTCTTCGTTCTGCTGCACCACGCATCTCCTTAGAAGGTTTAAACAGTATACAGGTACCAGTCCTCAGCAACAATTTCATACCAGTATAGCTTCGGTATCTTTTACAATGGGTTTTAGGTGCTTTCTTGGGCTCTCCCCCATCCGTTCTTTTAAGTTTCAGTCTTGGAACTGTACTTGTTGGTCCCTGATCCACCACCAGCAAGACCAATGCCCCGTTTTCTTCATGCAATTTACTATCTCGTTTTTAGACACACCTTCTCTTCTCCAAAATATTTTGGAGCTACTAGCTGAATTTTTCCGGGCCTGAAGTATGTGGTCAGAATTCTGTACGAAATTTGGATAACGAAATTTGAACGCACATGCATACTTTTCAATCGAAATTTGGTTTTGTTATGGACGCCACTGAGACCAAAATGCCACGTTCTTAATTTTTTGTCTGGATGGGGAAAAATGTTTACTTGAACCTTGATATAACTAACATGAGTCGCCACGTACTTAACCTGTCAGTAATTCTCCGTACAAATTACAACCCATTGACAATCAATTTCAGATACAATTGGAAAAATGCGTTTTCAAGGGAAGAGACTCTCCCTCAGGTGACGCAAACTAACTCGTAAAAGTGAAGTAAATCTAGATTTACTTTCAGTCATTACAAATTATGATTGAGATGATGCAAGCATTTTATACTTAGTACCGACTGCTATTGAACTACACCGACCTTGCTATCAGAGTTTAGCATGCATTTTTCAGGCAGTCGGATGTGTTTAACTTTGTGGTCGATCGTTGGATTCTTTTTTCTGAGGCAAACAATCGAAATGTAACGGTACTTCTCTATCGTGATGTTCTGATTGAAAATTGGAAAACCGTGTGATGAGAAAAAGTACTTTGACTGTCCGAAAAATGTTTAATGCATGGGTGGCATAGTGGTGGATAGCAACCTTTCTTCCCACAGATCCTGGTTGATGGAACGAATCTGCTAATCTTGACATGACGAATTTAGGAATATCGCTATGGGAATTTTTCAAATAGGATAATAACTACTAAGGTCGTAGTTTCACTGGTTTATGATTTTGCTCCGTGGATACGCTTGGAGTCTATAGGTAGAGCATGCATTTTCAGCTAGATTGGAGGGGATGGGAGGTGAAGGGAGGTGAAGGGAGTAGGTTCTGTCAATGCGGAGAAACTTTTGCTTTTTGTTTACAAGGTTGTGGTCCCTTTGATGCTTTTTTAACTTCTATTTTTTTGGTATCTCTTTGCTGACCTTTAAGGAAACTAAGTGGAATGGAAGGAAACCATTTTCTGGGTTCTGGCTGATGTAGGTACAAACTCTTGTAGCCAAAGAGAAGGAGAGACAAGTCCAGGCTCTCCAAAAGCACCAAGTCATGGTGGAAGCCTATGAGCGAAAACAGTCGGCCAAAGAAATCGACCAACGAGTGGCTCCCATTCAGAAAACCTTTGTGGCGCTGAATGCGGAAGTTAAGGAACTTTTGCAGTCCATCGAGGACTGTTGATTTTTTTAACAAACGTTTGAAGGGAAGGCTCTGGTCAAGTCTTCACTTTCGGAGTCGAAGTACCGGTGGTGCTCTTACTTCTGCACTCACTGGTTACCCAGTTGTACCCATCTTTATGGATATGTAAGTGCAGATATAATTGCCTTTTTTGTTTTAACTGCAGAGAGGGAGTTCTATGTGTGTCTGATTCACAGGTGCAGTTTTGATCAGTCAGTTTCAGTTCTGGTATTCAGTTGTGCGCAGATGGGACGGTTTTTTTAGTCGATTTTTGGCACTACAAAATATGTTTCCCTTTGAGAAATGAAAAATATTTGTAGAGAGATTTTAAGAACTTTCACAAAAAAAAATGATGTCCTCTTTATCTTATTCATACCAAAGTTGCTTTCTTTTTACTTTTTCTATAGGAATGTAAGCATTCAGCTTGTAGTAAATGTTTTTTTGTTGACATTATGGGATCCACAATGTTAACATAAGAACTAGTTATTTTTTTGTTGGTAAGTTTTAATTTGCTCTGCTGAAGAAAGTCAAATGTACATGGCATTTTGTCTGTGTCATTTTTCCTTTTTTTTCATTTTAGTTTGTTTATACTTTGTTTGTTTTTCAGTTCCGTTTTGATTTTGTCGTTTTTTTTTGTTCCTGTGTACTCGGATGGTTTTACCATCGTGACAGGTTTTCCTGTTTTGCTAAAATTCATTGTTTTTCTGGCTTGCTATTTTGACAAAAATAGCTTCCTTTTGATTTTGGGAATAGGCGACTATATGATATTTTGACCTAGCTTGATTATGATCGTCACCCTTGATAATTTTTGAAGACTAGGTGATATGGTAGATGGCGATTTTTTTTCTTCATTTGGGTAAATGTGCCTACTTTCCAGCTTATCCAAAAAAACAAGATTTTTTTCACTTTTCATATTTAGGAGATTGATAGAACAAACCCAAATTATTTGTTGGATGTATATTCTCTATGGTGGGGTGCTCCGTGTATTGCTGTTAGTGCAAAGATTCGTTTCGCCACTTAAAGTTAAAATTTTATTGTGCACACTTGTCAAATTTGTTGAATGGAGATCGCCAATTGGAAGGTGGGAGTTTTTTCTTCCAATCGCAACCGTCGGATGAACAATCCGCAAGTGTACACGGAGAGTATATGCTTTAAGTGGTGCGTTAACAGTAATTGTGGTACACTGTGTAGTTGTGTTCTTTCTATAAATGTTGTGGGGAGGACTATTCATCTTCCAAAAAGCCTCCTTAAGCCACATGAGAAAGTACCATGTCCTTGTAGTGACGTAAATCTTGTTTGATGCGAAAAGGTACAAGGTTTGTTAAGAATATCGACCTAAGTTAGGATCCTCATACTAAATAAAAAGTGCACCTAGTAACTTGATAAGAATGAAGGATAGTCAGGAGGCCTTTCACAACAAAAAAATTGTTAAAACGAAAAAAAAAAGGCGTGGTGGAAGTTGCCTTTGTTTAGATGGTGGTTTTTGCCATTTCAATGGTCAATATTAATCAATGTTTCAGATGTTCCTATGATATATTTTTTGCCATGGGATCATTGAACAAAATGGGTGCGGTGAGGGGAGGTTGGAACTATATTTGTTTATACATGCGAGATAAGTAGACAAGACTGAAGAGAAAAGCGCGATGGTTAACCACCTGAATCCATGGGAACAAAAAGGGCGGCAAATATAAAGTTGTTGGAGGTAAGGATATACGACAGGAATCTAAGGCATAACTAGTTAATTACATGTTACGACTATTTTATCTCGACGCAATACGCCGTCTTCAAGGAAATTTCCGTTGGAAGTGTAACAAGCAACAAATTTGGTTTTTTTTGTCTTTTATAACAAAAACTAATCAATAGATATGAGGCAAGGCCCACACCTTGAAAACCGAAAAATGTTAAGTCAGTATGTGATGCTAACTTGAGCGCCCCGACTTAGTGGTTTTTGTTACACTTCCCTATAGTAACATATTGTAATGTTTTCCGGTGGAAATCTCCTCTTACAAGTTGCTGACCAGCGGGAGTTGCCAACATATTCTGCACTTTCAGGCTGCTTGTGTCCTGGGTTTGTACTTTAGGACCATTATTAGCGATGTCCTATCTTTTTTCCTTTGAAGTTTTAGTAACATTTTTAATACATTCTGTTGCTTGTCATTTGCCGTTTGCGTCAGTTTTTTGCGATTTGGTTTCATGTTAAATTTCTAGTGTTGTGTATCGGTAAGCATTTACCGATAACCGATATTTACCTTTTTTCGAGTTTCCGATAATCGATATATTGGTTCGATATATCGCTCTCGGTCTTATCGCCGATAAGTAACCGATAATATCGGGTACTTATCAGCGATAACACCGATAACGATAACTATCGGCGATAAATGTACGGTCCGTACAGATAAATGTACGGCATGTACACTCAGCTATACGTCTTATTCCCCGGACGCGCAGAAAGTACAGTAGCCGCCATGACGTCTGTACGGTTTTGGTACGGATCCAATATAAACGATGTACCTTTCACATCCGACGCCATGGCTTTGTCCCTTTATTCCTTGGGATCCATTGGACACCTGCCACGTGTCAATCTGTCAGATTTTTGGCGTAAGCTGCCAAAAGAGCCATTCCGGGATGCCAGCGCTCACGCTGGCCGTCCGCTCGTACTTTTTAATTCCAAGTCGTCCGTTCAATTCAGGCGGCGCGCAGAATATTATTTTGCGCCCGTTGTACTTTGTTTCCGCCGTCCTTTTTCCCTTCCATGTTCACCAGTTTTTCTGTAAATTCCGTACATCGACGTAAAAACATTTTGTTCAGTTAACCGGCCAGTGTTTTCTGTGTTGCGTTGTTCGTAATAATTTTCAGTTAAATAGTTGCGGAACAGATTCGTATACGTGGCATGCCACGCTATATAATGTAAATAGTATAATACAGTATTTAATAAGGTAATATAGTATGCGTACTATATATTTTTTTAGTTATCGCCGATATGGAATTTGTTGGTCTCGAACCGATATATCGGTACCGCTGACCGTTCGATAACCGATAACTATCGGTATCGGTGTTATCGCGATAAGTTTTTTACCGATACACAACACTAAAAATTTCACATTCATTTTGTCTCTCATTTCATTCCTGTGCCCGGATGGTTGTCCATCACCTTTTTTTTGTATCTTTTAACTAAGATTGGAAATACAATGCAAAATGGGTAATATAGCGAAAAAAAAAAGGCCAATTCACTAAACACAGCCTCGATGGAATTTCACAGGAAATACTCTCAAAATATTAAGTCACATTTCACTACAAAAATGAAAAAAACAAATGTACATAGATTGTGACACTTAATGTACACCAGAGGCCATAAATAAACCTCTTGACAAGTATTGTACAACAATTATCTTCCTTTCATTTGTACTAAAGCATAAACATGAAACGTAATCGGTTCAGTCAAAGTCAACGGAACCGTATTCCCGTGTTGCCCACAACTTTGTACCGGAAAAAGATTCACGTCCCCAGAAGTAAACCTCTTGACAAGTATTTTACAACGATTATCTTCCCTTAATCTGTACTAAAGCATACACGTGAAAAAATTATCAGTACAGTCGAAGTCAACAAAACCGTATTCCCAAGTTGTCCATAACTTTGTATAGGGAAGAAGAGTATAGGGAGAAAAAAGATTGAAGTTCCTCAACAATTTTCCAATAACAATTTCTCCACTAACCTCAGAAGAATCTGACGAGAGGGAGAGAGAGAGAGGAGAGAAAGAGAGAGAGGGGAGGGGGAGAGAGGGAGAGAGAGAGAGAGAGAGAGAGAGAGACCGTAAGATTGTGATTGCAACAAAACAAGATAAATTGAGTTCACGGGGTGAAAAACACTCAAAAAACCCTCAAAAACCCTAATATACCGTCGTTTGAGTTACATTAGACCAATTGTTCCTTGCTTCAAGTATTCGGAAAAAGTTAAAGTTTGGGTCCTTGATACTCGTAGTGACCCACAGGATAGAGCTCATCCATACTGCAAAACGAGGGACGGCACCCAGGAGGAAAAATAGCAATAGAAAGAAATTAACTAAAATAGCAAATTGAAATACCGATGTCAAACATTTTTTTTTTTTTTTAAAATCTATTGCCTCCTTCCTCACCAGAGTTGAAAAGTAGATTTGCATCGTCAACAATCTCACAGTCTCGACACAACCCACGATTATTTGATCTAGAACGCAATATTTTTGAACTGTTAGTTCCAAAAAAAAAAAGAGCGAACAAAAACATTATGTTTAGAACAAAACCTGAGAAATGTACCTAAAAACCTCGTCATGCGACTTCAGAAGTAGCTTTGAACTTTCAAACAACCAGAACATAAAAAATAGTCTTGCCTGGTTTTTGAAAAAAGGGCAGATACAGGAAATAATGTATATACTTTTGAGTCCATTACGGTAAGTGAAGAGATAGAGAACTCACCTCTTCACCTAAAAATTTATCATTCCCATACATTTTGAGCTCCCTATTTTAAAGAAACGAAGGAACAAACAGTGAACAAGAAGAGGACTCACTTTTTCCCAAATTCCTAAATTATTAGCGGATTGATCATGCCTCGTGAGATATAAAACTCGCCTCTTCCCCCAACAAGTTATAATTCCCATACCTTTTGAGTTCATGATTTTAAAGTAAAGAAGAAATAAACAGAGGACTCACCTGTTCCCCAATTCCTCGATTAATTGAGAAGTAATCATACTTCGTCGATACTTTCCATAGGCAGGAGTCGCCGATCTTCTAACGAGCAAAGAGGCGGCATATGCGGCAGCCATGGCTGGATTTGGGGACAAATTATCTCCTATCTTTTTCTTCTCCTCACTATTTTCTGGTTGGTTCTTGTAGAAGGTATTTGCCCACGCAAGAAAGACAGCAGTGCTGTTTAATTTTGGGAAACAAGAAGAGGGGAGGGGAGTGGAGGGGCAAAGTATAAGAAAAACAATCTCAAACATGCATATCATTGGCAGACCACAATACCACATATATTGAACTGAACAACTCGAACTTATTCATTTCTGTTAAAAAAAACAAGGTTTGAACTTTATGCGATTTGGACTGTAGTTTAATTACTATAAGTTAGTATTTGTAAATACAAAACCTTAGTAACTGTGTACAATATGGCAAAATGCACATAACACACCACATTTTGACGAAAAGGTTCAGCCCCATGATCTGACGTCAGATGATAGCAGCTGTGACGTGACGCCTACTGTTTCCCTGAAAGAAAAAATAAAATAAAACTCGAACAAAACCTTCCACGCTATTTGAGGCGGCCTGGCAAACATCTTTTGCCTGTATATGTTGCTGTATATTTTTGCAGCACTTGATTCGTTTACAATGTATATCAATCTTTCACTTTTGACATTCTGACGTGGAAAATTTTGTATTCTGTGAATTTGATATTTTACTAAAAAGTTAATAAGCAAGCATAAAATGCCCATGCGATTTCACACTTTTGAACAAAAGTTTGGGGAATGAAACAGGCAGTTGTTTTTCGAATAGATAACACCATATATAGTTTGATTTCTTCAAGTGTTTGTAAAAAAGGAGGATGAAAATCTAAATATTTTACGTTATAACAACATTCAAAACGTAACTATCAAAACCTGCCTATGAAAATGGTTCTAAAAGTTACAAAGCCAATAGCTTCCCTTTTGACGTCTTTAGTAATCAATAATATAATGTCAAGTACTGCTGTAACTACTTCATAAGTGTTAGATAAACGGCCTTTTGTTTTTTGCATGACACTGGTAAAATTTTAGTCAATAGCATAGCTTGTTTGATCATTTTCTAGTATGTTGAGATTCCAGATGGACACCTTCTTAAACCACTATTTACAGTTCAATTTTTGTGGTAGTACAGTATGACAGGAGAGTTTTAAGGAGAAATACTATTATTAATCAAAGCAGAAATTTGAAATTTTTATTCAAAGGAGTACAGTATTGATAAAATCAAATATTCATGACTACATAATAATCACTCAACGTGGAACCAAAGATATTTTAGAAATCACTTCATCCTCTTTCACTTCTTTTGTCTGTCCGTAGCACACTGGGAATAAACTTGTTTGTATCGTGATAATAATAATTAAAAAAAAAAAAAAACAACAACAATAGTGACATATTTGGGGTCCCTCACCTTCCTGCAAGAACATCTCCTTGTCCCCCACATCTTCGAGGAGAACCGTAAAGACCCATCTTTAAAACTGTTCAAACCCCCTATCCTTCTCTTTCAGCTTGAGTGGTCAATTGCAAAAGGTACCACAACAAATTAAGGGTTTTCTCTTAACTCTTATTGAAACTTTTATCAGTAAATACAGTGGGAAACATTCAACATAGGACAAGACATTTCCACTTGAAAAAAAAAGGCTGACCTGGCAACAATACAAAATACATAACAAGTTTGTATTATTTTTCTACCTGCAGCCTGGAAAACTTAACAATCAAGATTCAAATAGTTATTAAAAGCTGAAATTGGCTGAAAAGTCAACAATTGAATTAAACCATAGACCACTTATTTTTTTCTGAATGGTTAGTCAAAAAGGATTCTTTCAATTTCAATATAAGAACAAACTTATGGACATCCTGACTTCTTAAGATTTAATGTCCCAGCCAACAGAGGTTCCTTGGAAACACCGAAAAAGGGGTAAGAAGGTAAAATGAAAAGGTTAATCCATACCTTCGTATCCATCACTGATCAAATCCACTGGTCCCTTTTGTACAATAGTCACATTTCCTAAACTGCCCGACAACTCAAACCCCAAATTTAACGAAAGTCAAACACGGTAGATAATTTGGACGCAATCAAAAAAAATTAGAAAGAAGATGAGTTTCCACCGTTGAATTTTTTCTTCTAAGAAAATATACCATAAATCAAGAAATTAAACCCACAAACACAGACAGCAAAAAGAAAAGTTGATGCTAAAACAAATAAAAATAAAATAGAACAAGCTGAAACCTGCCCTTTTGAAGAAAACATAACACAAGTACAATCTGAACTGACTGAACTACTGAAATCAACAAGGGAAGAAGGAAAAAAATAGGCAGAAGTCTGGTGGAGAAGACAACAAGAGAGGAGAAAGAGGACGGAGAAAGAGAAGGAGAAAAAGCAGTCAAGATCACAGGATGGATAGAAAGAGTGAGTCGAGGGAAACCATGGAGGAGGAGAACTAAAGAGAGAGGGACAAAGAGAGGAAGAGGTAGAGTATTTTGAGAGGAAAAGAATACGAGGACCTGAACCAGACCTTGATGCCAAAGATTTCAGCTGCCCTGGAAGATCGTTGTCATCTGGTTTTTTTGAAGTGTCGTGATTTATTATTTTTGCCAAAAGACGTTTATGTTCGTTTAAATTGGGAGTGAGAACAGCAAGTCGATAGCCATGAACCAATTCTGGTTTGTCAGTCACAATGGAGAGAGCATCCTGGAGAACGCAATAAAAAAGGAAGAAAAAAGATTTACAAAGAACACAAGCGACTCTTGTTGCATTTTTGGGAGCTTCCAGAGATCACTATGGATGGTGTAAATTGAAATGTAGAAATTGAAGGAGAGGATTGCCGACATGGAAGAGAGAGGGGAAGGGAGGGAGGACAGCAAATGATGTCGAGATGATGACCATCCCCTGGAAAAATGTCTTAACTCTTCACGACAAGTAATATTGACAAAATTTACATAAACTTGGATAATCACATCGGAATACAATTTTGAGATTTTCACCCGAAACTCATCCGTTTCTTGGTACAACATTACTGAAGAAATCAACTATGACAGTCTTTTGATAAGCTCAAGTCGAAATCACTGAAGAAAAACCACGGAAGGGCGGGGGTGTAACAAATCCACCACTGTTCCGTAAATCTTCCACTTTCTTATTTAAAGCAACAAAATATTAGTGAGGTCTACATTAATTGTGAGCCAGGTCTGTCCGATAATTTTTTTGAACAGATAAGCTTGACCTATCTATTAGAAAACATGAATTAGAGTGGATTCACACCTATAGAAATTTTGCCAAGTTAGGGAGGACTGGTAAATGGACTTACTCCATCTATAACCATAGGAATGTTATTTTCGCGAGCATCCTTCATAACTTGCGCCACACACTCCTGCAAAAAAAGTAAAACCCATGAGAACAAAACAAAGGGAAAAAAAAAAAACAAAAACAAAAACAGATGAAAATTCCGCACAGGAACTTTGTCTCCAAACCACAATGCATGATATGACAAGCTGTTGGTTAAAGAGAGATGCGAAGACCGATGAGAATATTACAGAATGTACTGATAACTATGCATTTCAATAGACTGCATTTGTATACGACACATCAATACAACCCATGGTCAAAAGGATTCAGCTAGTATGACAAACAGAAAAGGAAAACGTGAAAAAGAGAGGATGACAGGACGCAGAAATGGAGAAAAAAAGGGAAGTAGGATGTGAGTGAGGAAGATGGAGGGGAGATGTCAAGGGCAAGGGAGAGAAGAAGACAAGTACATAGAGGAAAAAGGGAAAGGAACAAAGACATAGAAAGATGAAAAGGACTTATTTTGACCAGAAATAAGTCCAAAGAACACACCATGAGAAGAGGATCACGACCGAGTCCAGGTCCGAAAACAAGACAGTCGAAACGTGGTAACCATTTTCCTACTTCTGCAACCACCTGGTTGACCAACTGTGCTTTGTCCTCTCCTTCCATTCTATTATGTGACATTCACATATCCAATGTACATCGAAGTTAGTGTGGATTTTACAATCAGTGTCACATTTTTAAAAACTGTGGACATTGCAGCAAGTGTGGAGCTTTTTAATTCATTAGGATTCTGTACTGGGTGTGGATTTTGTAATGTGTCAAAATAAAAATGAGTATGGACTTCATGAAAGAATGGATCTTTAATTGGTGTTGATTGCGTCAGCTACTAAAGATACCTGTTCACACGACTTCATGTCTGGTGCATTAAAATCAGGTGTTTTCTTGAAGATAGAAAGGAGCAAGGAGGGAGAGGGGGAGAGAGAGAGAGAGAGATAAAAAGTCGTACTCACAAGGCTTCCCAGGATTCTCGGAGGACAGGATGGACAATCAATTCGGGACTATAGCTTTTAATCACTGTTGCGGCGTCTTTGGAACAAAAGACGTGGGACAAATCTGCTCCCTGCACAACAATTCATCCAAAAACTTTGTGGATAAAAATATTTTTTTAGGAAGTCTATTTAGTCTACATTCCATAATCAAATGAAAAAATTTAGTATAAAATATGAGTTGAGGTGGACAGGCCTTCTTTAAAAGCATCACATGTGAAACACTATGTAGAGTTGCATTGTTTTTATAATGATAAACATGCCAAAAAAATCCAAACTATGAACACAAAAATTCATTTAACCATAATACATACACGCATGACAATTCAATAACACAAAAAAAATAAAAACTGGGATATCAAGGCATATACAACATGCAGAAATATCCAAATGTTCTTCAAGATGGTTGATTTAGCAGTTAGAAAAAAAAAGGAACAAGAGTCTATGGCAGGTAATACAATGATACTGAAGGATTCCATGGATTTTGATGCTGAAAAATAGAAAAAAATAGTGGCAAAAACAAATCTTTATTCAGTGACATTATGATGACCAACGGTGTTCCTTTTCCAAAATTATCGTGGAGACGGAATTTCAGAGAAAGCCAAGAAAAGAACAAAAAACAGTCACTAAATTTTTGAGACTGTGATCACAAGATTTAGAACCAAACCCAACATCAAGTAGAACTTCGGAATTTGATTTTATCAAAAGAAAAAACCAAAACAAACAAAGGAAAAAATGAACAAATGCTTATACAAATAACCTTGTATTGAATCTATTTGAAGTTTATACCAACCATTTTGAGAGCAGAAAACGCTGCAAAATAGGGAGCTCCAGTGTACTCCCGACATCCTCCAACAACAGCTATTTTGCCTGTTTGACAATCCCCGATAAACAATAATAGAAAAAATTCAACTGTAATATCAGTTTATCTGAAACTCTTTTCTCGTACATTTTTGGTTTTCTAATTCAATATTTTATTTTATTTTTCCAAAATCAAAAATCTATCTTCCATTGTGACAAAAGTGTTTGCATAGAATTATAATGGCCTATAATTCATGACAACCCCCATTGTCCTAAAACCATATCTATATATTTGAACTCTTCCTGGGTTTATGTCTTCCTATCACAAAGGACAAACAATCTTGAATAGCATGATGCATTTCTTAAAAGCTATATATTACAATATATCTATCTGCGTGAAAAAAAAATGGAAAAAAATATTTGGAATGAAAATAAGAATGATTTCTAGATAAATGCTCAAACAAAAAACTGAACACGAGTGATTTTTTCCTTACTATTCCACCTACCTCAAACTCCTAATCAATCAAATGCTGAACCTCAAAGCTAAAAAAACAAAAACACAACATAAATCCAAGCACAAACCCACAAAATCCATTTAGACAGAAAAATGAAAAAAAAACTGCAAAAATGCAAGTAAGAAGTTTTAACACAGGAGAAGAAGTTTCAATACAGGAGAAAAACAGACAATTTCCCAATAATACTACTGAAAATAGTATTGTAGACAGAATGAACAAGTCAAAACTCAAGCAAATGACAAAAAATAAAATAAAGAAAATTGCACAGCAAAGATACATATGAAACTTCTAAGCTGAACATGAATCACGAGGCATCCAATGGTGGTTCTTGAAGGAAATAGATCACCAATTTTCAAAGACGAGTTTTCAAAAATTTAAACATTCAAAAAATTGAACAATCACAAAATGAGAAGAAAAATCAAAACAAATGACAAATAAAATCAAAACAAAAAACAGTGTCTCGAATCAACACACAAAATAAAAAACAGGAAAAGTGGGTCAAAAACAGAGCATTGAGCAACACAGCTAAAAGTCGTAAACCAGGTCGCATTAATCGATTAAATTAAATAATTAATTAATATATCAACGCTGGCAATAGAAATGGCTCCCTCACCTGCTTGTCCCTTATGCTTTCCTTGTGTTAAAGAAGGTACGAAAACTTGAATAGCTTGTATCGCGGAATCCATATCGACTTTTTTCTCAATATTCTTTTGAGAAAGAGAGTTGTTCTCGGTTTGTACCTGTCTCGCTGTCACTCTCAAAAATGGGAGATTAGGCACTTCTAACCTTGTATAAGAGATTCCTGGGATAGGAATAATCGGACGGGAGTTCTTCAAGTGATTTGTTAGTGTATAAGAAGAAGAAGACAAACTTTCTGTAAAAAAACTGGAATGAAACTGCAGATACACTACGTGACGTGACTTGTGACCGGTTACAACATTTCCTGGAGGATTTTGTAAGGTGCTGAAAGAGTTTGCGGAAGGAAGTTTTAACGTTTTGAAAGAGTTTGAGGGAGGATTTTTTAGAGGATGGAAAAGAAAAGAAGCTCTGGTTGTCAACATGAATGAAAAGAAAAAGATAAAAAGGAAATATGGAAACGTATTGCTAATTTCTTTGACTTTTTTAAAAATACGACTTTTCGATTCTTAATTTTCTTTTCCTCACCTTCTTTAAATAGTTAATTTGCTGTCTTTTACTCTTTTCTTTAGTCTTTACTGTCTTTTGGTCCGTTGCTGTGTTCAAAATCTTACCGTAGTAAAAAAAGAAAAAAAAAAAAAAAAAATCTTATGATTTACTTCTTGTAAGTCTTCAACGTAAACACTCTCTTTTGACTCCTTTCTGAACCTGTTACTTTTCCTCACCCTTATTCGTACAGTTTTTTATTGATTTTCTACTGCGGGATTGTAAAGCATTTCCGTCTCAATTATTTTTTGCATTGATACTTTCCTCAATTCTTTCCTCTATTTTATTCCTGTTAGTCAAAAATTCTAGATTGATTCAAAAATTACGAAATCCGACTATTTTGCGGTGCGCTTTCGGTTCCTTCTGGCAATGCACCGTAGAATAGTACGGCAATTTCTGCTTTAATTGTCTCCTTATTTTGCGGACGAAATCTTGGCCGTTCGAACTTTTCTTATTGAGTGGTACTGTACTCCCTAAACCTGCAATCGTCTAAACGATCGTTTCGGTGGCTCAAGCCTACCATTTAATCGTTTAGTGTTTCAGTCTTCAACACACGTGCAAAATTCAAAACTTATGCACAATTAAATGTTTGTCTCATGACCTTGTTGATGCTTTTATCTTCTCTGTAGAGCTACAATTAAGGTTGAATCTTTGAAACTCAATAAACCAATGATCTATTTTATTCAATATGGAACCCACACAATGATTTTCAGCAATGACGAGGGAAATTAATGGCATTATAAATCTAAAATCAATGGCATTATAAATCTAAAATCAATGGCATTTCAAGTTCGGTATTTTACGGGTGTTCAATACTAACATTGATCATCGAATATTCAAGTTTCAATTTTTAACATATTTAGACAATGAAATTTAAAAACCTTTTTTGTTGAAACTTCAGTTAGAATAAAAATTTACATTCATTTTAACATTGTAAAAACATCTCCAAAAAAATATATAAATGAAATTTTGGGACTTGCCGTTTAAATTAAGTCATTAAACTATACTGGTTCCATTGGTTAGTCGAATGACATTTTGCCGTTTAAACTTTTATTTACTTTAACTGGGTGATACCAACAATGGTATTCTAATTTATTCTCGTCGGACTTCTATACAACATGGCGCAAGGTAATTCTCCCGCTTCGTGACTAATGTCCGTTGAAAGAAAGGGCACTCATTTGGTTGTCAGTAATAATAAAGGTATTTAAGAGACTTTTGCCTGTCTCAAGACTGGTGCCTTATTGCCGCCTCCACTCTCGTCTCTTGCTTCTTGGTTTGGGAAACTTAATCCCTCAAACTGCTGTTGCTGTTATGGCTTGTGAGCGTCTTCCAGTATCTCTCTCATAGTCCTCCTCCTAGCCTGGTGAATCTGAGGAGGTCAATTAGAAGTTCTTAAGCTTCATTGAGATACGGTCAGTTTTCGTAATGAGTACAATATTTTGTTGATAATTTTGGGCTTCTTGTTCCTTCTTGTCTTCTTTTTGGCCTGTCCTTGATTGTATCTTAGTTTCTTTCACACGTTTTCCCTTTTAGTTTGCTTCCACCCGCGATTGGTTTTTCAGTTTCGTTTTTGACTTCTTTGAAAAAAAAATTGCCATTCATTTTACGTTCCCGTGTACTCAGATGGTTTGTAATCGTGCTTTCTTGTTACAGCCGTACTTATATTTTATGTAAAAGAGGAAAAATAGAGAGCGAGGGATGAAGAAATGGAGGGAGGGAGAAAGAGAAAAGAAAACATTAACTTCATTAAGCAAACCACACAAACAGTTCGCATTTATAAACAAATTATTTACATAAAAATCCCATAATTCACACCACCAGATTTTAAGCTAATCTTGTCTTCCTATTTCTTTTTGAAGTTTTGCAGAAATACAAAGTTGCAAAAAAACCTTATTCCTGTGAAAAATAACTACAGTGAACAATGGAACTCACAATTACAAAAAGTCCTTCACCTGGAAACCGAGACGGAAATATGAAAACAACACAAAAACAAAAACAAAACAAAAAGGAGAGAGACGGCCCCCAAAAAAAAATAAAAAATACACACTCTTATCTAACACACCAAACACGAAAAGGGACCATCACCCGGATCTATTGTTCCCTGCCAAATCTACGAGAATCGCACTAAGAGACAAACTAGGCATATTACTAAAAACACACTAGGTATAGTATCACATGACAAAATAACTAAAGCACTAAAAGAACAAATTGTCTCGCGTTTTGTCTTTCTAAAAACTGCACAGTCAGTACTGCACAAGAGAAGGTGACGTCACCCTCTTTACCACTCATCATCGTACTTTTTTAGGGTTTCGAATGCCACATTTAATATCTCTGGAAGGGGGAGTAAACCGGAAAACTAAAAGTGGGTTTCTAAGCAAATACCTGGAGACTTTTTTGTTTATAAGGACTTTTAAACAGTTTGAAAATGGTGTTCGAATGAAACATCCACATCCTCGATTGGAGAGAAATATGGTCGAAAGAAAACATAAATATTTTTCTCTGACGAACAGTGAAAATACCAACGAAAGAGAAGAATGTCCCGCCTTCAACTCGAGACTGAAATATCAGCAAATTTTCAAATATCCACTCTTTTTACGAAGCGACCCTGCAGCAGAAAAATAACACACAAAATATTAAACACTGTAACAAATAGAGGGCGAGGGAGAGGAAAAGGGACAGGGACAGGGGACAGGGAGAGGGAGAGGGAGGGGAGAGGATGTATGTTCACCATCCACAACAAAATCCCATCCAAAGAGTAATCTCAGCAAGCTAAAAAGCTTAACAAAAAAAACAATAATAACAATTTAGACATATATGTATATAAAAAAAAAAAAAAATGTGATGTGACAGCACACCTTCACACGGGGTCTTCGTTCGGCGTTCAGTTTCCGTACTTCGTAACGGACTTTCTTTGAAAACAGTCGTGTCCGTCGCTTCTCACGGTAGCGGAGAACCCTCGCTTCTCTGTCCTCTCCGTTCAGTCCATCCTCGCAAGGAGGAGGGATTCCCATATCTCCTCCTTCAGAAGCCATTCCAAGACTTAAATCGGGAACAACGGCGTTTTCCATGTAACACTGAGACAGTTACGAAAAATAAGAGTAAGACACCGGTTCAGTTAATCTCCTGGGAGAAGCAGGGAGGAAGAAAGAGAGAGGAGAGGGGCAGGAGAGGAGGGGGAGGAAGAAGGAGAGTGGCAGGTGAGGAATAGATGGAAAACAGTGGGAAAAGAACAGGGTAAAAATGAAATGGAGATCTTGAGCGAGAAGAGGGAAAGAGGGCAGGGAGATGGCAAAAGAGGGAGTGGCAGAGAGACAGAGGAGGAGATCAAAAAGAGAGAGAGGAGACTGCCCTGACCAATCAATGCGACTAATTAAGACACAGGCACAAACAAACAAGCACGTGAAGGGAAGGAGAAAGAGAGAGAGGGCAAGACGATAGAACAAGAAAAGACAGACACAAAGACGGAGAGATAGAGAACAAGAGGCAGAGAATCTGAGCTAAAGATCCAAAAGCAGAGAAGCAGAAAGATAATTTGTGTGGGAGAGAGAGAGTAGAAAATCTGACAAGAGCGAAAAAATAACGGAGACGGACCCAGAGAGACACAGACAGAGAAATTCAAAGAAAGAAAGAGAAAGTGAAACACAGAGACAAGTAGAGAAACAAAGAGGAAGGAGGAGAGACAAAGAGACAGGAAGAGAGACAAAGAGAAAGAAAGAGACATAGAAAAGAAAACAAAAGAAAAAGAGAAAAACAAAAGAAACTTTTCCAAATCAAAAAGACTTTTCCTACCGAAGGATCCGAAAGTTCCGATTCCTCGTGATCTCCCCTCGGGTCCTCACACCACATGGGAGTGCCTCTATGGGACCAGGCACTCATAACATCGGCAAAATTTAAACGGAGGGTAGGAGGAGGAGGAGTTGGAGCCCCCCCCCCTAAAGTTCCTTCTGATTGGAGGGAAAATCCTCCAAAATTTTCAAGATTTAAGTGAGAAGCAGCTCCTTCTAAATCCGCCTGAATAGCCTCTCTCATCGCCCCCCGGGGAAGTTGACCCACATTTTGAAATCCCAATACACATTTTTTGTCCTCTACTTGATTTCTGCCTTGATATTGGTCACGATCTCCTCCTCTCTCTCCACCTCCCTCTTCCCGTCTCTCACCCTCTCTCTCTCCCTCTCCGTTTCTCTCTCCCTCGGCACCTCTTTCGGCTTTCCGCCCTCCCTCTCCTTTGCACTCGATGTAACGATCTCCCTCGCGATTTCTTTCTCCCTCTCTCTCTTTCCCGCTCTCTCCTGGTCTCTGCCTCATCCTTTCATTATCCTTTCTCTCCTCTCTCTCTTCTCGAAAGTTTCGACCGCTCGGTTCAACAGTAGTAATTGAACTTTGTGGAAAATCTTGGTCCATATCTAATTCAAATTTTACTAACGAAGGATGAAAATGTCTTTCACCGCCTCCTCCTCCCCCTCCCCCTCCCTCTCCCACTCCGTCTCCTTGTCCCTCATGATCATGTGGATGATAACTATAATTATAATCATAATTATGGTTGTGATTTTGACTTTGGTCCTGGTTTTGGGAAGGATACTCGGAAAAATGATTTAAACTATTATTTTCGTCGTCACACAAACCCTCAAAATTTTCTAATCCGATGTTAAACTCCTCCTCCTCCTCCTCCTTCCTCTCTCCTCCCTCCTCCTCCAATTTCACCTCTCCCAACCCTTGACACGTGTCAAATCCTAGAGATGCCAGGTCAGTATCTCCCATCATTGCCTCCATATCCTCACACATATCGGTCGAGGCCCAAAGGAAAGAGTCCGGTCCTTCGTAAACTTCTCCCTCCCTCTCCCCTTTCTCCCTCTCCTCTCTCTCCCTCTCCTCTCTCTGCCTCTCCTCTCTCTCCCGCTCTCCTTGCTCTCTCTCTCCCTCTCCGTAAACTTCCTCTCCGTATTCAACCGTCCTTTCCCTTCCCTAAATTGAATGCTCCTTCAGCTCCCCCCAACTCCTCCTCCTACTCCTCCTCCTCCTACTCCTCCTCCTCCTACTCCTCCTCCCTCTTCATACTCCCATCCACCACTCTGATCCACACTAAATAGGGAGTCATCTCTGGATCCCAAAACTGGAACTACCCCAATACTCTCACTGTAATACATGTGCCCTCCTCCTCCTCCCCCCATGTTCCCTCCTCCCCCCATATTTCCTCCTCCTCCTCCTCCTCCTCCTCCTCCTCCTCCGCCTCCTCCTCCTCCTCCTCCTCCTCCTCCGCCTCCACCTACCACAGGACTAGAAACTGCTCCACCTCCGCCGCTTACTTTCCCCCCTCCTCCTCCTCTCCCTCCTTTTCCTACTTTTTGCGCCTTCTTCCCTCTCCCGTTTCTTGACTTCTTCTTCACCCCTCCCACCGATGACCCACTGCTAGAAGACAAAACCGACATTACCGTACTCCCCTCCTCTCTCTTCACACTTCTCCCTCTATCTCTCTCTCTCTCCCCTCCCATCCCCATCCCCCTCTCCCTCCCCATCCCCACTCCCACTCCCATCATCCCCCTCTCCCTCTCCATCCCCCTCTCCCTCTCCCTCCCCATCCCCATCCCCATCCCCCTCTCCCTCTCCCTCTCCCTCCCTCCCTCTCCCTTTCCCTCTCTCTCTCCCTCTCCCTCTCCCTCTCCCTCTCCCTCTCCCTCTCCCTCTCCCTCTCCCTCTCCCCTCCCCCCGTCCCTCCCTTCCTCTCCATCTTCACCGGCGCCCCATTGGCTCCCAGCGCCACTCGCTCGTGCCTCGCTGCCACGGCATTGGCGGAGTGCACCGTGACGTCACACGTGTGACACAGGTGGGCGTCGTCGGCGGCGCAGTAGAGAGCGGCCAAGCCGAGGAGGCACACGTGGCACCTCCGGGGAGGGCGAGAGAAGGGAGGGGGAGGGGGAGGGGGAGGGGGAGGGGTGGGGGTGGGGGTGGGGGGACTAGTAGGGGAGGAGGTAGGGAGAGGGTTGGAGGAGGGAGAGGGTTGGGGGAGGGAAGAGGGTTGGGGGAGGAGAGAGGGGGGGAGGAGAGAGAGGGGTAGGAGGAGGTATTGGTGGGAAGGGAAGGGGGGAGGGAAGTGGAGAGAGAGGTGGAGGTGGGGAGAGGGGAGGGGGTAGGGAGAGAAGTGGGGAGAGGGGTGGAGAGAGAGGTAGAGGGAGGGGTAGGGGTGGAGAGAGAAGTGAGGTTGGGAAGAGGGGTAGCGGTAGAAGTTGGGGTAGGGGTGGGAGTGGGGGTAGGGGTAGGAAGAGGGATGGAGGAGGAAGAAGGAGCCATGGAAACGGCCGGAGGGAGGGGGGGGGGGGGGGGGGGGGGGGGGGGGGGGGGGGGGGGGGGGGGGGGGGGGGGAGGGAGAATGGTGGAATGTACAAAAGGTTTGGGGAAGGAGAGAGGGAAAAGGGAGTGAAGGCAGATCGGAGGGGTGGAGAGAGGAGAGGAGATTAAAGAAGGAAGGGGGGAAATATACGACGTATTATATGATGAAGAAAGGGGGGAGAGTGAGATATGAAGGGAAGGTTTATGAGAGAGAGACAGGGAGGTAAGGAAATGAAAGAGGGAGAGAGGACTGATAGGGACAGGTAGAAGGGGGAGGGAAAAAAGGGTGAATAAATAAATGGAATAAAGGGAGAGGGAGAGGGAGAGGGAAAATAAGAGCGGGAGGGAAGGAGATAAAGTGGGTGGAGGAAAGTAAAGAGAAAGAAAAAGAGAGAGAGATAGAGAAAGGAAAAAAGATAAAAACAGGGCATGTGTGGACAAAAACCCTAAAAAATACAAATCGATACAAAGATCTTGACTGCGAGTACTGAAACCCTAAAATAAAATGTGACAGCTGTCACCAAATTATCACGAAAGCGGGTGTGCACCGTAAAATAAATGATGTGACGATAGAGGAAAACGTAGAAGGAAGATTCTACTATATTATTTGGAAGCCATGGATTTCTTTCTTTCTTTCTTTCTTTTTCTTTTTCTTTTTCTTTTTCTTTTTCTTTTTTTCGTTTCCTGCACATGAGAATTTGAGGATTCGACTCTCCTTTGGATAAAAAGAAGGACTGGTTCTATGTCAGAACTGCGCGGTTCGCAGTTCGCAGTTTTCCAGGGTTCTGCATTTTGTCTTTTTCCGCAATAACCGTACCCCATACAACAAGGCTTGTGACAGTTGTGAGATTCTTAAATCCGAATCAGTACTCCGCAGGTACAAAAGGGTATATTATTGTTGCTCGTTTCGGCTTTTTCAAGGACTTTTTTTACTCTTTTAGTCTTTTTCAAACAGGTGATAGAATCGGTATTTCGCGAACGGTTACAAGAGCGACAAACTTTTTTAACTTTTTGTTGGCCACTTACGGTACTGTACGGAACTGTACTGTTTCTACTGTACTGTACTGTATTACGTTTGTCTCTATTCACCTTCTTGTCGCTTCCATCGCTTAGGACGGAGCTACATGCAGAAAAGCGTAGCTCCAAAATTTCTGACGTGGCAAACAATTCGATTTAAATATTTTAATGCATTGCAGCGTCAGACGTATTTTAGCAATAGTTTGGAAACTGTACTGTACTATACTGTACTTTAATTACCAAGTAAGTACACATTAGATATTCGCTAATATCTTTTCATCGAAACACGTGTCATCCGCGTGCTGAGATGGATGCCAGAGTGGATTGACGCGATTGTCGTCTTCTCCAGAACTCCTGGAAGATACGACGACTAATTTCTCAATGGACAGTAATGATTCGTCTGACGTGGCCGCAGCTTTTGGCAGAAATATTGAAAGTAATGCATCGGCTTTTTAAATAAAGGCCAATAACTTCTATACGGTATTGAGCTGTTTTAAAGTTTTAACAATGGTTTTGAGACATGTGAATCCGACCTAATTTAGGATCTCCACTAAAGGCGTATTTTAGAGAGTTCCCGGACTTACCGCACGATTAACTTTGTCGTCTGGACCATAGTTCAAAAGTAGGTGAAAGTAGGCCAATACAATATGCCTATTGTATGCAAAACATACAATATGACCTTAAGACCCATATTGTATTCAGACCTATTTGGACCAATTAAAACATTCCGGCGAAAAATTGGACCAATTAAAACATTCGGACCAGAAATTTGTATTTTCACCGTCAGATTCGGAAGATCGGACGGTCGCTGATCAAAGTAGTGATCTAAGAAGATGGACGATCGGACGGTCGCTGATCAAAGTAGCGATCTAAGAAGATCACATGAAAAGCCCATAACACAACTTACGATAAAGGCGCCGACCAAAGGCCTACCATAAAAGCGCCTACTTTTGAACTATGGTCTGGACGTTAGGATGACATCGAGAAGATTTGTCATTCGTGACGTCAGAACGTAAATTTAAGACGCGACGGCTGGCCGGCCACGGCAGTTGACGTCAATAAAAAGAGCCGCAACAAAGCCGAAACGGCGAGATTTGAGAATGATCGTCTCATACTACAGTACACTCCATTTGAGTGTACTTAATATTGACCGTTGGTTTGATCATCGACGGTTTAGATCTGGAAGTGTCTATACCCGTCTTAACACAAGAGTTTAAAGTTAAAGGGCACAAAAAAGCTAATTAGGTTAATTAGGTTTCTTATTTCAAATCTCACAGGGTGATGACACGGTCGACGTATTAATTTTGAGGATAAATCGTACAGTTGAATGTTTGAATTCGGGTACGATTTACCCTAAAACTGTACAATATACTCTTAATCTTAGGGAATAATTATTCAATGTAATTTACCTAGTGCTTGTTATGAGTGCAACTTTGGCACTTCAAATCTTTTACTCTTTTTTTCATGGGTATATTATAGGGTCATAAAAAATGTTTTAAGATTGAGATGTCGACAACAACACACAAAATGTGAAGGGAAGTTTGTGGAATTTGTAGTTATAGTCCACCATTCATAAATTATTTTTACCACACCATAGCATGTCATTAATCTTAGCTTGAGCCTAACGCGTTAACGACAATTCACCTCTTAAAGTTGTAAGCCTTTCGTGTACTTAACTCAGCTTTTTTCACCTGGTTGTCAAGTACTTATAAGTACGATATTGTTATTTAGACAGGTGTTTTTTCTTGTATTGAATGAGTATTATACCAGTTTTTATAAGCTAGGCGAAAACAAAATAAATTTATGTTTGGGTTTTGCCTGCATCTTTCCTCTACGTGTAGACTTTACTTTTTCAATAACAAAATATTAAATTTATAACGATGGTCTTGCGAAAAAATAGTGGAAAAGTTGATGTTTCTTAACAAGAATAAATCGAATGTATCTACTTATTCCGCACATCCATTCATAAACTATACCTTTTCGCATATGCGAAGTACATGGACTTTTATATTACTTCGTAAGTTCATATAAATACAAGCATAAAAACTCTATCAAATGAATAAAACTTGTAACTAATTTGGAAGTTGGGTTTTATCACAGGTTACTTTATTACTTTATTTCACTTTTTTAACTTCTGTTGTTTGTTCAACAATAAAAGCTAAATAGCTATTAAAAATAGCTTATGACGATGCTTGTTGATAATACTGGTTTCTAAAAAAAAATAAAAATAAAATCTGAACCCCCTAAAGCCCATTCCTTGCAAAATTCACGAAATTCGCAAATGGATGTTGACCGCTACCGGAAACGCTTTTGTTGGTCACTCTAAAAACTGGCCGGAATGTCGGCACCGACATATAGGTTCACGATTTGGAATCATTCTCGGACATTCTGGATTGGATTTAATGACATGGAAGGCTGCTATAGATTAGGCCTTATGAAGCTTGCGTGAAGCTGATTGGCTGTAGAGGAATCCGAACCCAGATGAAGAAACGACGAGCATGCCATTTTTTTTGGAACCTTTCACACCGACGGATTTAGAAGGTACAGTACGGCGACGAGCAGAACCGCAGTCGTACAATTATGAAATATGTGCCGTTTAAGTGATACAAAATCGGACAAGATAGGATAGAATCAAGATGCATATCTCCATTTTAATATCTCGGAGATATATGGAAATATATACGTGCGAAGTGTACTGGAATGTGTACCTTCGTGTCGGTCAATTCACATGTCCTGCCGCATATTTTTTGTTTTTCTAGTCATGCAGACACGAGTCTGCTGTCATCAGGAGACGTAACATCGTGCTAGATCGGACGGTCCAACCGCAACATGGCATCTGTGTTTTTAACAATTTGCGACGCCAACTATGCAGGAGGAAAAATTTCGTGACTCGGTGTAAAACTGTAAATAACGAAAAGAAAACGATATTTTGCGGGAACAGAAATGGTGACGTTTTTGTCTAATGCCAGCGTGACATTTCACCGCCACGTCACATTGACATATGCCATTTATGACTTTTCGGCACATGGCCGTGTGAGATCCATTCATTTTTTTTATTATTATTAAATTTTGCAAGTACGACACCGAAGTTTCAGTCTTCCAAAGACGGTACGGAAATGCACAGTACCGTACGAAGGAGATGAAGCCTGCGTTACCGCCTTCTTTGTCGTCCGGACCGCTATTACTTATTAGCGTCAAGGTTTTTTTCGCCACTTAAAACATATATTCTCCGTACACACTTGTCGGATTGTGGATCTGACGGTTGCGATTGAAAGTTAAGATTCCCAACTTCCGATTGGCGGTCTCAAAATTCAACACGTGTGTACGGAGAAAAGATGTTTTAAGTGACGAAAAAAACCTTGACGCTAATAACGAGTCGCGGTTGTACATCAGAAACGACAAATTAGTGTGTAATTGTACAGGTAAATAGAATTATACACCAAGTACAGTACAGTACTGTACCGTATTGTACTGGTATTTGCCGTACTTTTGTGCGAGTATTGATTCTCTTGAGATTTCCAGCCGGCTGTAGAATCTCGCTGGCTGCTGGCTGAATATTCGAGGGAAGGCTGTACTCTTACGGAAAAGATATTGTACGGAAAGGCTGCTGCACGGGGGCAAGATAACCAGAGCGGATACATTTTACTATTTTAGATTCTCGTAAGGATACACCAAATCTGACCTGCTGTTTGGAATTGACAATATCCGTACTACATAACCAGCCTTGGCTTCGAGGATACCGTGCCCATGCAACCGTAGATTGTTACGGAACAACCTTTTGTCTTGTTGCGAGGATTCTGGTGCTGGATTCTCAGGTGTTCCTATGTTCGAAAACAAAAGTCGTCACTTAAAATGGTGACACTTGTAGACGCGATGTAGTTTTTTACTTTTTTACCATCGCAAAGACTTTTGAACAATTTTGAATTTTCCATTTCAATCAAGTTTTGTACTTGGATGGTTCTAAGCTTCGCGGTTTTGATAATAAAATCTTCATAAATAATTCCATTACACATTTGTAGACGCCATGTTTTATGTAACTTTTGTAGATGTCTGGTTGTTTGTGACATTTGTCGACTTGATGCTTATTTGTGACACTATCGACGTCACCAAGAATGACTATAGGCCATGCCTTCCCGATAACGTTTTTTTTACTTTTCTCCCTCGACCTGTCACCAAATTCCTCACAGAAACAGTCTAAAATTTATTTTCCAAGACCTTTCATCATGTTTAGTATCTGGAATAGGGAGTGGGAAAGGGAGGGGGAGAGGCGACATCGGCGTAAACTTTTTCAAAGACCCATGAATGAAAGTGGAGGTTCGAGACCCTTGCATTTTTATTCCCTTACATGAACGCCACCCAAAAAAAAAAAATAGCATGTACCACTTGCGTGCAAAAAAAGGTTTTTTTTTCGTTCCCGAGGTGTATCTTTGTTTTAAATGACCCTCTCGAGGTGACAACGTCGAAGTTCGAGCATGAGCTGGCGTAACGCGGCGATGGACCAAATAAGAAAAGACGACAAACCGAAGTACATACTATAAGCTAACCTATAACGCAAATCGTACTTAGGTTTTGTCACTTTGTTCGTATGAAAATAAAAAATCTCGGTGCAACAATTATTTTGGTGGAAACAACAAAAAAATCCTTATTTAGGTGCATGGGCGCACACCTTGAGATTTGGCATCATAGACGACCATTAGAGGCTGGTCTTGAAATTAGGGTGGAGGGATATTTAAAGCTAGGGGGGAAGAAGTAGACAGCCGGCATATCCTCTCGAGCAAGGGGAGGAAAAAAACAAGCCGTCTCCACAACCAATTTCTAGAAGGGGAAAAGACCACTCCGCAAAACAATATCAATTTGCATTAATGGAATAATATAAGAAACCCCCCCGTGAACAAAATACCCCCCACTTACCAATCGTCGCACTAGGGTCATAAAAAGTATCCTAGATTTGAATCAGCTAGTCGAAGGTCACTGGCAAACGAGAGGGTCGAGTGACGGTGGAAAAGCCTGGGAACTTGACGGTTATGGTGAATTGACTAGGCGTAAAAAGTAGAGTGGAACAATTAGTATCGTTAACAACCAAACTCCACCAAGTCCCCCGCGGGAGAGAAAAGGCCACGAGAAGAATTAGAAAAAAAATCAAACTCGCGATCAAAGCCCCGCGACGTAATAAAGTGTGGAGGATGTCTATGATGCGATAATCATAGGCGGAGAGAGATGAGACAAAATTACAGTTGTGAGAGGAACTGTGGGTGAGGCGAGGCTAGAAGGCGCGGTGGGTGAAAAATCTTCTCGAAAGAGCAAAAGCCACTCGAGGTTTAGAGAGGGTAGGGAAGTCGTCCACGTGGGACAAATGGGTCTAAATAGCAAATCAATAAACTAGGTCACCAAAGTACCCGAGCCACGCAGGCACCCGAATATTGCGACTGCCCTCGGATGTCGCGAGGGACTTGAAACCATGGTGAGAAGTAGAAGGAGAGGATATTAGAAGGTGTCAAAGCAACACACTTGACAGTTGAATAAAAAACGAAGTCATGTTTACCTGTTTCCATGGGAAATAGTTTTAGGCATGGCACAAGCCAATCTGCAGGGCCGATAATACGTGTCGTCCGCCACAAATGGGAAGAGGCAATAGTGACTTACGAATTAAGATTTTATGCACTTTCCAAAAGTGAACTCCCCGACCACACTCCATTTTTTTTTCGAGTCTGTATTACTTTTGGCGGTCAGACAATTCAAGCTTAAAATCTTTGAAGGTCAATTATTCCTAGGTTGCTGAAATGGCAATTAAATTCTCGGGTATAAAACCTCCTCGTGGCTTAACAACCACGGCATCCACCCAATCGAATCGGAAACCGGCTCAAAGTTCGTTTTTAATTGGTTAGAGATTTGAACTATGCGTTAAACATTTCACAAAGTTACTAAACCATGCTCATCTCCTTGTGTCGCCAAGGAATAATTAGGTGGTAGATCTCTTGGTTGTAGTAGTAGAAGGGCTTTCCGCACTAATTTTCTGAACAGAATACACCAAAGTTCAAACGTGCAAAAAAATAATTGGAACGTTATATGTGGCTTCCCGAGTCAAACTCATACAATTCTCAGAAAAAATCCATAAAACATAAAGTTAAGGAAAACCGCGGCCCATTTCCAATTGTTTTCGCACATTTGAACAACAAGATTTAGTATGCCCTATACAAAAAACTCTTAAACTTCAGAGATCATTACCACTAAAGCAACCTTCAAGAATGGTTAAGACAATTATGGAATTCAAACAAGTGGAGCCCTTGAGTCATTGCATTGAACATTATTTAGAGTTAATACATTCCTTTCCAAGGGTCCTTTCTTGTATTCATGTTGATTTGATCTCCTTGAAAAGTAGGTTGTAAAACTGTTGACCTCCAACAGACGGAGAAAAAAATATAGGTGGTGAATCGAATAGGTCTATACATATCGAAAAAAAATGTTGTAAAAAAAATTAAACAAATTAAATAATCAAAAGGCAGATTAAAAAGGTGACCAAACAAATAAACATCTCAACAATTATGATCTGGCAACTATATAGATTTTACCTTATGCGCTCTATTTTACCCTTTATCATCACTTTCTCCTCTTGTTAACTATTACATGTATAAAGAGAAGCAAAAACTTTTTTCAACAGGCTGGCACGGTACAAAAAGAGCGGTATTACAGAAATTACTACACTGAAAGTAACTTCAACTTCTTTCCTAATAAAGTATACACGAAAAAATAACTTTCTATAGAAAAAAAACAAAAAAGTAACTGGAAATATAGACCCAATATTGAAATGTTAACTACAGTTTTAACTCAACTTTATACTTCCCTCCTGAAGTGTCTGCAAAACCATGTAACTGGCCCACATCTTCCTGAGGAAACCACTCATTTTTTCCGAAATCGAAAACTTCCAGATACCCAAAACTATTCAACTGTTTCACCAAAAAGATTCCGTCGATTACTTGACCACGGCAAGCTCCCTCAATTTTCTGTGTTTTCTCATTTCCAAAAAGAGCAAAATGTGCAGTAAATATGATGAAAGCAAAAGTTCAAATAAAGACAACTTGAGATTCTACAGAGAATAAAAAAGTAGTTTGCCTCTCCCTTCTTTTATGGCATTACTTGGCGCAATTTTCATCAGTACTTTCATCATTCATTGACGTTTTTTTGTTTTCGCAATTCCTTTCCAATCTCATTTTTGACATTGCTTTTGAATTATTGGCAGAACCTTTGACATTGCTCATTTCGACAATATGTCAGTGTATTTTAAAATTAGTTCAGGCATATCATGGCAAAATATTGACCCTTTATGTTTTTCTAGAGGTAAGTTTGAAGGCGTAATTGACAATTCTCAGAAAGATTTCCCTCTTATATCCTGACATACCTGACAATTTGGTAAGAAAATCCAGGAGTCCGATGTACTGCAATAAATTTCAGCTGACCGCAAAGCTTCTCCAGTTGAATCATAGCCTCCGACAACAATTATCTTTGTCTACACCATCAGACAAGGGAAAGAAAACCGAAAATAAAACAACGGATCACCGAATTGAAAAAGAAAGTGCGTTCAGGAAAGATTTCTTTGCCATTCAACAAAAGTCACAGACAGTGGCGACATAAAGAAGAAGTTGAAGAAGTACATTGGCACAATCTACATGTATTGATTCACCGTTTACCTTCAGATACTGTTACAAGTAAAAAATTACTGAGTTAACCCGTGAGTTAGCATAGTAAGATTGGGAAAGAAACACTAATCTGAATGATTGAGCAATATCATAATAACCCGACAAAATCTGATAAAACCCAAAAAAACTAATAGTACCCTAAACCCAACTTTGTGGCAATTAGATACAGGCGTACCAAGAAATTAGAATACACCTCCCACACAAGTCCCCTACCCCACTAAATATAAGTTCATTTTTTTTTTAAACACACAAATAGTGTGGATCACAAAATTAGACTAAAAAAAGGGAAAGTGGAACACGAGCGTCCATAAAGGCTCCCAATCTTGTCTACGAGCTACTCCTGACCATACAGTTTTCTGTCCTAACTACTGGTTTCTCCACTCTAATTCCGGTGAAGGATGAATCTACGTGTAGGGAGATCATAGACTTTACCTTTTTTGTCACAGGATCGAGAAAAGCTGCTGCTGCGAAACCAAAACGAGCAACATTCATACATTGTCTTTTCGCCCAAACATTTGTGAGGACGTTACAAGAATCAAGTCGAGAATATACAACGCATGTGGATGGATGAAATGACAAAATAGGGGCTCGGCCACCAATTGCGAAAATTTCACAATCAGCTCCTGAATCCAAAACATAAGATTTGAAAAAGAACCCTTAACAGCAAAAGTGGAAGTTTTGGACAAACAAAATGGGTTGCTTTTGGATTCTGTTCAAGTGCAGTGTATTCTGATTTTCGCCAGAATTCCATTGAGAGTTAACTCCAAACAGTTTGAACTAGTTTCGTACAAAAATTCTGAATTTTGCCAGAGAAATGCATAAAATGTCAATTGTTCAAAATATCAAGATAAAATTAAAAAGTTGACAGAATTCCGAATTGTGGTAAAAATAAACATGTGGATTCAAATCTGACGTTTACTAAAAAAAAACATGAACACAACAAATATCCAGTGTGATTGCATTGTAAAAATCATATTACACCACTCACCGCACATAGTCTGGACACTACTCTGCTATAATTGCTGACTTTTTAGGCGTGCATGAATTAAAGTGGACGACAATATTGATGAAAAAAAACCTCGCAGAGTTCATGGTGTCCATCTTTATTTCTGTACAATTTCCCATCTACACTAAAAGAATTTTCACATTGGAACAGCAAGTGACAAGAGAGGCTCACCGACAACCGCAAGTTGAAGACGAAGTGGTGACGTTAAACAAGTTATTGGAGATCCATTGTCAGGAACCACCCTGATGGAGAACAATTCCTCGCAAAATTCCAGGTTTTTTTAGGAGAGGTTTTGAACCTTTCATACAATTACGCTGAAAAGAAAATAATCAGCATGATATGTTCTACGTTATGCTTTACAACTTTCTTCATAAAAAGATTGTATGGAAATACGACAATAGTTGTGGGCTTTATCTCAACCATGTGATAAAACTAAAATCTCAAGCAAGTTTTTGTTGAATCTTACGTATGAAAGGAGCCTTCATTTCCACAACTTTTAAGGAAGCGGGCACACAATCCTTGATAGGATAGATTGGTGTATTCATTTCCGATGATGAATATTACGGCTTCGGCAAAACCTTTTGCTTTACGAATCTGAACATGGAAGAAACCTAAAAAAAGTGAATTGCCATTCATCCATTTTTCCTTATGAACTCGCCAAACATACTTTAAACGGACGCTAGGCAACATACAACCATGCATCCTCTTTAACATTGATGTTTTTCTCACATTTTAAACTTATTTTTCTCTGTGCACACTAACTTATCATTAATCAGAAAGTTGCCATGGAAAGGTAAGTTTTTTCCCTCCAGAGCAGTCCGTACGAAAATCAGACACGGGTGCATAAAAATAGTTGATTAAAGTGCCAAAAAAGAAAATTAATGCCAATAAAAATACACGGTGTACTGTCCATCACTACATCTTAAATCGCTATTAGAGTTCAATATTTTATTGCCGCTCAAACTCGCTAATCTAATGGCATTATTATCTGATTTTCCGTTGCAATGCCGCAATTGAAGGGTAAGACTTCTACCTTTCAAACAGTCAATTCTAAATAGAAATCCAACAGTAGTGCAATTGAATTTGAAAACAGAACAAAAAAGTTAAATCTTATGGTGATTCAGAAATATCAAGCCAAGCCATCAGAAAAGCCATCTGACAGCCATCTTATCAGCTTTTTATTTTTTCTGTAAATGCATCAGACAAGCCATTGTTGGAGGAACGAAATTTAAAAGTCGGTATTAAAAAGAGAGTTAATTTGATCTAACGAACATCCATACATGAGCTGGATCGCACAACATTTGAATATCAAACAAAGTGTAAATTTTGAAAAAAAACTCAGAAAAAAAAAAGGAATTGCTTCTTTCAAATAAACAAATTTAGTAATCATCAAAATTATACATATAATCTTGTTGATAAGAACAAAATGTTGGCACAAAATTGAAAAAAATCCGGATGATGCTAAACAATCAAGGAGATGAAGCAAAACCAGCATCTGATTATAAAAAGTTCAAGAAAATGAAACAGGAAAAAATTCAGGAATTAAGCAAGGACAGCAAAAAAGGACAGTGCCAAAATCCAACAATGAATGGTTGAACGGAGGACAGGAAGGAAAAAGGAAAAAAAAAACCGAGAGCACACATGAGAAAACTGTGTAGTTAAAAAACAAAAACAGTTAGAAAATTCAATCAGGCAATCTTCAAAAACATTGACATCCTTTTAATTCAATAAAACCAGCAACAATCCAGTAAGAAATAAAATAATTAAAAAAAAACAGAAAATCTAATTTTTAAACTAGTTAAAGTTGAAGTGCAAACCTGAAAAATTTGCAGAGGCTCTGCCAGAGAATGCCATCGTTTACAAACCGTACGGATAACAGGAAGAGACTGCCATGGAACCTTAGCTAGACACAAAAGGAGAAGATCATCTGGCACAGACGAAATTTCTGCATACTTCAAGTTTTCATCCATGGCAGCGTACAACACCTAAGTACAGTTGATAATACAATTGATACAAAGTCAATAGTTTGTACAAAGTACGGAATGTACAATAATGATTTTGTCCTATGATCCATAGGTGCTTCTACTCCACTCGCTAAATGGTACGCACGTACGGTACACCGCCCATTGCTATTGAAGTTGTTGAATCATGTTAGGAAAACTATGCTAAAATGTTTCATGACGTGGCTCATTTTGGACCACTTGAATAAAGAAAAAACAATGCCGTGGAGTTTATGAATTTGAGTAATTACTAGTGTTGGGTATCGGGTAGTTTCAAATGGTCCTCGATACCCAACACTATTTACATTGAAGAGAATTTGCCCTGACGTTTACACTCGAGTGTAAATTGTAAATGAAAGGACAAAACATGTACACAAAGGTACATATGGCCGTACATTTACAACTATAACCCGAAAACTTCTAGTCAATCACACTGCCCATTGACGCGTCAGAAAATCTTAGAGTACACGTACGGTTTACGGTGGAGTGTCAAGTTTTCCAACTGCTGCTCGTGAATACTGTTTATTCGCACGTGTCTACTTCATGCACGCTCTCGAATTTTATCATTGACTCGATTGACCAGGGCAATTTTGTAGTGTTGAATACCGTACGGAGATTCATCCGGTAAACTGCGCTCCGGTTTAAAAAAAAACCGACGACCGATGCAAGCAGGTTCGAGAAATTTGGGTTCGCCGTACACCGATCTTCGATATACGGCTTCGGTACTTTAATTTTGACACTTCGGATCTTTATCTAGGTCTTCATTATCCTCTCCCTGCTTTATTGACTACTCTTAAAATATCCCTCCCCCTCCCCTTCTTCCGCCCCTTCTCTATTTTCTTACCGCCTCTCATTCTCCCTCTTAAACGCGTTCACCATGAGGAACCCTCGATTTTGGCACTGTGACGTCACACTGCTTAGGTCGTGGATGATGTCGCTAACAGCTTCAAGACGAAGAACTCGAGGAGGGAGCCAATGCTATGGCAAAGGCAGAAAATAATTTCGGAATTAGGGTTTATGCTTTTAGAGTCAGTTTATCTTGAAACGAAGAGAAAAAAAAAAGCTTTTGAACAAGTGTTATGCGTAACGGAATCCGTTTAGGTTGTCATGAAGTAAAAAAAAAAGATACATTTTTGAGACGTTTTCTGGCGGTTCTTCCCTCTTTCGCAACTTTTTCTTTAGGCGGCCCAATAATATAACAGAATGTGACGAAGGATGCAATAATTGGTAGTAAGAAGGACTGCAAATTAATCGCATAATCACTAGATAATCACTTTGTTAATTAGACATCAATATGTGCATATGAATTTTGGCGATGCAACAAAATTTATATCGCAACAAGCAATAGAGTCACTAACTAATTTATTTCAATGATAGTTTGCAATCACACTTTTTTAACTAAAATAATTGTGAGTAACAAGCTGCTGTATTTACCGATTGAAGAGCACAAGCAGATTGAAGTTTAATGATTCATGGGAACAACTGTGCCAAACCTGCCATATGTACATCCGCCATCGTTATTAACAAATCAAAAGTAGGATAAATTAAAAAGCACGATGGTAACCCATCTGAGTCCGGGGTACAAAAAGGGTGGCATGGCCAAAACTGAAAAACTACAATAAAAAAAAATAGAGCGATGGGACTTAGTAACACTAATTCGGTTGCAACTTTTTTTCGCAGAAAATCACAACATAGTGTTAGCAACGCTATTAAGGAAGTGGATTAACATTGGCCACGACTCCTTGCACTAAATTAATATTCTATATTCTAATAAATAAAATTAAAAAATCCTTAACGCACATAGGTATGGGCGGTGTAATGTATGAAAATTGTGTTGTGTTGTAATGACTGATCGATGTATACACTAAAACTGAAACAAAAATTTGAAATAATTCAACTGTTTTTGTCAGGATATAGAAAAAGGCTGCTTGATATTGTCTTGTCGTACCAAATCATGTTTCTCGCATCATGGTACATTGCGATTCAGTATTTCAGAAACTATCATATATCAGCCATAGCAATAAATTATTCATACAACAATGTATGGACATTATATGCCAATAAAAAATAAACATGTGGAAATTCAGTTCATTTACTACATCGTGGATCGCTATTAAGTTTCAAGAGACATTTAGCATGAGAACTGTTTTAGCGTCAATAATCCAATTTCCACTAGAATGACGTCGATGATTGTAAGCCGCAAAAAGAATAGGCATTAAGAAATAAAAAACTACTAAAACAAAAGCTTTTTCAGTCTTATGAGGGACAAAAAAACTGGGACGGAATTAGTGTTATCAACACTAATAGCTATTCACAGTGTAGAACCATTTCAGAGGACGTCAAGAATATACCCTCTCTTACTTCGACAATGGACATAATACGCTGCACCAGAAAGCTACACAGCTCATCGTTATTAGCATTAAAGATTTATTAGTGTTAATGCGAAATTAGATTAATAATACGAATTTAGCGCAAGGAGACGTCGTCCACGTCCTTAAATAATGTCGCTAACTCTATGTTGTGATTTTTGGCCAAAAAAAGCCACGACCGAATTAGTGTTATTAACAGTAGTAACGATGAGCGCTGTCGCAAACATCCGAGTGCATCATGGAAACAAAAAACAAAGCGAAAAGGCAAAAGGAAAAAGAATAGAGGCACACAAAAACAAACAAAACAAGCAAAAAAGCGAAAACACTGGGGAAGAAAATGACAAACCAAATAGGCAGACCAACTGAGTCTCTACTAAAAAACCCGTTGAAAGAAAACTAAATGAACACCGACAAAAAGTGAAAGGAAGGAAAAGGTGGAAAATCCCGAATGCTCCAGTGGAACGAAATTGTCACATTTTTGAGGAGCACTCTAAAAATCTTTCAGAAACAAAGTAAAAAGAAATAAAACATCAATATACAGAACAGAGGGAAAAAATGCGACTGGCCTGTTGAATTTTTATTTGTTTAATCGTTTTTCAAGGCTTCACAAAAAGGAAACAATTTGTACACCACTGAATTAAAATAGACGGGCTATTATTGAATCAAACTGAGCCTTCCTCCTAAAAATTGACAGTTCAGAAAAACTGCCACAAGGTTTTTCTTTTTTTTCTTTTACAAAACTCGTCTTTCTCCTTAAAGGAATTTCGACACTGAGCTCCCCCCCTCCCACCCCAAAAAAGAAGGGCTGCCTGCTTGTGACAGTGTGTAGACAGTTATTATAAAAGGTTACCAGAAACGGTTACTGAAATGGTTACAAAAAAAGGTTATCAGAAATGGATACAGAAAAAGCTACCATAAAGGTTACCAGAAATGGTTACCAGAAAAGGTTTCCAAAAATGGTAATTAGAAAGGTTACCAGAAAAGGTTACCAGAAATGGTTACCGAAAATGGTTACGGGAAAAGGACGTATACCCAGTAGACAATGAAAATCAGAGTGGTTGAAAAAACAATTACTGGAACCTGAGCAAGAAATCGAAGATTGAATCGCCAACCTCGTTTCCTGGCGAATTTCTGAAGACTTATTATTGCCAGTTTCCCTTGTTTTCCCAAAAAAGCAGCCAAAAACCGCGATACCTGAAATGCCGTCACTTTCAGAGTCACGAGGAGCTCACGACATAAAATGCCCCACTCTCTCTCCCTAATGCTATCTATAAACAATCTTCTTCTCAAAAGTCCTTCACTCTCACCATTTCTTTCGTCAACCACCACGTCCTCCTTATCCATACCACTTCTTCTCCCATCAGCTTCATCTCCTTCATGAGATCTTCCTCTTCGCCTTAACCCAGAGACGTCCTCCTCACCTCCCCCACACTCTCCCGCTCTCTCCGAGCCTCTTTCGTCTACTCTGTCAGTCAAAGTGTTTTGCAAATCACTCTGCCCTCCCCCCATCTCAGCATCAAGTCCTAAAACTTTGTTCAATCGATCAGAAAACCTTACTAAAAGTCGAACAAGAATTGCAATTTCCTTCGACTCAATTGGTCGTCTCATATAATCTCCTCTGTATTTTACATCCTCCCAGGTGTGCTTTCCCAGTTGTAAAGGATAAACAACATATTTTTCCTCCTCTCCGAGAGAATTCGCTTGGGTTTCAATCCCCTCCACAGTTCTTCCCGTCCTCAATGGTGTTTCTTTTTTAGTTGTCAATCCCAACATCTCAAAAACGGGGGACAATCTTTTTGAGAAACTAGAAATCCACTTCTTTTCTTCTCTCATACCCTCTTGAGGTAAACTTGAGCCTTGTCCTGTTCTTCGAGAAGTGCCTTGAATTGTGGACGGATGGGGTGGCAATCCACTAATAACGGGTTGTATTTCAAAAACCATTTGCGCCCCTTCTTGTACTTTCGATAGTATGTCAACACTGCAAAGCTCCAATTCAGCCTGTTTTAGAATTTTCTGCAAAAGGGAAGTAAACAACCGTCACCATAAGGCCCACAAAAAGTTTCTGTACTTTTTTCGGTTTGGTTGAAAAGAACATCTAGATTGTAATATGGATTCCATACACTTTCCAGAAACCATCACAGTTTTTGGTTACCACATGGAAGCATGAAGGGCACGTGGGAAAAACAAATGCAAAAAAATAAAAAATTGCAACCTTGCAACATTTGCTATGGTAAGACAACCTCCTGTGCTAATGTTGTTATGCAAGCAATTCAGTCCTCGTTCAATTGTTTCCGAAATCTTTTTTTATCATTAACGACCTACTCATGATAAAAAGGAATGTCTCTGGCTTTCTAGTATGGATCAGATTCCTGAAACAAGAACAAAGTTGTACTAACACCTGGCGTGAAAGCATTGTCCCTCTATCAACTCCTGCAAGGGTTCAAACAAATTTAACACCTCTAATAAATGAGTCTTTTAAGAGCTCCACAAGTTCATTAATTCATATCTCTATAATTAGTAGAGAAGCCAATGCAGATTCTGTTGATTACCAGCACAAGTTCGTGAATTTCCATGGATTTCCGTTTTCCTGTTTGTTCATTTCTTTCACTTCAATTTTCCTATACTTGTCAACGTTCATAATAGTCTACCAACACCGATGCTAGTCGTACCCAAGACTCCCAACACGGCTGTGTCTCACACTAACTGAACAGATTACCTGAATTACCTTAGAAAGCCATTACAAACTATATTAACATTAAATGTCAAAGGTTAGCACAGACATAAGCTAAGATACTTCTCAGACAGCTGCTAGCAATTACTACGCCCATCGCTATTAGAGTTAGTATTCTCGTTTACAGTTTATAAGAATTAACTACACTAAATTATGTTCTGCCACCTGGCTCATTATGAAGCACATATGTAAATAGTGTTATAAGACCGATTTATGATTTTGGATAAAAAAAACACACATTTGAATTAGAGTGATTACCTCTAACAGCGGTGTCAGTGTAGTTTTGTACAGTTCTGATGCCTTTCTGCAACTCATGGGTGTTCCACATTGACTCTTCTTGCGTCAATCAAATCTTTTGTTCGGCAGAAAACCCATGGAATTTAGGTCGGAAATCAAGTGACCCAGACCTAGTACAGGGAACTGTGTAGTAGCATTTCTTCCGCACCTCAAAACAGCTTGTTTACTGCCTATGTAATTCAAGATATTGGAGGAAGAGCATAAACTACAAGCTTCTATCAAGATAATGAGTTCGAACAACAATTAACGTCCTCCACCTACCTGAAGTCGCTGTCCACCTCCAGAAGCATCCTTATAAAAGAAGCGAAACAGGGGTTCAGTCAACTGTTGCGTCACCATAGAACCAGCCGGCAGTTCCGTAATGGATTCCAAACCTTCCCATTCCTGTGCCAATTTTAAATCCCATCCACCGAGAAGAAAAGCAACCATCGGTTTTAATCATTCACGAGAGTTACAAAAAAACAAATTCATTATGAAAACTGTATATACTGCTTGAAAGCATCACGAAGAGCAGGAATCAAATCTTTGTTTGAACAGCGCTAGTCTTTGTCGATGGCATGTACTTGCTTCATCCCCCCTCCCTTATTTGCCTCTCCCACTTTTGTCGTACCTACAACTCTCCCACTCTCAGCCCATGCATCGGCCAAACTGTCCTCACCTTTAGTTCCTCCCGAACTTTGGGAAGCCAGTCGTAAAACCTTCTCATCCAGCCTCTGTGATGATGGTACAATCCTTCTTGCAAAGAGTGAATTTCTACCAATTCCATGTTCTTGAGAAGTTCCACGAGTTGATGGGATGATTGGAAGACACTCAAAATCTGCGTTACAGGGTTCAAAATAAATGATCTTATGGCCTAACCTTTTTAAACCTGTTCACAAACCTCTATGAATTATTTAGAGTAGAATATTGCACTTGACGCCTCACAGGGTAGCGTAATCTACTTTTAACAATTGATGTGCGACATGGGAGAGAAAAGGAGAAGGAAAAGTATTTAAAGCCTAGAAAACAATCAGACACAGTTACCAATATGCGGACGCATTCAACAATAATCAATTACCCAACAATTGTTACCAGCTCATTTGTCGCCAATGACAAATCTTTGATAAGGATAAGGATACGGGCAAAAGATAGGCGTCTCCTCACCTTGTGAACAGCACACAATATTGTTTCCGGCTCCAATTCCACCGATTTGACAGCAAAGTCCAGAAAATGCAAAACAAGAGCTGTGTAAAACGGATAATTAATGAGAACGTAAGACTCCCACTTGTCCTCGTATTTCCCTGAATGGTCCCCGCCCTTCTCAGAAAGCAAGGGGTCATCTTCTTCTAAACCTCCACTCTCCCCAGTCCTCATTCCTGTGCCGCCAGTTATACCCGTCCTATCTGATACCATTCTCTTCGTATTAGTCTTCTCTGGTACAGATTTCCAAGGCTGAAGATAAGCAACCCAAAGATCTATGATTCGTGATATTTGGCCAACGGTAGAATCCGAAACTGGGCTTGTAAATGCCCGAAAAAGAAAACGATAAAGAGGTCGTTGAAGCATAATTGTCGGTGTAAATGGGTAAGATGAGAGGGAGGAAGTTCTCTCGCGAGTTGATGGAGAAGTAGTAGAACCAGGAGAGATAGGGCTTTGCCAAGCAAAACCTTGTCGAACAGGTGGCGATGAAGCACCAAGTGACCCAAATGGAGCAGGAACATGTCCAGGTGAAAGACTATCTGATCTATTAAGGAAGAAACTAGAAGTTTGGATTTTTGGAGGAGAAGAGAGGTCGTGAGATGTGAGCTCCAAATTTACACAGATACTGCATACAAGTGTTATTTGCGACTCGATAAGTTCGTCCTTTGGAGGACAGAAAGTAGAGAATGAAGGAAGAATCTGCACCAAACGAAATGTCATATGATTGGAAAATGTCAGTTCAACTACCAGAATTACCAATCTACAGCTTTGGAGATGTCAGTCCAAAGAATGGAATAAACATCTTTCTCTCCATCGCTTTATAAACATCAATGAATTCAGAAGCATCTTCCATGGAAGCAACCATGAATTCCTGGAATTTTAACTGCAAATGTATTTTAACACAAATGATGATTTGAGAACTTCGTTCACAAAACGAACTTCACAACCTTTCAAAAACCTGCATTTTAAATCTGTATTCACAAACTACCACTGCCATTTACAGATATCGGGCTCACGATTTTGGGTTTTCACTACAAATTGTTCAAAATGGCTTTCAGCATCAAGGTGTCTAAATGCTTGTCTGATTATATGTCCAAAGGACTAAGCTCAATAAACTACCTATTTGACAAAAAGTTATGTCATTCTGACCTGAAGAAGAGCTTGACGTTCATTCTTCGTCAACGGGACAGGGAGAGGGTCGTTTCCGATGAACCAAAAGTCCAACAAAGCATTGAGTAAAATGTGGCCATAAGCTCTCTCCCCTGGTGATTGGATATTCCCATACATTGGAGCTTGAGAAACCCCTCCCCTTGATGGCTTGCTTGAAAGTGATGGCAGGGACCCATTGCTAAGAGGCGAGGGGCTTGAAGCCAAAGGGAAAAGAAAGTGTGAGAGATAAAGGATGAGGAGTTCTTGGTAAGGGTTAACATTTGTTGAAGTTCCAGAATGGAGACCTGTGTAAGGAAAAAAAAAAGTCGGGATATGAATGGAGTTTTGTTTTATAAGCACATTGGAGTTGATTGCCCATACAAAACCACATGACCACAGTAGTACGTACTCCTAATAGATTCTTGTTGATTCTAGTCACCGTGCTCTGGCTAATACAGGATTATAAGATATTTCTGTTCTTTCTAGAAAAAAAGAACTAGGTTGGGTAAATCAAGAAGATTATTAGTAATCACATTGAGGTGAGCATTAAGGGAGGTGTGGCTTATACCTGGGAGGGCTGCTTTCCAGTGACCCAATTGTGAATACAGAGGTGTTCGCATTTGAAGGGAAGAAATGTCACTAGAAGTGGTTTTACGGCGAGTGGTTGAAGAGGCGACTCCCTCAGAAGTGGGATAAAACGCAAACCAAAACATATAGTACTCAAATAGGTTTACTCGCACTTGTACCTGCACAAGGTTCCCCTTAAGGCACACAAATAAGAAAAAATGATCGGTTTTTGGTCTATCGTGAAGTAAGGTTTGAATTTTTGTGCACCAGTTGATTAGTAGATGTGGTTTATGAAACTTTAGGAAATAAATGCTTTAAGTGGTTATGTTGGCAAAAAAATGTTTGGAATTTGGGTAGGCCAGAGTGTCAACGTCTTACACGATGAAACAAGATTGAACGACAGTTCTGTCAAGTCTAGAGCCAGTGAAATGCCACAAAACTAGACACAAAGGCAAATGCACAAATCCTTGCACTAGGTTCAAGAAAATAGAATTTTTGTGCACCAGTTGATTAGTAGATGTGGTTTATGAAACTTTAGGAATTAAATGCTTTAAGTGGTTATGTTGGCAAAAAAATGTTTGGAATTTGGGTAGGCCAGAGTGTCAACGTCTTACACGATGAAACAAGGTTGAACGACAGTTCTGTCAAGTCTAGAGCCAGTGAAATGCCACAAAACTAGACACAAAGGCAAATGCACAAATCCTTGCACTAGGTTCAAGAAAATATAAGCTGCTTGTTTCTACAAAAATACTGTTTTAAGCTTCTTAATTTTTGACCTTACCTTCACAGAACCAGCTGGATGGCTCTCAATCCGATTCTTGTATAGAGGCATCTTTTGACAGAGCAGCTTTCTTCCTCCCTCTGTTCGCAGCAGTTTACATACGAAGTCTGGAAGTCGATCATAAGGGAAAATGAATCGCGCTCCAGTTTTATCTGTCGCGATCAGGGCCTGCCCAAAAGAATTACACCGCAAATTCAATTTCAGACTTTCATAAATATTGCCTTACAACGAAGTTCGATGATCAACAACATTTTCAGAGTCTGCAGTTTGAAACAGGAGATAATTCTCTACAATGACATGCTCTGCCCAACACAGTCTAATGTTGAATAAATACTAGAATTCGATGCAAAAGCAGCATTTACTACAAAAGCACTGAACGAATGAAATCCACCAGTCTGACAAACTTCCATCTCCAGCAGTTGCACTAACTGTAAAAAAATATTGACTTGCCTTGAATAAGGTACTATTAGGAGAAAGCAAAGAAACCAAAGCTTTTGCATCTGCATTATGCCCTGGACTGCAGAATGCACAAAAACAAAAAGAAAAAGAAAAAACAAGGCTTAAGTTTATTGTGTCGAAGTTGACCATAACACACAGCACACTTCCATTTATCAACAATACACAAATCTTGTGATGTGCTGCACATTACGAACCCAGCAATCATAAACAGCAACACAAAAACTTACTTGAAAAAGGAAAAATGAAGTTCTATTTCTAAACAACTCCAATAATTCTACCTCTCAGGAAGGCACTTAGGCCTCCCTCCCCTCTCTCTCCCTCTCCCTTCCCTTCCTCCTCCCTTGCCCTCCCATTCCCCCCCCTCCCCCCCTCCCTCCCTCCCCGCTCCCTCCCTCTCAAAAAAATCATAATACGTTTCTCGTAATTGGGAACATAAAACACAATCTTCATATTTGATATTGTATTATGTTGGAGACATTCAAAAACCGGTTTTAAAATTTTATTTATGCTAAAGTAACAACAAGAAATATTCATTAAAGATTATTGTTGAATATGCCAATAACAACGAAGACTGAATGATGTCCACCTGCTTGCAATATTGAACCAGCCTGCCGCTGAAGTAGGGGATAGTACACCAACTTGAGATCTCTCAAATCCAAAAATGATTTTCAAGAGAACAGGGAAAACATCCTGTCAAAAAAACATGCGAACAGACACCAATGTATAAGAGAGAAAGCTTCCTTCAAAACCTAAAGCAGTAAGGAAAGTTGAAAGCTATCAATGAAATTTCTTTGAAAGCTAAGTATCCTCAAAGACCTTGTATGCAGTATGTTACGCTGTAAAGTTTGCCAGCTTTCACAGATTTTGTAATTTTCCACATTTTTTTCCAAATGCAAAAAATCTGTTCTTTTGCAACTCCAAGCCACAATTTTGCAAAGTTTGCACCTAGAACAATGTAACTTCCACGTCATAAGATGGTAAAACCATAGTTCAAATGTGGAAAAACAATTGGAAACACTATAGGTGGTAAACCCATTTACACAGTATAATAAGCGTATAGTACAGGGTAACTGCAAATAGCGTTTCCAATTGTTTTCGCACATTATAACTATGATTTCAAGTGAGGTTGGTGATTTGCCATTAATTGTCATTGAAACAAACTTGATTAAAAAGAAATATTCAATATTTCTCGCTTTTTAACGGTTTGATTCCTCACAGCATGAGAAGCATTGGCGGTTACCACAACAGATTGAATTGAACTAACATACTATTAGTGCCGAAAGAAAAAGTCTTATAGCCAACATTCTCACATCAAGATCAGAAATTAATATATAAAATCAAGCCAGCCTTTAGAGATTACATGACATGTAAGACGAAAAGTCAATTTGTCTGGTACACCAACCATTGCTATTAGAGTTAGTTAACTATTGCGTAAATACTTCATTAGAATTAACTGCGCTAGATTATGTTTTGCCACGTGGCTCATTGTTGAATTAACTAAATAGCGTTATTAACAGTAATTTATGATTTTGGGCAAAAAAAGCATTCACTTGAATTAGAGTAATTAACTCTAATAGTGATGGGCAGTCTGATACCTTGAAAAACTCCAGCGTAAGTTCTCGGAAGTTGCTCATAAATTTCTCTACTTCTCTACAACCGGATGCGACAGATGTCGCCCTCTTAATAGCATTTGTGACATTCTCGATATCAGACCCGGCTTGATTGTAAAAATTTCCATACATCCTGTTGTTGGATTGAAAACAACAGTTTCTATAAACAACAAAAACAAAAAACTCTTACACTTATACTTGAACCACGATAATGGTTCACACAGTTTGTATACCAAAATCAATTCTGTTATTACAGGATAGAATCAATGATTTTGCCGAATAACAGTTTAAATGGTAAATTTTATGATTTGTATGACTATGGTTAAGATTTGAATGTTAGATCCAATTTTGATAGGACTGACAAAAGCTACTGTAGCTTATGGATTCTCTCAAGGACTTTAAAGCTTCGAACCTCTCAAAACTTGCAAAACCGCAATCTGAAGACAAAATCCTGTCATTACTTACGATTACTCCTAAATAGCACAATATTACCGTTTTTACTTTTCTGCTTTCAAGTGCGAAAGTGCAATTGCTATTTGAATTTTAAATCTAATGTTCAAAACGTGCGAAAATTTCATGCGAAATTTGAAAGCGGCCGGAAGAAATTAGGATGGAACTCCACTGAGCTCCGTTCCATTCCAGTGCGTTTTCCATTGCCCCAGTTTAGGCCTATTGCCGGAACAGGGCCTAACGCTGTTCAGTTATTAGAATTTTAATATACGCGTTTGACAGAAGGCGTTAAAACAAATTTCTCCCAATGAAAGCGTAGGGAGCTATTTTTGACCATTTAAAACTACTTTTTTGATTTTAGGTACGGTACGTCATGAAGCAACTGAAAATATGCCTACTTGCCCGTCGCATGCTTTCAGATCATTAATGAACAGCGTCGTAGACTTTTTAAACGCTGTCAAGTTGGCAAGCGCTCCGTAATGACTACATGAGGGAAAACCAAATCTCTGAATGGCACAGTACACCGCCAATCGCTATTAGCGTACAGGTTTCTTTAGCGTATAGGAATAATTATAATGATTTACGCTAATTAGGAATTTGAAAATTTTCAAAAAAAACATACATTCTAAATGTTTACTAATGCTAATTTGGGTCTTTGAAAAAAATATATGTCGGTCGCAAACATGCTTACACTAATATAGGTATTTGTACAAAATCTGACTACGTTCACACAGTCGAAACGCGGTTGCTGGACGAATATGTGCGAACGTGATATTTGACATCCCGATTCCATCCCATTTTTAGAGCGCATAATCTCATGCGTCCGCGGTTACCAAAACTCATTAATTATACTTTTTCACTTAAAAAAGGTACAATTTTGTACGGTCTGACATTTACCATACACCACACTATTTAAATGACAGCGTACTTTCGTTTTTACGCTAATTGGACAAAAAACCCTTAATAGCGTAAAGGAAAAAACTGAATAATTTATGCTATTTAAGAATTTGGAAAAAAAAAAGCGGGACCGGATTAGCGTTCAATACGCTAACAGCGATTGGCGGTGTACAGTACAGTGTACTGTAATATTTCAAGTCGATTTGAATCTGTAAAAATTGGGTTGCAGACGATACGATATTATATCGTACAAAGTGGGAAACCAAACAGTGCCCTCCGTAGACCCCATACATCTTTCCCCGTCTCCCTCTCTCTCTCTTATATACTTCTTCCTCCCTCTCTCCCTTAATCTCCTTTCCCTGATCTTCGCTCCAAATGGCTGCTGTTTGCTCGCCATGGCGAGCAGCAGGGCGAGCTTCTCCGGCTGTGATATCTGGACGTAACCCGTCCGTACAGTCCCTTCAAAGTTCCGGGTTTTGGGGAACGCCTGCCAGAGGTCATGCTGCCAGCAGTGGTGAGCTGACATACTAACCATAATTCCAAAGCTGATTTTTTTTTATTTTTTTTTTTTAGATTTTTTCTGCCTGTTTTTAGTATTCAAGGATTGAAGGAATTCTTAATGCGAACACATGGTTTGGAAAGTGAAAATAAGATAAAAATTCTAAAACCCTGGAATCTGCTCAACTTGTTTTCTCAAACACCGGAAGCAGCATTGTTTGGAATAACAAAGTTTCAAGTAATTGATAATTTAACAAGCTGGAAATCTCTACAAGCACATGAGAAGGCTATCGAGGCTAGGTACAATTTCGAAACCTGAATAATTCGATGCCTAAATTCTTACTTTCTGAACCTTACATCTGATTTTCAATCTTCAATTTTCATCCTTCTTCCCCCCTTTTCTCGCACCTCTCTCATTCTTGCTTTCTCTCTTTCTCCTCCTCCCCCGTCCCCCTCTCCACCTCTTTCTCCTCCCCTCTCCTCCTCCTCCTTTCCCTCCTTCCCTCTTCCCCTCCTCCTGTCCCTTCCCCCTTCTCCCCCTCCTCCTCTGCCTCCCCCTCTCCTCCTCCTCTCACCCTCTCCCCCATTCCCCCCTTCCCCCTTCCCCCTTCCCCCTTCCCCCTCTCCCCCTCTCCCCCTCTCCCCCTCTCCCCCTCTCCCCCTCTCCCCCTCTCCCCCTCTCTCTCCCCCTCTCTCTCCCCCTCTTCCCCTCTCTCTCCCCCTCTCTCTCCCCCTCTCCCCCTCTCTCTCCCCCTCTCTCTCCCCCTCTCCCCCTCTCCCCCTCTCCCCCTCTCCCCCTCTCCCTCTGTCCCCCTCTCCTCCTGTCCTCCTCTCCCTCCCCGCCTCCCCACCTCGTCCACAAGTCATGACACAAATTATTTTTGTCAACTCTATCAGGGAGTCAAGAGGAGCCCAAAGTCTCTTTTATGGTTGTGGCTCGAAAACGTCTTGGATTCACCGAACTTTTTAATCGATCGAGGTAAGCTTAAGAAAAAAACATCAAAAGCGTTCTGCACTTATGTCCTTTTTTTGTTTTTGGGTCCTTGTAACTTGAACTTATCATTAAGCAAACTTTGTAGTTCGTTATGTTTTGGTGTGCTTCTTATCTCATTAAATGTCTGGTTGAGGAACTTATGGATAAGGTCTCGGAAAAGTTACCGGATATCGCACCCAATAATCGTGGCCTTGTTGTAATTATAATTCTCATTATTGTATCGTTGGTTTGCCTATTTAGTGGCTTTTGAGCGTTTATGGTTATCACTTATCACCCTGTATACATGATGTGATTTATTGAAAATAGCGCATTTAACATGTTATCATATCCCCTCGTTACATTTTGATGGAATTGTGTTTATTTTGGACCTTAGGGGATTTTGTATTTATAAGTTCTCATTGCATATTTTCGAACGAATGAGAGAAAATTGTTGTCGACCATTTGGTAGTAAAAGCCATACTCATGTAAAGATTGTTTCTTACAATTTTTAAGCCATTGAATGTGTATACTAACTGAATATTAAGGGAGGATATTTAAATGTGAGCAACCATTCACTTTTTTTAGGCTGAAAGGAGGCAAAAGATAACAAAAGAAAAAAAAAAGGAGAGAATTATACAGGAGACTTAAAAGGTTCAGGTACATAATTGTGAGACTTGAGGCATTTAGGTTGTCTTTAATAAGGAGTTGACAAAATCAACAGTGAAAACCAAAATTCAAAACTATCTCTGAGGCATGGAGAATCTTGTTCTACTTTTCTTGATCTCTTTCCACAATTTTATCATTTTAACATTATCATTTCTTTATTCTGGTTGAAATTACCCATTTTTTGCAGTACTCCAACACCAAAAAGAGCATTGCTTAAACCCGGAAAAGTTTCGCCTCGGCTGCCCGTTCCTCCGGGTATCTTAAAGCCGCCATATGCAGATACAGGAATTATTCCGAAATGGGACGATAAATTTCAGATTCAAAATGAGGAGGGAATAAAACGAATGAGAGAAGCTGGAAAATTAGCCGCGGAAGTCAGAGATTTTGCAGGAACACTTGTGAAGGTAATTAAAAAAAAAGAAAGTAATTAGATGGAAAAATGACAGGAAGTTAGTGAAAGGATAGATAAAAAAAATAATTATGGTTGAAGGTTGGGTTATTGTGACTTTGGTATCCACTTGCTTCACATGATCTTTCCGTACCGATCATGTTTTCAAATTGAATTTGTGTTTTCTGAATATTATTTTTGTTTTCAGTGTCATTGATGCTTTTAAAAACTGTTTACGCTTTCAAATATTCATATATCCAGATGCTACTCTTGATTATTCTAGTCGTGTTTTCAAATGCCCTTTTTATTTTCAGCTTCTATTCATGCTCTGTTTCTTAGACACTATTAATGTTTTTGAATACAACTCATGCTCGCAAAACCACTTTTTGTTGAGTTCTGTAACTAAATTATCACTTTCTTGATGTGAAAACAGCCCGGAGTCATAACTGATGAAATCGACAAAGCGGTTCATGAAATGATTATAAATGCTGGAGCCTACCCCTCCCCTTTAAATTATGGAAGATTTCCGAAAAGCGTTTGTACTTCAGTGAATGAATGTATTTGTCATGGAATTCCGGACTCTCGAGCATTGGAGGTGAGGGATGGGGAGGGGGAGAGAGAGGAGGTGGATAAATTGTCTTCAAACAAACATTTCCGTTTGACGAGAGACCCTTTGCAGTGGAAGAAAACCGCCCTTTGTAATGAGTTTTGTAAGGCTAATCTCTTTTTTTTTCGTCATTTTGTTGTGATTTGAAGGGCAGGATGGAGATATTATCAATATCGACGTGACAGTGTTTCTTAATGTAAGTGTTGTAGGAATGTAGTTTTTCATGCTTTGACACAATTTTGTTGGGGTAAGGTTACCAGAAAATTTGCAAAACCTAGATGCCCTGACAATAAAAAGCTTATTTCTCGGGATTGTACGTTTGGCATTCTGGGGCCATCAAATCGGTCTTTGGACTTTATTTTGAGTCTACATTGTTCTTGTCTATCAAGGAATTTTGCAATTAACGTCTGTTTTTTATGTTTGAGAAATTAAAATCTTCCGTGTTGCTACGAGTTTTTTATGAATTAAAATTCAATTTCAATTCATTGAAACTCAACTAAAATTTTTATCCAGAATTCTGCCGATACTCTCATTTTTTTGCAGTTGTTTACATGTTAGATTTAAAAAAGAAAACCATCATCACTACGTTTAATAAGGTCGATACTGATTATTGTGGGAAAAAGTTACAAAATTTCGTTCAAAATTGCTAAAGCTACACTGCACTTCGCTATTAAAGTTAATTACTCGGTGCGTATTTTTTTTACCCAAAACGTAAATTGGGGTTCATGACAATAATTAGCTAAGTGGCTCATAATAAGGCGTGGGGTATAATTAATGCTAATAAAGTGTTAACACTAATAATTCACTAATAGCGTCGGGTGGTGTAGTTGCTGGAAAATACGCTTTTTAGTTGTTTTGTGTTTTCATCTCTTTTTTTGTGATGACTTTGTTGTATTTGTTGATATATTTTTTGTTTTTAGGGCTATCATGGAGATACATCAAAAACTTTCATTTGTGGAACTGTGAGTCCTGAGGCTCGCCAATTGGTAGAGGTGATTTTCATTTTCTCCCCCTTTTTTTGTTAATCTAGCTTAATGGGCCCTTGTGAAGAGTGTCACAAGCAAAATTAAAAAAAAAACAAAAAAAAACATTCCAGATTCATCACCTGTCTCTAATGTCCAGTTTCCGGTTTTGGATTTAAATTGGTTTCCGATATCCGATTCTCTGATTTGCAATTTTTGTTTTTGATTTCCCATTTCAGAAGTCTGATTTTCTAATTTCCGATTTTCTGATTTTCTAATTTTCCAATTTCCGATTTTTCTTGCCGATTTCCAAGTGCTCTATGTTCAATCTATGTTCAATCTCCAATGTCCAATCTATCTTTAATGTCTACTGTCCAACATCTAATGTCCAATGTTCAATGTCAAATGTCAAACATCAAATGTTCAGTGTTCAATTTTCAATCTCTACCCCCCAATGTCCCATGTCCAATCTCCAATATCAATGTTCAATGTTCAACTTTCAGTGTTTCCTGTATCCAATTTTCAGTTTTCGATACTTAATTCCCAATTTCCACTTTTCCACTTTCGATCGTCACAAATCAAACCTGCGGTTTCTTAAACTTTTAATTGCGGTGGTTATATTTCCCATTTGCGGAGCCTGCTCTTTTTAAGAGAAAACGTGGCTCTCTACAATAGGAATTAGTCACAAAGATTGAAAGTGTTTTTTGCAGCTTAGAATGTTTGGGTTGAGGTCAACTTCACAAAAAAGTCTCCTCATCCTGTCAAAGGGCCATGGAGCCATTCAAAAAGAAAAACACTTCTTCTATTTCGTCTTCTATTGATCCCGTCTTCTGACTCCTGTGCCCGTTGACCTTCCAGTGGGTATAAAATGTACCCGGTAAACTAAACGAAATCAGTGAGGACTGGAACTTTGGTATCAAGTATTGGTCTAGATTATTATATGGCTGTTTGGCGATATGGAATTCATTACCAAATGGTATCTGAGAAATTAAACGAATGTACTCATTGGTCTAGAAAAACACCTAGCTACACGGCTGTAGGGAATCAATACCACCTGCTTGAACGCAGTCTCTGGTGAGCCTTTAGTTTAATTTCCAAATTTTCAATATTTATTTCTTAATTGTTAGATTTTGACTAATGCTTAACAGAGGTCGCAAACGGTCAACCGAAACCGTGACCGACCGTTAATCGACCGCCCGCGCCGGATCCGGAACGGATTCGGTTGCCAAATTTTGAGGGCCGGGCGGTTGCGGTCGGTTGATTCACCAGAAAAAAAAAAGGTCGGTTACGGTCGGTCAACCAAAAAACCAAAAAAAATGAAAATTTTGTACTGTCCATACAATCCAACATTATTATACTTTGTACTCTTTGGTATCGTGGAAGTACGTGACATCATGATTAGCGTCGCAAATCTGACACGGTAGTAACACTATTCATTTCTCAAATCTTAGGGAACGCGACAAAGCGTCGCAAATCTGACACGGTAGTAACACTATTCATTTCGCAAATCTTAGGGAACGCGACAATGCGTCGCAAATCTGACATGGTACACCGTCGATCGTATTTAGCGTGTATGTTATTTTCGCCACTGAAAACATCTTATCTCCGTACACATTTGTCCAATTTTCAATGTATGATCCACAATCCGACATGTATGTACGGAGAAAAGATGTTTTAAGAGACAAAAAAACATACACGCTAAATACGATCAACGGTGTAGTACACTATTCATTTCGCAAATCTTAGGGAACGCGACAAAGCTTCGCAAATATGACACATTAGTAAACACTATTCATTTTGCAAATCTAAGGGAACGCGACAAATCGTAATTATTGGCTTATTCATACGTCGTACATTAGTTAATTTTGTACTTTTTCGGTTACGGGGCTGGCACGGTTAGTCGCGAGAAATCGAGTTTCGGTTAACTTTTATTTTCGTAAACGCCGGTCGGTTAACGGTTAACAATTTTTGAGCGTGACATAACCCGATCGGGCGTCGGTTACTCAGATTTTGAAAAAAAAAAAACGGTCGGTTTCGGTTATGTAAAATTTTGACTTTTGCGACCTCTGATGCTTAATCCCACTTCCTTTTTGTCAGGTGACAAAAACAGCTTTGGACAAAGCTATTTCCATGTGTGGTCCAGGAGTGGAGTTTCGAGTTATCGGAAATACAATCCAGTAAGGACAACATTTGTCCTCTTCCACCCCCCCACCCCCCCCCCCCCCCCCGTCATTCATTCATTCATTTGTTCTCATTTTACTGTTCCATCCGCTATTTTGAATCCTACTTTTCATTCTGTTTTTTTTTGTGTTGTTGTTTTTGTTAGAAGTGTTTCAAAAATAGTGTTTTCCTTATCGTAATTAGAGTGAAATTTAGGTTGAATAAGGTTTTAGCTTCGTGGAAAAAGTGTCCGTAAGGTGATGGTTTTCCATTGGTTGTGAAGGGCGTTAGGATGTTTGTTGTAATTAATTTGGATGTTTTGTGGGGAGGTTTCTAATTTAAGTATTGTGGTGGTAGATCGTTTGACCAGTGGTAAATAATTAGTATAACGACAATTTTAGTGTTAATTATTATTAATTCTACTTTTATGTTTGGAGGCCAAAAAAACCGGGATCGAGTCAATGTTATTGGCGCTTATAGTGATTCTGTAGTGTAATAAGTGTGGATCTTATTTGGGATATTTGAATTTTGGGTGTTTTTTTGAGTAGTGATATCGCGGACAAGTACAAGTATGGAGTTGTTCGTCAGTTTGTGGGCCATGGAGTTGGACAAGCCTTTCATTCCGGACCCACTGTTGTACACTACAGTGAGTCATACGGAACATTCAGAAAAAAAAATTGTGGAGTTGAATACGAATATGGTCTATGATAGAATCTAAAAAAGAGAAGAAAAGAAAAAATGTAACATATGTCATGTCAGGCCTCGCGGAGTTACACTTATGTTGTGTCACACAGAATGTTTGAAATGTGAATAGAGAAAGAAGGTGAATGCAAGAAGTAAATTTTACAGATATCAGTGTGTGAAAGTGTGAGGAAACATTTATAAAAGTTCGTAAAAATATATTTTAGAAGGTAATTATGACTTTAGATTGCACATTGTGTTGTGTGTCACAAAGGAAGACCATGTGACATTTTGAAAGTCTGTACAGAATGCTAAAAAAGACAAAAAAAGCTTGAATAAAGGAAAATGACAATCTTTTGTGTATGTATTTCTGGATAAAATCGCAATCTTTTTTTTCTTTACAATTTATCTTTCAGGCGCTGCAATAATATTTCTGCCTACCAAACCCTAAGGATTACTGAAAATGGAAAAAGCCTTTAAAACAATTTTTACTTAATATTAAAAAAAATGGAAAATTTGCAGGAAATAATAACCGATTGAAAATGGTGGCGGGTCAAACGTTTACAATTGGTGCCCTCTCATACCCAATGCCCCTTTTTTCCCTTTCCTCTCCCCCCCCCCCTTTTTTTAAATTTTGAAGGCCTAAATTACTGATTCACAATTCAAATTGTACAAAAAGTATCTCAAGAAACGATGGCAAAGAAAGCAGAAAAAATAGAAATGGAAATGGAAAATGATGAGAGAACCAACCCGCTTTGTTTGTTTTCCTGCATTTTTTTCTTTCTTTCTTTCTCTTTGCCTCGTCTTCTTATCTAATATCTTTGTTCATACTCAAAAAAACATTGCTATATTGTCACCACCTTGCAAAAACAAAATTGTTTTTTTTAGCACAAAACATGAGCTGTTGTAGTTGAGACTGATGAAGAACAATGATGGCATTATTAGTGTCGATAAGGGTTGGCAATTCAAGTTTCAACTTTGTAAAAATCCCCTCTAATTGTGTTGGACCGTGTACAAAAAGACCTATCTATCCCCAAATGTTTATTTACCTTGTCAAAACTTTAAAACATCCACATAGCTTTGACAACACTTCTTCAATTATTTCTAAATGGGTTTGGTAATTGTATGTTGCTTTCGTCTGTTTGTTTTTTTGTTTGTTTTTTTGTTTGTTTTTTATTTACGTATAATTGTGAAATTTAACATTTCACTCTCACATTCTTGTTTTATTTTTGTTTCTTGTTGTTTGTTTTTTCTTTATGTCTAATAGTGAATTCTAACATTTCACTCTCACATTCTTGTTTTATTTTTGTTTCCTATCTTTTGTTTTTATGTTTCTCCTTGTTATTTTTTTTGTTGTGTTTAGAGCCCATGTTGACTATTGGGAGTCCAAAAGATTACATGTGGGACGACGATTGGACTGTAGTGACCGCCGACGGATCATTATCAGCCCAATTTGAACATACAATTTTAATTACAGAAACGGGGGTAGAAATATTAACATTGTAGTATAGACAATTTAGACATTGTAGTCTTAAAGATTTTAACATTGTAGTCGAAAAAAGTTGGTGGTGTAGTCAACATTATGAAGGTAACATGCATTATTTGCTAGCATATTGTAAAATTGTTTCGAATAAGCACATTTTTTTGAGGAGAAGACTTCAGCAAGATTTAGACATAGTTTGTTGTTTTTGAGGTTTTTGTTGTTTCTACCATTTTCAGCTCTAATTTTAGGTTGTAGTTATTGGAACCATTGAGAGAAACAATTTCTTGTGGATTGAAATTTATGAAAGTGGTGTATTCTATCATTGTTTAACAAGAGAATATAATTATAATTGTTTCGGGGTTGTCAACCGAGGATTTCACCATTTGAAAGGTTATGCTTGTAATAAAAGTCGTGTTGTACCGGGGGTGTTTTTTATGGCCATTCCTGTGACTGCATATCTTCTTCTTTTTTCTCAAACATCCTTTGTAAATCACTAAAATTCTCACTTTGGATCTGTATCAGAGGGCGACCATATTTGCTCCATATTTCCTAATTTTAGCAGGAGCATTTCTGACAACGTTGACTTCCATCGTGCCTCACATGTATATGTATTGGCTGTATTGTATATATATATATATATATATATATATATATGTATGTATATGGATTGACTGTTGAAGCTCCATGAGAAGTATGGTTATGTCAGTATTGCTCATTGAAGCTTGGGGGTATTTTTTCAATTTGATAATTGGTGCTCGACCCCTGAATGTTGGTTTTTACTTTGGAGGAAACCTAGGGCTTTTGTGAAGTGTCCAAGGTTCATCGAAATCAACCAAATAGAGCATCCAAAGTCCAGATGACATCCATCTCATTTGTTTGACTATCTTCTCAGTTAGCATCTATTACTGTGGACGCTTGCAAAATTATTGATGATTGACAATTGTCTGGTTTGGTTTACAAATTTCACCTTAGAGAAATCTCTCACCGTGGTTTCAAACCGAACCTTGCGGTTTGGCCCGCACCAGAAGTGAACCAGACCTACCGAGCCGGGCAGAGTGCTAAATGTACGTACCATGGAGCATATCGTACGAAAGAGTTACAGTACGGCATAGTACAGTACACCGCGCATCGTTATTAGATGTTATTTATCTATTTAGATATATTTGTAATTCGTCCTTTACGCTATTTTGTACGGTACCTTAATTAACGTCAAGGAAAAATTAAAATCATGTATCCTATTTGAGGAAAAAAATCAAAATTTTAAGAACCCAATGACACTAATAACGATGCGCGGTGTACTATCTTCTGGGAACAGTCTAGTGATTCACTCCACGAGAGAATATTTTCATATTTTGAACTTCGAGCAACAAATCCACATGAAAAGAGATTACTGTACTTCTATGGTCGAAAAGTACAGTACTCCTTCGTCGTACCTTCGCTGCGTAAGTTACAGTCAGTCTAGCATAAAGTTGTTCTGAAAACAGGAAAAGGAAATCACGAATTCAAATTTCATATAATTTATAACTGTCAAATATTGTGAACTTGCCGATGGAGAAAATATTCTGGTATTGAAGAAGTACATGGCTCATATGGCTGTGACAAATGCAACTCTCCGCCGTTCAGCAAGGCTTGAGAACATCCTTTCTGTTGTGGCGCCGCTCTCTGGAAAAAGACAAAATGGAGAGAAATTAAAAGAGAATGTTAGCAAAAATGTTTCCAATCAAAAGCATTCCGAAAAATCTAATGAAAATTTTGTTCTGAAAAGGAAAAGAGTAGTGAAGGCTCCTGAAGAGAGTAAAAAGTCTGGAGCAGCAGTGACAGTTGAATCTTCTTCTATTATAAAAAAATCTGCTGTGGAAGATGACAAAGTTCGGTGTTCCTGGATTTCTACTTATAGTGGTAAATAGAGATTTTTTTTTGTTGTTGTTGCTGTTACATGCATGTCTTCAGACATCAGGGTTTTTTTTCAAGAATTTTTCTTTTATCCTTTCATTTTCTAGGCAGGTGTTTTTGACGAGAAAATTTGAGTTGTTGTTGGATTTGACAACTCTCTCCCTCTCCCTGTCCCTGTGACTGTCTCTTTCCCTCTCCTCTCACTCTCCTGCACACTCTCCCTCTCTCCCTCTCCTTATATCTGTCCCTCTCCTCACCTCCCCCTCTCCTGCCCACTCTCCCTCTTCCCCTCCCTGTTGCTGTCTCTGTCGTTTTCCTCTCCCTCCTTCCTGTGCCCCCCCTCTCTTTTCCTTTTCCTCTCATTTAGCTGCCCCTCCCGATTTTGCTGGCACGTTAGAGTGTGGAGTGCACTGTGGTACCTTTTCAAGTTATTTATCAGGTTTTTATCAATTTTAAGTGCACTAAAATGCAGACTTGGCTGGTACAATCATTCCATATTAAACGCGCTTCACTATAACACCTCATTTCTTTGTTAAGCAGCTTTATATACTTCACCTTTTAAAGGCCCATCAAATGGATGTTTTTTTTCTCCGCAAATAGTATGGCCACAAGGATGGCGGCGAATGTCATCATAATGATGTGATTTTTACATATTAGGTGAATATTTATGAAGTGAAAAATCATGTGACCCATTTTATCTGAAAGGATGGTGGAGGCTTTTTCTTTTCCAGGAGCCGGTTCTCCTCTCTATATTCAATATCATGACACAGAATGGGGAGTTCCTGTTCATGACGACAGGTATTGGAAATTTGTTTGTTGTGTGTTGCATAGTGGATATTGGCTGGATATTTTTTAAAGTTGTGTGTTAAGCAACTCATGGTTGTGGTAGCACTTTTCTCTCATTTTTTGATCTTTCTGGCTTCGCTTTTTGTGAATGAAGTGTTTCACTTTCCTAATTGGTGGCAAGTTGTTATTTTGGAGCTGTTTTGAATTTTGAGTGTGTGAGCTTGTTTGTAAAGGTTGTCAAAAAGGGTCAAGAACTGAAATTGAAACACAATATACAAGTATCATGTTCTGTATTGACTAAGTGCCTCATGTTTAGGATATTCTCAGGGGTCGTGTTCGTAAGCTACAAAGGCAAAAAATTCAGTAGTCTAATATTTGCGTATTTAAAAAGTTGAGTTTATAAAAATAGCCTGTAAAAAATGATATAGTTGCTTAAAAGTGTTTGTGAACGGGAATGTGGGCAAGTACAGCCGTAGTCATTAATATTGTGAATTATATTCATAGTCTTACATTTTTTTTGGCGTTGGAAGATAAATCAAAGTTGGAAACATTAAGTGGAATTCTTAACAGCTTCATGATGACTTACTCCACAAAAGCGTTATTATTTATGCTAAAACCTTAAGGTTATAACTGTGTGTCCCTACAATAGCTCTTTGCTCTATCGCTCTAGTTCAGTGTTGATGATTCTTTTGCAACCTCCACACTAGTAATTTGTTGGGGTTGTCTGTAATTTCTTCTTGTAGGGCACTTTTTGAACTGCTGATATTGGAGGGCGCTCAGGCAGGACTCAGTTGGTCTACTATTCTGAATAAGCGAGAGAGATATCGGTATGCCATTTTGTTTTTAGTGCTGTCTTTCTTTGAGTGTATCTCTTTTTCTACTCGTCAAAATTCGCTGCGAGACGGATGTCTGTCTCTCCTCTTTATTTTCACAATGTGCACTTTAGAGTATATATATTTATATATTTTTTGTTTTTTTTTTTCAAAATTTGTCACAAGAGTGATATTGGTGTATTCTCAAATTTCCTGCAGTCTGTCCTACGAGTTGGGGTTTATCTATCAAAGAGCTTATTTTCAGAGAGATCTGCTTCAAAAGTAGTCATTCTCGTAGTTTACTAATTGGTAAAACATGAAATTGGTTCATTCCTTTCTCAATTTTGGTTTGTCCTTGCAACTTTTTTCCAATCGTCTGAGTATGTTCATGATCTATTCAGGTAAGTAACCTTTTCAAAATGTGATTTTCCGAGGTAAATAGTGTTAGGAAAAGATGGCGGTCATGTATCTTAACTGAGGTTTCTTGGCCGTGGCCCCTCTGGATAATATAATGACAATCTATATTTTATAAAAAGAACATTGCATTGCAGAACCTTTATATTTCTACTGAAAAGTCTGAAGTTTTTTTCTAGTCATGATTAGCAAAACCCAACTTAAATGTAGTGTTATCATCCAATTCATCAACGTATTAATTACTTTTATTAGAGGTTCATTTTTCTATCTAAAACTGTTGAATTTTTCTATCTAAAACTACCAGATTTTACCATTTTTTGTGTGTATTTATCAGGGAAGTTTTTGATAACTTTGAGCCCACTATAGTGGCTACTTATGGAGAGAAAAAAATTGCATCTCTGGTACAAGATTCCGGGATTGTCCGACATCCGGGTAAAATTTCCAGCGCAGTTGAAAACGCACAAAACTTTCTCAAGGTTGGTTTTGCCTCATTCATTCCTGCCCTTTTAATTGGAGGGAGTATGGGGAAAGGAAGGGTGAATGCGTGCGTTCATGTTTCATATCTTTGTAAATTTTTGATAACTACCACTTATTATTTTCCAACCTTCCCCTTCAAATATGATTTTGCTGTATGAGAATTTTGAGATGATCAGCAATACAAGTACAGCCACAATAATTTTGGTTGAACATTGTCTTCTTATCTTGCAGATCCAACAGGAATTCGGGTCATTTGATAAATATATATGGGACTTTGTGTCAAATCAACCAGTACTAAATAAATTCTCAAGCCTAGCGGACATCCCAAGTAGCTCTCCAATTTCGAATGCCCTTAGCAAAGATCTTAAAAAAAGGGGTTTTCGTTTTGTAGGTCCCACGATAATGTATGCATTCATGCAAGCCACGGGAATGGTTAATGATCATGTGATTTCTTGTTTTCGACATAAAGAAATCGAGGATCTTAGGTAGTAAATCATGTGTTAAGGCAAGGGCGATTTTGTAATTTATATCGTGTAGTCTTTTAGCCCTTTGAATGCATATAAAGTTGGTTTTCTATGTAGGTCTTTGTTTGTGATAGATTGTAAAGCTTGGGACATGTGTCACCAATAGTTTGTACATTTGTACATAGGCATGATCATAGATGTTTTTGTTTTTCAAACGATCTAGTTTAACCTTGATACTATTTTCTCAGTCGGTAGAGGTTCGAGAATGTTCCAAAATGCAGATGTGGTGTGTAATAAAAGGAAACCTCCACCAGTGGTAAAAATGACGAGGAATGCTTGATTCACGAAAACAAAACCTTTTCAAGCTTACATGTATTTAATATTTCCTATTTTTATGCCTTAATAAAAGTTACCTCCTGTTTAGCTTTATTTGTTAATACTACTATTTATGCTTGTAGCCTTACGTCTATGCTTTCCACTTATCTTTGCTTGATTGTTTTCCACCCCCAATGTTGATTCGCGTGCCCGGGGGTCGAAAAGAGGAAAACATAAGACGACAAAGTTGGAGTACATTCAAAGTATCAAGAACGTTCATTGTACCGAGGCAAAAGCACTTTCTTTGGTACGGCAAAGGATTATCTCGTTGGGGATTGAATTTTGGAGGGTGCGAAGCGATCGTATTCTTTTGTTTAAGGGTATGGTTACATCAGGAGGTCTCTGTAATAGTACGGACAGCAAAATTTCTGTATTACAGAGGCCTCGGTTACATCGCGTATCGTCTTATTATTTACGTGTTCTGATTTGAGTGGCTCCACGTAAGTCGATGATCAAATCTCTAAAATCTTCAAAGATTTGGAAACCGACCATTTTCGTATGGAAATCCGTACTTGCGTATTACGTACGTGTACTTCGCAAGTGTACCGCGTCAATGTACCTCAGAGATCTCCTTCACTCTGCTGACTTTCAGGAAAAAACCGTATTTCTTTTCGGCAAAGATTTTACGGTCACCTTGTCCGAAGGCACGTGACTTTGGGGACGTGTGAAATTTTTCATTTTTCATCGACGCACGTGTCTATCGTCCAGGTGTAGCAAATTGACTGGTTCTGTATTGGTGAACCCACGTATTGGTGAACCCAACAGAGGCGGATGGAGCGATTGCTTCGCAGATGAAGACCAAAATGTAATCGGACGGTCAATGTCTTCTCCCGGATACTTGGAGAATCGTAATCTTATTTTCTGTAATGTGGTTTTCAAGAAACTCACGAAAATATAGTACGACATAGTACGGTTAAGTAAAAAATTCTGTATTAAACCTCACTTTTCGTCTGATGTAACCATACCCTAAAGCGACATGGTCGAAACTTCCAACCTCCGTGGTCTCCACTGTACTGGACAGTACACCGCGAATCGTAATTAGAGTAATGAAAAAATTAGAGTAAAAAAACCAGAAAAAACAATTAGAGTAATGAACTCTAATTTATGTGATAGAACTTTTTCAGAGAAGAAGTTTACTCTAATTTATTTAAGTACTCTATATTGGGTGATGTCGGCAATAAGTATTTGCGCTGAAATTATGAACACTAAATTACGTAGACGTACAATATCTGTCAGTCCGTATAGTTTTGACGTCATTATGACGCTAGTATTATTTGTCGCACTGAATGTCAGTTAATGTCCACACTGACGACGATGCTGTTGACGGACGAGAGTTATGCGACCGAATTAGAGTAATTTACTCTAATTACGATTCGCGGTGTACAGTGCATTCGCGGTGTACAGCACTGTACACCGCGAATCGTAATTAGAGTAAATTACTCTAATTCGGTCGCTCGAAATTTCGACACTATGACTTCAAATAGAGTAAACGATTCTAATTTTTTCATTATTCTAATTTAGGTGAAGTTTAATTAGCGTAGAAAATTGTAATACAGGTTCGTTTTAAATAGTGTGGAGTACGGACGACGTTCTACCGTGCAAAATTGTACCTTTTAAGTAAAAAGGAACAAATAATGATTTAATAGAATCACGCTCGCATGTGAGATCGCACTAAATGAAAAATCAATCACATCGAAAAAAAGCCGTTCGCATAACTCTCGTCCGTCGACAGCATCGTCGTCAGTGTGAACATTAACTGACATTCAGCGCGACAAATAATACTAACGTCATAATGACGTCAAAACTATACGGACGACAGATTTTGTATGTATACGTAATTTAGTGTTCTTAATTTCAGTGCGGATAATTATTACCGATATGACCCAATATAGAGTGCTTGAATAAATTAGAGTAAACTTCCTCTGTGAAAAAGTTCTATCACATAAATTAGAGTTCATTACTCTAATTGTTTTTTCTGGTTTTTTTACTCTAATTGTTTTTTCTGGTTTTTTTACTCTAATTGTTTTTTCTGGTTTTTTTACTCTAATTTTTTCATTACTCTAATTACGATTCACGGTGTAGTTCAGAGAATGACACTTGTGAATATGACAGCATTTGTTTAAAGATTTTCAGACGTCTAGAATTCTAAGAATTTGACAAGTGAACGTACACACTATTTTGGAACTATGCGCAGACCAGATGGGTGGACGTTCTGATTTGACAAGTGAATGCACGAGATTTTCGAATCATCTGCGTACGTGGTCGTTACTGGAGTTTGAAGCCTCAAAAATAGAGCACCCAATCGCGTGAACTTGGGAATTGTATTTTCCGTACAATCATGATTCCCGTCAGGAAGCATGCCAACAGGAGCGACAATGCTACAGTACACGACAGTACAGTACAGTACACCGTCAATCGCTATTAGAGTGAAGGAATAAATAGCGTAAAAAAAAAATTAGTGTTATTAACACTAATCGGGAAATTTTTTTTTTTGAAAAAATATATATATACTAATTAATCCCTAACTGTAATTTGGGTTGTCCTGAATAATAAATACCCGCCCTTTTGATGTCTACAGTAGTCTGTGTATTCGTACAAAATCTGACAATTCGTACGCCGTCGCGCTGTTCACACGGTCGACGGACGAACATATGAGAACGTGATTTTTGTCGACGAGTTTGCATCTCTTTCTTCCAGTGCACATTCACATGTGTGCGCAATAATGTTAAGTGTCTTTTTATGCCTTTGTAATTCAAAAAGTACCATTTCGTACGGAGATACCCTGTCCGTATGCCACACTATTTCCATCGCAGTGTACTTTCCTTGTTATCGCTAATTGAAAAAAAAACCTAATTAGAATAATGGAAAAAATAGAATTATGGATTGTATTTCGGGTCGTTACTGGCCTCAAAAATAGAGCACCCAATCGCGTGAACTTGGGAATTGTACTTTCCGTACAATCATGATTCCCTTCAGGAAGTGCTACAGTACACGACAGTACTGTAGCATGCAAGAGCGTCGTTCCTGACGTCGTCATCGACTCCACGTTCCGAAGGTGGAGCCGTTCCGCGGTCTTTGACGCGATGAACAGTGTGACTGGCACAGACGCTGTTGCCCGTCCTCAGGCGGGATGTCGGCTTTTCACGAAAGCCTGACCGAAGTACAACTTACATTAATACGAAATATATATACATTTCTATACACATTTTATGCATACACATGTATATGTATTCATATGATGTGTGTATATGCAAATATGTATGCAATTAAAAAAAACGAACTCTTCTTTTTATGGGCAGCGGACACAAGATTTTTTTTTTCCATAAAAGGAAAGAACGAAATGCTTACCCCCTCTCAAGCGTTCACAAAACTACAGTACAGTGCTGCACTGTAGCTCCATGCCAAAACTGTAGAACATTCGTATTAACTTGAGATATGGGATACAAGCCCTGTCATAATGAACCATCATAAAGAGTGACGATCAACATTATTTCGATACGTCATACCTGAAATTGTCACATCTACCGTCATTGTCAAGAGATTTCACTCGAGCAACAATCATGATAAGCAAATAACCGAAAAAATGATGTTATCCAACCGTACAAAGGTGGAAAATTGATAAAAGGAACGTAAGAAAATATGAAGGCGCCCGCGCCATTCACGTCACTCCGCCAGTGACGTTAGACCGTCCTGAACTTTCGCCGCTTGGCCGCCAGAATTAGGCCTGGCCGTTAGTCCGGCCGTTACAATACTTCGTCAGCCTTTTCAGGAGCTACACCAGATTCATTCAAAACTTTCCAATCTGTCTATCATCCATTGTACACTCAATCAATATTGGACAGGATTCTTCGCGGATTGAGGTATGAAATGCTTTTGCTCTTTTTTTGCTTGATGAATTGATGTCTCTATCTGATTCGAGATTGTTATGTACTCAAGAATTAGCTGTCCTCTCTCTCTTTCTCCAGATTTCATTTCTGAGCTCTTGACTCTTTTGCCTTTTCCCCCTTCATCTTATTCTTCCTTTCCCCCCTCCCAATTAATTCCATTATGACCTGATCTCCATCTTCGATGATCATTTATATCCTTCCATTCTAATCTACCTAGCACACTCCACACTACCTCTACACACTTCATACTCCCAGGCTGCCTACCCTAAATAATGTTACATTACACTAATGGTATAATGGTCTACAATACACTGCACACATACAATACTCACTTTACTCACAAACTGCATCGCTCACTTCACTCATAAAATGTGTCTGTACACTGTGTACAACTTCAATAATGGTGTCAAATGGTGTAAACATACCGCACTAATTGTGGTGTAAAATGGTGGAGAAAAAACATGTTACAGTAATTAAATTGTGTGAGCAATGCAAACCATCCTACTTCTCGTCTCAAATGGTGTAAAGCATACCACACTATTTATTGGTCAGGTGGTGTAAAAACAAAACACGATAATCTTGGCGTCAAATGTTGTAAACAAAAGCATACCATACAAATTATGTTGTCAAATGGTCCAGAAAAAGCATATCCCAATAATTATTGTGTTAATCGATGTAAAAAACAAATGCATACCACACTAATTATGTTTTCCCAAGATGTAAACAAGAACATAACCCACTGAAGATGGTGTTTTGGTATTGTTGCTCATCGGCTGGTGGTTCACAATCGATATGTCGACCTATTATCGATTATTGCATCTGATATTATCTGGTGTTGACACTCAATTAACTATTGGCGGTGTTGTTGTCAATAATCAATAATCATCCGTATTGTTTTACTAAACATACTGTGAAATACAGCACACTGTGAATTGCTGTTAGCGCCAAGGAATTATTGCCGTGGGGGTTATATTAGTGTCTTTAATTCTAATTTAGTTCCGAATGATGTGAATAATTTTGCACTGTTTAAATAATGAGCATTAAGACAAGAACAATTGGTGTCGTTGATGTGTTTAGTGGGGTAAAATTTAGGGGCACCGGACGCTAGTAACGATAGAGGGTGTGTTTCAGTGTACGTCAGAGTATAGTGTACTTGAAAATTACTAATTTCAAAAGAAATATCAAAAAAAATTATTCCCGCACCATCAGATTCATGTAAATAAGACCCCAGATCACCAAAAAACTTCCTTTTGAGAATTAATATCTTTGAAAATTAAGGCATTAAACTCATTGAAATTACATTATTTTTCACGAGTGCGAACTCGTTGGTCGCGTAATTACAGCTCACGCTGTACAACGGTCTTCAGCTGTGGAAAAGCCTGTGCATTAAATGTTTTATTTGCGTTTTTCGGTGCGTTTTTCGGTTATAATCTGGCCTCCCTATCAAAAAGTCTACGGACATCAGTTTTTTTTGGCCTATTCGGTGAAAAGGGAGTCGTTAGAACATATGTCATGGAAAATATTGCTGTTTGATCGATATCATGTATCGATATATATTGCCGACATGATTAACGATGTTCGGCCGATTTATCGATTACCGGTAGGTGAAAAAAACCGAATATTGGTAATCAGTATATGGCTACTGATGAGCAACGCTATCAAATAGTGAAAGAAAACAGACCACACATGTATTGTTGTATACCTGTGTGAAACAAATCACCATGTCAAATGGTGTATAACCTGTCACACTAAATATGTTGTCAATTTGTGTAAAAAAAATACATGCCACGGTTTATAGTTTGCAATAGTGCACCACACTCATTATGGTGCAACATGTAGCAAGGAAAACTGTGCACATTATTTATGGTGTTACGTGGTGTAAAATAACATAACACTCACATAATGCTGTCAATAGGTATAAAACATACCACACTAGTTATGATTGCTCATAAAGTGTCCAAAAAACTTTCTACATAAATTTTGTTCTAAAGAGCGGAAGAAAACAACAGCAAAGTAATTATGGTGTCAAATGGGGAAAAAAAATTAATTACCACACTACCCACCGTGCAAAAAAAAAACATACCATGCTAATTACCTTTTAAAAAGAAACCATACAACACTAGTTCGAGGTCCAGCGGTGTATACCACGCTAGTTACGGTTTCAACATCATTTAGAAAAACACAGGTTACAGTATTTATATAGATAAAATGGTGTAAGCATACAATAATTATTGTTTTAAATTGTGTAAACTATAACATAACATACGTTCAGATGGTGTGAGGAAAAACTTACCACAATAGTTATGGTGTCTTCCACTCTCCTCCTCCCCTCAACCCCTTTGCCCCTTACATTTAATCTCCTCTCCTACAGGACCTTTTTGTTATCTTCTTTCAACTATAAACAAATTTCAAAATAAACATGGTATTCAAAATGAAAGGCAATATCACTTTTATACATCGATAAGTGCCAAAACAATGTTTGTGTAAATTGATCTCTCTAAAATGGCAATAGATATTTGTACCGCTTGATTTGCGCTGATAGCTGCTCTAGATTACTATGAAACAGTGTACGAATAATCATTACCAGCTAATGTGTAATCCTTCACAATTTCTCATGTAGACGCTGTATTTCTGTACGTTTAGGGGTAGATTGCTATGATTATTATATGTCTACAAATGTTAGTGTTGAATTCCTCATAAATGTGTACATAAATATACTTCTTGTAGTTTTCATCAATAAAATCGACCTTCTCTAAAATATGAATGTTCGTAGAAACTGACTGTATGCTACGCCAGAGCAATCTTAATTGTGCCAATAGTAACGACAATTTATTGTTTTTCATAGAAATTGTCATGTATCTCAATAAGTTATGTAAATGTCTACTGTATTGCCTTATGTTGTCCTAAAAAATGGTCATTGGAAAATAGCCATCAGTCCTTTAGTGAGCTTTCACCAACAACTGCATAAGCATGTTATCGATGTTAACCCACACTAATCTTGATACAACTCTCCTAATTTTTTTTATACATTGACCTAGTTCCAAGAAAGAAAAAGGAATAATGAATGGTCTCATTTCATGGAAAGTGGTGGCCACATTAATAACGGTGACTGCTGTAATGAAAGTCTTCTTCTTTTCTCTTATAGTAACCTTGTTGCCGTATTTGCAGGTTTATTCAGTTTGGTGAGTCTAGAAGATGTCTTAGTGGCGCAATTAACTGTAGAGGCCTTCTATGAAGTCATCCTCTGTTAAAAATTCCCAATTTGAGCAATTACCGAATTGAAATGGAGTAATTCCCAGCCTCTGAACCTTCCTGCATTTCCACGTGAACCGCGATCCTCGAGTTCCAAATGCCCTCGGATAGTCTCACCGAACTTGACTGTGACAGGTTCTCCCCAGTCTCCTTCTTGCCTATTTTTCTTTCATAGAAGATTGTTTCAAAATATCTACAGAAAGGTGTTGTGGAAATCTGTTAAGTTGGTAATGTCTGTTGCCGGTTTTAAGAAATTTCCTGTTTTTTAAATCTGGCAAAAGAGTGGCTGAATGATTTTTGTAGGCAGTAGATTGAAAAGTTTTAGTCCGTTTTGTTTAGGTTTGTCTGAAAAGCATTTTTGAAAGTTTTGTTTTTTTCTTGATTTGTTTTTTGATTCTTATTTTTTCGAATGAGGTAGATTATATGTGATATGCTTGTTAAATTGTGTTCAGTTTTCTGCGATTCTTTTCATTCTAATCGGATTTCATTTGAAGTTTTCTGCCACCTCATTTTTGGGAGAAAATTGGATGTATGGAGCTTGCCCAATAAAACATGCCAGTCACATTTCAAATTCTGAAAAAAAAAGCCCTAATTCTTTTTTGTAAAACTTTGAAAATCTCTAAGAAAAACACTAGATGGTGGGACTGGTAGGCAGGGCTTCAAAATTCAACTGGCAAGTTCATGTTAAGAAAATCAAAAGAGACATGGTTTTCTCTGGTTTTCTGGTTCTTTTGGGTTTTATGTGGGAATTCCTTAAGTTTCTTATGGGCTTTCTTTCGTCTATGAGGGTTATTTGTGATGTAAGGATGAATAATAATTGGAAGGATCAATCTGTCAATCTTTTTATGAATGTTCTAGCTGGGAATGAAACTTGTTTACAAGAATTCAACAGAGTGCGGTTTTTTGGTGCTATTTTTTCAGGCGCTAAGATACCTTTTTTGGTGTTGATTCTGTTGTTTTGCAGGAATTAGTAAACTGTAAAAATCGACGAGTCTCATCAAACTTAGAGTCTAAACTGGGTGAGAGAAAACGAGGAGAAATTCTCGAAACGGGACAGGGCTTAACTGGACAACGGCATTGGATTTGGTGGCCTTTGGAACAGAAGTAAGAGATTTCGCAGTAATAGTGAGTTACCCTAAACTTATGAAGTATCTCTCTTCTTCTCTCCCTCTCTTCTTCTCTCCTTCTCCCCCTCTCCCTCCCCCTTTATCTGCCTGTCTCAGCAATCCCTGCTACCTTTCCCATTTTCCTTCTCCCTTCTTCCTTTCCCTTTTCCCTTCCCCCGCCCTCTCCGCCTCTCTTATTTCTCTGTCTATTCCTCTCTCCCTATCACGTGCAGAACCTTTAATTTAAAGAGCAAGGAGTTTTACATGTGCCCTTGTCCCTCCTCCTGAATATCTGTCTAGTGTGATTCCTAATGCCTGCTTATTAAGAATGCTTCTTTCCCTCTCTCTTTCTTCCCTCTCTTGGCCCATCGTTATTCGTTGGTAGCACATTGGAATCTCCTTTTCTTTCCTTCAGCAATCATATCACACTGCTTTTCTATCCCTCATACTTGAAGACCTTTTCTTTTCCACTCTTTCGTCTATGTTCCCTTTTCCTCTCTCCCGTTCTCCCTCTCCCTCTCCCTGTCCCTCTCCCTCTCTCTAATCCTCTCTCTTTCACACACCTTGTATGTCCTCTCATTCGATAATATTTTCATTCCTCCAGGATGATGGAGTCTTCCAGCAGTCAGTATTCCCCAGATGTGATCCAGCCACATGCAATCATTTGCATTCCCGCCTCTCCTTCTCCTTCTCTAGAGAGACCAATTCCTCCCTCTGAATGTGGAGGTGAACCCAAGCACAGTAGTCTAGACAGAGTTGAAGCAGAGAAAACTGGAGATGATGTACTAAATGGAGAAATTCACAGTGGTCCCGATATCCTTTCATCTCCAATTTCAGACTCCGTTTCCTCTCTTCCTTCCTCGGATAACACTTCAGAATCGTATATCTCTTCTTCTGAGAGGTCTCTCCCCTCCTTTTCCTCTCAACCTGTCTTTCCTCCTTCCTCCTCTTTTTCTCCCTCGTCCAGACCCTTGTCTCCCTCCCATCGGTCACAATCTCTCCAACAACGGCAACAACATCGGACAAATCCATTCAACTCTAATTTATGGCTCTCAATTGAGCTTACTCTCATTTTGGGTCAAATTTTTGCGGCTAGTGTAGTTCTCGCAATTTCTAGAAATGAAAAACCCCAAGTTCCTCTTGGTCTTTGGCTTTTGGGCTACGCTATGGGTTGTGTAGGAACTCTTCCCTTACTATATTGGCGATACACTCGTAGGAATTTTCGTAGAGTTTCTCGTAGTTCTTCTGAATCTTATAGACAGACAAGCAATGCAGATAGGTACTTTGTAGAATTGTCAGATTCTGGTGAACAATCTCTTGTTATGGATAACAGTAACTCTAATAATGCTGGAAGAAGTAGCAATAGTGCTGTAGATGTCGCGGTTTTGCCAGCGGATGTTAACAGGGGAAATTTGGGAAGTCGAGCCGAACTTTCTTCTTCTGCGAGATATTCAGCTCTTAATGGGGCATCCATGGAGGTTCCAGTATTGGAGGGTTTTCAGAGAGTTCCGTCCCAGTTAGGAGAAAGCTCTGAGAGGACTCTATTTCAGGATCTTTATAACGACTCAAGGTATTGTGTGTTTTTTTTTGAACTTGTCAATTTTAAGTATCTGATTTGCGAAGTGTATAAATTTTGACATTGTAATGTTTTGGATGGTGTTAATCCAGTGGTTTTTAAATATTTATGAGGTTGAGGTTGCTATTAGGTTGATGTCACACAGAAGGTAGAATGGTTATATCGAAACCGATAAGGTTCATGTCCAATTTGTCCACTAGAATTAAAATGTAGATATTTGATTTGGATTCCTTACTTTATTTGGGTTTTGTTTGTTTTTTGGGCAGGGTGACATTGATTGTGGAGCGATTTAAAATAGGTTTGGATTTTTTTTTCGCCGTTTGGTTTGTTTTGGGAAATGTTTGGATTTTTGGAGGCCATGCATCAACTGCAGAAGCTCCAAATCTGTACAAGTAAGACAAGTTTGGAAATTACAATCACACATGTAACTTTTCAGCAGACGGTTTTTATTTGTTTTGGTAGTTTACTTTTTCGTCACATTTTGGTTTCAAGTTGTCGATTTCACTTCATTCAGTCTCCTCCTCCTTTCTCCCCATACATGTCCTTCCTTCCTTCCCTTCTCCCGTTTATCGTGTTCCTGACCTTCAATCGCAACAGTTCCTGAATACGTCTTTCCTTCTTTCCCTCTATCGCTCTCACTCTCTTTCCTCTTTCCCTCACACCACCATTCCCAACTCTATCCCTGTCCCTGTCCCTGTCCCTGTCTCTGTCTCTGTTTCTTCCTTCTACTCACCTTTCCCCCTTTGGTGTTATTTGTATCCTCTGCAGTATGTGTATCGTATTTCTGACTTTTAGTTGCATCAGTTACGCCGTTCCGTTATTCCTCTGTGCGACTATATGCTGCTGTCTTCCGTGTATTATCGCTTTTATGGGTTTGGTGGACGAGCCAATGAGAGGAAAGGGAGCCGCAGAAGACGTTATATCGTCTCTTCCTACATATAAATACCAAGTCCAGGCTTCTTCTGTTAGACCAACTAGTGTAAATGTTGACGTTAAAAATGGTGGAGACAGTGATTCAGATCCGGAAAATAGAGGAGAAACTGGACTACTCCGCGCAGGAACTCCCCTAGAGACTGTGGTTTCAGGAGAGGATGCGGTAAGTTTAAAAGCAAACCTTTCTATTGTAGCAGTTGAAGATAAGATAGAAGACGGTTGAGAGTATTTTAGTTTGGCCATGATTTTCAATGTTGTTTCAAATGGAAATTCTATGAGTTAAAGCTGTTTTTTTAGCTCTGGCGATGGATGGAAATTTAAATGATTAAGATTCATAAGTTAGCAGTACCGCGGGTTCTATGACATTCCGTGGGTTTTTCTTGGGGTTTTTTTTTTCCATTTTTTTTTAGGTTTGCTGTATTTGTCTTGCGAAATACGCTCATGGAGAAGAACTCCGTGAGCTTCCATGTGGTCACCATTTCCATGTGACTTGTGTAGACACGTGGCTTAAAATCAACGCTAATTGTCCCCTTTGCAAACATGAAATTAGAGGAGGAAAAAAGCAAGATGAAGGGCAGATAACCGCAACAGGTAAGAGTTTGCATTTTCCCCTTGTATTTTGGTTCCTCCTCTTTTTTTCAATAGTTTGACAACAAGCGTTCTTTAACCAGGGTTTTGAGGTTGTAAACGATGAAAAGGTATCCTGTTTGATTCCGCAGACTCAGTAAAACAAAGAATGTGTTTTTTTTTTCTGTTCATTCTTAACTTTATTTTTTTAGTAATGTCAAATGTTACTGATGGAGACAAGTTAATGTTTTTGGACTGGTTTTGTTCAAGAATGGTTCATTACCCGAATTTCAGTAAACAAGAATGTTTTAGCGTAAATTGTGGAGATAATTTAGGCCTGACTGTTTAATTTAAGTCTGTCGACAAGAAAAGTGGATTATAACCAACATATCTTAATCAACTTTTTCTTTTTTTTTTGGTTGTTTTTTTTCTTTTTGTTTGACCTTTCCATATGTTGGGAGCAGGTAGAGTGGCCTTCTTCCCCCCCCCCTTTTTTTTTATTTTTTGGTTGATTACAGTGTGTTTGAAATAAATACTCTTACTATACATTATGGCTTACAATACATTAATTCATGAAAAAACTGTAATCATATAATACCGCTTTTGCTTTGTTCCACACATTGTTGTATGAAGACACGTCTTCGATTTTAAAACTGGGTTTGGAGTTATTTTACTTTCCATGTAGTTTTTGTATTTTCCCGTTATCACCATATGCTAACATTAAATCTCGTGCATTCCCAAGCTTTTAGTTTCTATGTTGTTGTGTGGTTTTTTCCGTTGTCAACAAATTCTAATGTGATGTGTAGTTGCTACGGAATTTGAAAGTAAAGTATGTCGTCGACGTGATGTGACGATATCGATTTCTGGTCAACACATTATTCATTACTTCAAATGATTTTCGAGGAAACTGCAATATGTATTTTTGGGAAAAGTAACACTCTGAAAAAATCCAAATTGAAAGATGGGAATTTCGAATTATCGGAAATTTTGAGGGTCGGGCGTAATACGATCTGGCCTTAATAAAAAAAGAATATCGGTTATATTCATTGTATACTTGAGTACAAAATAGTACCATAGAGCATTGTACTGGATGTACTTTTTGTGGGCCTTTGTTTCTACTCTGAGCATATTTTGTGTTATTTAACTTTTACTTCACGCGTATTTCTGTACTTACATGTACTTTCTGTGGTACTTACATGTGATTTATTCGTACCATATTTACACTTCTAAATCATTTGCATCTACTTCCTGTTTGCATAAATCTAAAATGGTTAAACTGCAGCAAAGTTAGTTGTGTCCATTTCGCGCAAAAGTAGTTGCCACATGGTTCAAATAAGGGGGAAGAAGAAAACAATTTTGCACCATCGTTCGCGGTTCAAAGACATTGTCGTTAACCTGTAACGGGTCTTTCTACTGCAGTAGATCAGTATGATATCGTCGTCGTAATCGTGACAAGTGTCTGTTCGAAACAAAGCATGGACAGGTTGTAGAAATGCTTTTATCGAAAAATACAATTTTCAAAATAATCAATTTGTCGAAAACAAACGAAGTACTTGCAATGATTCGCAAAAAAACAATGTGTTTGTTGAAAAAGCTCAGGGCCTCACAATTATCATACATGTCATTCGTTTAAGGAAAGAAAAAAAAGTAGGTGATTCACGTCTTTCTTTCATTCGTCAACGACCTAGTGAAATCACCTCTCTCACCTTGTGACCTTGTATGCTGTCACTATTATACACGTCAAAAAAGTAGGGAGCAACTATTTTGCAAACTCTCGATGAAAAAACCATCAGGCGCGAAAGGGAGAATATACAACAAAAGCTTTTAAGACTACAAGAGTGAAAGAAAATGGGCGAAGCCTACTAGGTTACGCAAACTGGAGAAAGCTAACTGAAACACGTTCACCAAATTAATTTTTGTAAATGGTTGCAACTTGTGCTAGATGACAATTCGCAATTACGCAAGCTAAGGTCCACATATGTGAAGGTCGCCGATGTGGACCTAACCGTTTGGTGTAAGACCTTGAAGGCCTCACTTCGATCGTCTCATGTGGAAGCGGGGCACCGACTTCAGCTCGCGAGAAGACAATCAACTACTGTCATTGATGCGCGTTGGTGTTGGAAAGTAATCAACGGCTTGGTGGATGATTAAACGAAACCCATGGTCGATAACTACACGCTACCTTTGACAAGCTAAGGTTCACAACTGCGAAAGTCGTCGATGCCGACTAGATCGGTTGGTGCAAGACCTCGAAGGCCTGTCGATTACTACATCGTCTCCTGTGAGGAGGGCAGCAACTTGATCTTGTTGAAGGACAATCAACTACCGTCATCGATACGCGTTGAGGATAAAATGCAACCAACGCCTGGAGGACCCCCCGGTTCATTGGGTGCGGATTTTCCTCACACACAATCATGAAAGACACCGTCAAAAGACTTGTCCAGCAATCCAAGAACCTCCACCACAAACGGGACACTTAGTCTCCTAGGTCTTGGTCAGTGTAATCTCGTTCCTTAAAGTTGCTACCTCCCGAGTCGCCACACTCATACACAATGTCGCAAGTAAGCAAATGTGTGTCCTAATCGTATCTGTGAGAACCACATCAATGAGGGTCCTTCCAACGCCTTGAAGGACAACCAAGTCAACTCCAAGGCTCCAAAGCCCTATGAACTTGGAGGCGAGGGGGGGAGTATTCACATTTGACGGTATACCTCGCTTTGGCGTCAATGAAAATGATACCAAACACTAAACAGGAGCTGCAGTCAATTCCTTTTTGTGTGAGCAACTAAGTAAAAGGAGCGTTTGTTGCAAACACAGGTTTCCTAAGGTGGTGGTAGGGGCAAACCCAAGATGTCGAGCACATGTGAACAGCTCTAAGCGTCAACAGTGTCGCACAAATTGGAGTGGCTTGTGGCCACCACCAACCCGTGTCTCCAAACACGAACCTAACTACCTAAGCTACAGTGGCACACGATCGAGAAGAAGGTACAGTACACCGCGAATCGTTATTAGTGTCAAAGTTTAAATAGTGTTGAATAAAATTTACCGTAATTGATGCTAATTAAGAATTTGATTTTTTTTTTTAAAAAGGTGTATTCTAATTTCGGGGTTTATGCTAATATGGGAACAACAAAAATGGAATATTCGCCGTACGATTATATACATTAATATATTATCCGTACAAAATATTACAAATCGTACACCGTCGCGAATTTAAAATAACCGTACATGCCATACTAGTTTAGGTGTCATACTAATCCCGTTTCTTTGAGCGCACGTTCCTATGCGTGCGCGTCTGATTTAATTCATTTTTTGGAAATTTATACTTGAAAAGGTACAGTTATGTACGGTTTGACATCGACCGTACACCACACTATTTATATTATATTGTACTTTCAGGCTTTACTTTATTTTGTACGGTACCTTAATTAACGTCAAGTAAAAATTAAAATCATGTATCCTATTTGAAAAAAAAAATCAAAATTTTAAGAACCCAAATTAGTGACTTTGACACTAATAACGATTCGCAGTGTACTGTAGCGCCTCTAGGCGATTTTGAAATCCAATGGCGACTAGACCGCCTATCGTTATCGGCGTTAAGGATTTATTAGTGTGTTTAAAATTAAAATATGTACTAATAATTTAGTGCACGCCGATGTGGCAGATTGTGGTCCACTCTACGATTTCCTTCGACCGACAGATGATTTTGTAGGTGCAGCATTCAATTTTTGAAGGAAACGGTAGAAAAGCAACATGGGCACATACACTTAAAGCACAAAGTTTTAATAGTTTTGGCCATAGTTCAAAAGTAAGTGAAAGTAGGCCCATACAACATGCTTATTGTATGGAAAACATACAATATGACCTTAAGATCCATATTGTATTCGGACCTATTCGGACCAATTAAAACATTCGGACCAAAAATTGGACCAATTAAAACATTCGGACCAAAAAATTTTATTTACACCGTCAGATTTGGACGATCGGACGGTCGTTGATCAAAGTAGCGATGCAAGAAGATCACATGAAAAACCCATAACACAACTTACGATAAAGGCGCCGACCAAAGGCCTACCATAAAAACGCTTACTTTTGAACTATGTTTTGGACTTTTGGCTCAATTTCAGGACGTCAATAATAATAACAACAAAACATAAAATTAAAAATATAAACAGACCTTCCCAAATAGTGATATACACTTGATTAAGTACATATTCTAAACCTTTAATTGGAAAAGGTTGAAACTGAGGTTTAAAACGTTCAAAATGCCAATAAAAGTTTAATAATAATGGTTTTGGGGTACCGATTTAAACCCGAACTTGCTGACTGGGCATCGGGTGGCAGGAGTGGAAAGCGTCACAAAATGCCCTCTTCTGATGGCAAACCGCCATAGCTTGTCCCCCTCGGGCAACCGGTAACCGACCCCTACTTTTGTTTGGACTGTCGTTTCAATTGGTGACGCTCGGACAGTTCCTAAACTACAGTACAGTACTGTACTGTACTGTAACGTCTATTACGATAGAGTGTATTTTTTAATACAATTTGATCAGAGGTACAGTTTTTGCAATACCTAAAGCTACAGGCCTACAGTACTGTAACCGACCACCTAAGAGACTCGGAGCTGCCCCAAAAATATTATTCCCAAACCCTAAAAACTTCGATTGCAAACTCATATTTGTTCTAATTCCCAACCCTAACAATTTTAGCAATTTTCAACCCTAAAAACTCAGACGCCCATTCCTGGGGAGGGACATCTCATGGGACCCACTGCCACCATGCCACGCGGCTTACGATCTCCTACTATTTGCTTTTGGCACGTGCCGTAAAGCTGAAGATGACATGTGGTACCAAACTTCAAAGGCTATGTCTATGACTTGAAGAGTGACACGTGGCAGGGTACCGCCGGGACTGTCACGTGGCATGATTCCATCGGAGTATTATTATCAAGAAACTGGAAACTGACACGTTGGAAAGCGATAATGGTGGTGGATGATGTCAGAGTTGCTGGTGACACGTGGCAGAATGAAAACGACACGCGGTTTGCGCAGTTGGAAATGATGACGCGTCGCGTCCTATGATTTGCAGGAATTGTAGGATTTTTACGTGCCAGGTGTCTCCTGTCTCTCTAAATCACGCATGTCCATTCATAGCCAAACCCTAATTTTCCTACATTTTGCTATTTGAACAGATTTCGTCGTTTTCAATCAATTGTAGAAAAAATGTTATCATTTTTCTCATTTTGTACCTTTATCTCGAGTCTCAGTAAAATAAGGTAGATCATCAAATTTAGTATTTAACCCCTTTTCTGTACCTCTCCACAGTTTTTTTATCAGTCTGAAGGAAGAAGAAAGCTTTACCTGCTTCCCGAGTTTTTTAAAAATATCCTATTAAGTAAATTATATTCCACAAAGTTAATTATGTCCATTTTTCACTTCTTAAGCCCTCAAAAAGATCGCAGGGTGTATGCTGACGTCAGCAGAACGTTCCCCCCTTTTGACCCTCAAATATTCTTGGAAGGGGATGAAGAAGAAGAAGATGATGGGGAAAAAATGGAGGAAACGGAAAGTCCAAGCAAGAATAGTAACAGAAATGAAGTGGGAGAATTGGAAATAGACAATGGGGAAATTGGTGGGTTACAAAGGGGTTCTAAATACCCTTCATTGGATGAGAGATTGTATGAAGGTCAGCCTTCATTTCCAAGTAAGGGGGTGGAAGAGGAGGATAGGCTCGGATTGGTAATTGAGTCCCAAGGAGGTTTCGAAAGGAGCAATGATATGGAAAGTGAGAGAGGCTTTGTTAATACTGTGGAAAGAGAGACAGGTGGTTTACATAGCGAGAGAAGTTTGGAGAGGGAGAAACGAGGTTCTGGAAACGCAGGAGGTTCGGAAGGCAGGTGGCAAAAGTGGAGGGGTTCTCGGAAACTGACAAAAATGGGTGTGGCATGGAGAAATAGAGTTAGGTCGAGGGAGGGACAGGGAAATGGAGGGAGAGGGAGGCTGACTGAGGGGTGGGAGCTGATGGAGCATGGTGTCTTAGGGGGGGAGAGTGAGAAAGACAGACTTTTGACAGGACAGGAGGGAGGAGGAGGAGGGAGTCTGACTTTAGGGATGGCTGGAGCAGCTTCGACAGCCATGACATCTGGGAGGGAAAGTCGAAATAATTTGGCCTTAGGTAAGGGTGGAGAAGGAGAGGGAAAAAAGGGGGAGAGGAAGAGAGAGGGATGTATCATGAGGAGTAGCGAGAGTGAGAATGGGAGAAGGCATCAGAGAGGGAGAGGTCGGGGAGGGGAGAGGGAGAGAAGGTGAGAGGAAGAGGAGGAGGAGATTGAAGCCTTGCATTTTATAAGCATATTATCCACCATTAGATGTTCAGAAAACAAATTGAGAATTGAAGTGAAGTGAATTCCTTTTTTTTGTTGTTTTTTGATTAACCTTGATGTTTTAAGGGCTTAGGTTTGCTAGATTCATAATTTTTGAAGATAGTTTTGTCCTTAATTTTTTCATTTGGATTTTCGTACAATTCTACACCACTAACAACTTTAAATGTGGATTTGAAATTTTGGACGGAGTGAAAAAATAATTTACAATACTATGTTTTTTAAGAAGAAAAAAGTATACAGTTTTAAGAAAAGGACCTACAGGAACCTATGTGTATGAGTTTCTATAACCAGCTGTATTGAAAAAGAGTTGTATTTATATAAAATTGTTTTTTTTTGTTTTTTTTTTGTGCTGTATTTATTTTGAAGTTTCAGAATCAGCTTCTGTCCGACACCTGTACCCTAATTTATCCTGTTGAAGTTATCCATCACCTAGTTTGAGTTTTTTATTTTATTTCAGTTTGAATCACTCTTTAAACATTTTTAAAATGCTTTTCTCTTATTCATCACATATGAACTTACATGTTCGGGAATTCAAACACAAAGGTGAGAGAGAAAAATAGAGAGAGGAGAGAAGACAGGTAATGGGAGAGAGAATAGGAGGCCTGGATACCTAGGTTTTTTCTGGTCCAAAATATATTTTGCCTCCAACACACAGACCTTTTGGGTAGTATCTCCCAGCGACAAGTTTCTCTGAATGTTGTTTGTATGACATTTGTATTGTAAATTCATACAGTAAACCGCCCATCGCTATTAAAGTTAGTGAATTTAGTGTTAACATTTATAGAATCAACTACCCTAAATTACATTCTTCAACTTGGCTTATTTTGGGTACTTAAATAATGGTGTTATTGACGCTAGTTTATGATTTTGAGTAAAAAAAAACACTACTTGAATTAAAGTGATTATTAGTGATAGACGGTGTACTTTATGTGTGTGAGCACATGTTTTTCTAACTGTTTGTTTGATTTAATTTGGTTCCCTGTTTATTATGGATCACAAAATCTGAAGTAAGGGAATAATGAGACTGCCAATTGGTAAAAAATGCAGAAGCCATTTCACTTATTTGCAGTGGTTGCATAATGGCTTTCTAAAATTGTGTGGTCCAGGCGAATAGTGAAAAATAATGTTTTGTTGACATTTTCTATTTCTGTTGTTATTTCTTTTCAGAATCTTCTGTTCAGCTTTCAGGTATTCCCAGACAATCAGCAGTTGAGATTGAGGTGGTTTTTATATTTTCCATTGCTCTTCTTATCATGCTGGGAGCACAGGTGATGACTTTCTCCTGATCCTCTTCTCCTCTTCTCTCCCTGTCCCTGTCTCTCTCTGTCTCCCGCTGTCTCCCTCCCCCTCCTCCCCTCTCCCCCCTCCCCCCTCCCCCTCCAAGCCCTCCCTCACTTTTCCTTCCTTTTCCCCCAATCTCCTTGCGGTAAATCCGTCGATGATAGTTTAACTGTCTGACACCCTCTCTGTGAAACTGATAGGTTTTTGTTTTTGAATGGCAGGTAATGGCCCACACATGGAAACGCCAACATTGTCGTTCGTACCACATGGTTACTTTAATTTTTCTTTGGGTGGTTCCCCCCATTTGTGCTCTCCAGCTTTTTGATTGGAATATGTTGACAATATGGTAAATATTTCCTAATTACTGTTAATGTACAAGAAGGGGTTTATGCAAGGGCAAATTCGGGTCTAATTTGGGTTTTGTTTCCATTTTCTTAGAAAGCTATTATGCAACTCTTGTTGTACACAGGTATTCCCGTTTTCTGTCCAATTTCTGGCTGTGAATAGTTAGTACGATCTTTTATATCTTGGTCAACGTGGTGTGCACATGATTTGGATGCGTTTAATGTGGTATGATGTAGCATGAATTAAATGCTTTGTTTGTTTGTGTGTGTGTGTGTGTGTGTTTGTGTTTTTTTTTCAATTTCTCGAAAGATAATGATGTGACAGATGTGATGTGATGTGTTGGTCTGTGCTCTGTTGTGAAGTGGCATATGTGGCGTGTTATTATGTGACTTGATGTGATGGGATGGGATGTGATGTGACGTGATGGTATGGGATGGGATGTGGTGATGTGGTGTAATGAGGTGGGATTGGATGTGATAGGATGTGATGCGATGTGATGCGATGTGATGTGACGTGATTTGTTGTGATGTGATGCCATTTGACATGATGTGACATGATGTGACGTGATGAGATGGGATGGGATGTGATGTGCAGGTGTGGCTTCTCGGGAGTGACGTGGTGGATGATGCACTGCGCAACACAAAGGCCCATGCATGCCACCACTCCAAGGTAACGCTCCTAATCCTCTTTGGCATCGTGTTTACAGGCAAAATCCATATACATGTTTACTCTAGAACTCCAATTTTTTGCTCTTTCAGAACAACATCATCAAGCTGAGTGCCGAAGGATTGATTGAGTATACAAACAACATTCTACTTGAAACTTATCAAAACAAGAGCTTTTTGCACGTCACATATACACTTAGTAAAGTATGCCTGGTTGGTCAAGAGTTAATATCAGTCTGTTATTGGAATCGGTCTTTGAATCCCCTTTGCTTTTTCATTTAATATTGGTATCCATAGAGTTTGTAGGGGATACAGAATAAAGCCGAGGATTGGATTTTGTTGTTATATTACGTGTTCCCTAAGGGACCCTTGAAGTCTATCCTTGATAGTTTTTTGTCGAAAGGTTTTGAAAGTTGCTATTTAATTTATAAAAGGTCGGGTTTATGGGGTCACAGAGTGATTTATCTTTGGTTTACAGCAATCCAGAGATTCTGTATGCTGCTTGGCTGCCTCGGATATTTTATTTTTCTGGTACTTATTTCAAAGTCCCTCTCTTCTTTCTCCCCTTTTTTTTTACTTTCACAATATTGAACATCGTCTTGGGTGGCAAGGTTTTTTTTTGTTTTCTTTTATTTTTCCTCCTCTGGTCCTTTATTTTACTTTTTTCGAAGTCTCTTCTTTCCATTTTGGTTCACTTCGATTATTTTGGATTTCATTTCGATGAAAATCCGTACAATTTCATAGGTACAAGTATTTTTAATGTACTTTTGATCCAAGTTTTAATGTACTCTTGTTTTGTAGCTATTTTTTTTTTTGAATTTGAACCCATTTAAAAAACCATCGAATTCAAATACCATTTCCACCATCCCATCGAAAACCATCCCTTTTGATTTTTGAAGGTTTAGTGTGACTAATGGTGGAGTGTTAGACTCTTCTTGCAGTAGAAGGAGGATGGTGGCTGTTTTTTATTATTAATGTTTATGACTTTCTTACTTATAAATAATTCACAAGATTCACACGATTGTACAAAACCCTAAAAAATCCTGTAACTTATAAATATAACAATGTATGTATTGCATATATGCATGTGTATAAATATAACATGTATATTTTTTCTTTCTTTTTTTGTACAGGTGAATATTTTATTTTTGCTTGCGGGCGACGAGGGACGATTCACCTCAATTGGAGGAGAGTTGTTTTGTTTTGGTATGTTATTTAATTCCCAAACCTTATGAGATTAAATGGGTATATATATATATATCTATGTGTATTTATATGTATATTTATACGATGTGTATATATGTATTTGTAAATAGTATATGCATGTATGTATGTATATATATTTATATGTGTATAAATATATACGTTACTGTATGTATATTGTAAATATATATACATTTATAGTATGTATATGAATATGAATATATTTGCACATATATACATATATATTTTTTTATCTGGTGAGAACAGTTATTATGTCTGTGAACATTTGTGATTTTGTGAAACGGACATGATAACCTTTTGTGTTTTATATAGCAGAAATGTCTGTGAGGGAGAGGAAGAAACAGAGTGTGACGGAGGGATGGAGGGAGGGAAGACGGGAGAGGGGAGGCAGGGGTTGGGGAAGGGGAATGAATGTGGATGACTGTTTCTCACGCTACATATGGTTTTATTTTTTTTGTCATTCAGCTCTGTATTATGGTGTAATGGGACGAGATTTTGCCGAAATTTGTACGGATTTTATGGTTTCACGGAGTGGGGTGAGAGAATTTCTTCTCGCCCAAAATTAGATTTCATTATTTTGTTTTAGAAAGTTTCAATTTGTCATTATCGGCATAACATTTTTTTTGTTCTCCATTTTCTGTTAATCGTTTTTAGTTTTGGTCTTGGGTGAGATAGCATGGGTTGACAAGAAAAATCATCTAAAGGCGAAGCAAACTTATTAGTTGTACAACGTCAGAGCAAATCTTCAAATTGTTACTTTTGACAATTTTTTTGAACCTCTTTTTCCTCCTTGAAATTGTGAGATTATTTTGAGAACAACAAACAAAACAAAAACTGGCGAATGCAGACCTATCTGAAAATGGATAACCGTTATTTGACCTAGAATCGCTCAGAAAGAACTGAAATAATAACCAAAATATTTTTACAACACTTTTCCGCAGGGAAGCAAACATGTCTTTCACGCTTAACTTATATATACGCCCTTTCCACTTTGGTTTTATTTCAGCTTGCAAGTTCGAGGTGGGAGAGAACAAGAATTAAGGAATTGAAAGAAGTTGCGTCGGATACATGTGCTATGTGTAGTAAAGAGGTGAGAGATTTTAGGGTTTAAGAGAGGTTAGAACATTTTGTGTCACTTGCTTCAAGAAATGTAGGTGTTTACACGTTTTAAGTTTGAGAAATAGTGGGATTCAGAAGGCATTTGTGATTTTTCTGGATTGTGTATAGGGGATATATACTTAATAGTACTCATGTTTTGCAATTGTGGGGATTTCCACTTTTTGTTTAAAGTAAATCAAAGTACTACGAGGTCATCAAAATTAGTGTAGATTGAAAATTGTATAGATGGAAATATGTCATGGTTTGTGCCAACTCTTCTTCGTAAATGGTGTTTCTGTGGAGGCTTGTCGTCGACGGCTTTTACGTTTGACAATAATTTGGGTTATGTAAAAAATAGTCTGGCGCACTGAACACGGTTTGGGTTGACTGAAAAAAACTGTGTAGGTGAAGGAATATTCTGATGTGATTGCGATGGAGGGAGAGAGGACCATCAGTCTACCATGTAAACACTCCTTTCACGAGTTCTGCCTGCGAGGATGGATGTTGGTCGGGAAAAGGGACATGTGTCCTTATTGCATGGAGAAGGCAAGCCTTTCTCTCTCCCCTTTTCACTCTCTCTCTCTCTCTCTCTCTCTCTCACTCTCTTGCTCATGCTCTCTCTGGTCTATCCAACTTGTTGCCTCTCTCGCTGTTCCTCTTTTCACCTCTCTCTCTCTCTCTCTCTCTCTCTCTCTCTTTCTGATTTGATATGGTGGCTGATGTCTGTAAAGCTATGACAGTGACACTTTCACAGTCATATTCACTTCTCCCTTCTCTCTCAATCTCCACATCCTCTTCCCTGGATTAGGACACCACCTTGCTTGGACTCAAACAAGTCCTTTCTTTCTCCCTCTTCCCCTTGCTCTCTGCCTCCCTCTGTCCCTCCCCCTTTCCCTCCAATCTCTCCCTCTCTCGATCTCTCTCTTGCCCTCCCTCTCCCCCCCCTCCCTGCCTCCCCCGCTCCTTCCCTCCCTCACTCCTTCCCTCCCTGCCTCCCTCCCTCCCTCCCTCCCTCCCTCCCTTCCTCCCTCCCTCCAATGCACCTGAATCAGAATCATGGTTCAAGGATTCCCTTGTTTCCTACCTTTCTTTCCCTTTTAGAACTTATTTCATTTTCTTGAATTGGTGTCTTAATTGAAGTACAGGTGGACTTTCGTGGAATCTTCCATCGTCCTTGGGAGGCCCAGTCTCCAATGTGGACTCAAGTTCTCGATGCCACTCGATATTTGGTTGTTTGGACTCCTCTTCTTGTAATATTTACCCAGGTATGAAACTCTCTTAAGTGCCTGTGATTCTAAGGGTAAAAAATATATGTATAAATATTAACCCAAGTTCTAAATGCCACTCGATATTTGGTTATTTGGACTCTCCTCTTCTTGTAATATTTATCCATGCACAAAAAATCACTTAGCCTCTGGGTCTAAGGGTGAAGTTCCATTAGGGAAAAAATGAGGTTGTTTACTGAAGTCCGTACTGTTTCGTACAGTGTCGTACCATTTTTTTTTTGTCAGAAAAAAAGGTTACTGAATGACTGATTTGATCTCCAAGTTTATGGGCGCAAACCTTGACCGTCGGATGAAGAATCAGATACGCCATCGGTTAAACCTTTCAGTTTGCAACAACTGATATAAAGGAGGTCAATTTTAAGAGCCTGAACGTATAGCATTGTGCCGCGCGTGAAAGTGAAAAAATATCCACGACGAACGTGGGATCAAGTGTACACGTCGCATAGGCCATGTGCCTTCCGCCAGGGTGGATGCGTGGCCACGGGAAGCCGCGAGAAAATACGTATAATTTTTGGGTGAATTAGCATTGGTAGTGTAATTATAAATTTGCAGATATAATCAGAAACAACGGTGTAAAAACGCTACCTTTTTTTCATTTATTTCAAGACAGAGATTTTAGGTAGTAAATACCAACAATTTCTTGATTTGGCAAACTAAGTTTCCAATGTTCTATTTCCCTTGTTGGGTCTCAAAGGTTTATGATAAACCATTACTTTGTGGAACTCAAAAACTGTTGCTTCTATATTGGGGTTCTCGAAAATAGTTACAACCTTCTATTCGGGGGTTGCAACCTTATATTTGGTGTTACGTATCGCGGGCCTCCCTGCGATATTCGATACGAGCAGCAAGATTTTTCGCGATATCCGATAACATCGCCTAAATTGTATTGCATTGCATTGCATCATATATCGTGCCATACTATACTGTACCGTATACTATTGTATCGCGTTTGTATCAACGCATCCATCGCGCCGCATTCATTGTATCGTATTGGATTCTATTGGATCGGATCGTACTATACGGTACTGTATCACGCTGTACCTTCTTGTACTGTATTCCATTGTTTCGTATCGTATCGTATGTTGTCGTGATATACCGATATGCGATATGCAACGAAGGCAGGAAAAATAATTGTTTAGTGGAAGAAATGCGCAGAGGCGGAATCTACCAAAATTTATAGGTTTTTTTTTTGTAATTATTATTCTTGCCATGATTACATGATGGTAATAGATCGTTATTATGTTTTTTCTTTTTTCCTTTTTCTTTTCTCCTTCTTTTTTTCTCCTTATTTTCTAGTTATGCACTGCAAGAAAATGCATGCAAAATTTACACTGCAGGGAAAGCACAGAAAATGAATTTTAATTTTATTTAGAATTCTATGAACAATTTCTGATTCTATTCAAAATCACAGCTAATAATGATGTGAGGAAGAGTGCAAAACAGAATTTGGATTCTGAATTCTTTAACTCTAAACTCTGGTTTCTGAATTCAGAATTCGGAATTCAAACTGCAGAGTGCAAAATTCTGGTTTCTGGATATATGGTTTCTGATTTGAGAGTTTGAAATCAATGAAGTTCAGAAATCAGTATTCAAAGTTCAGAAATCAGTAAGTATATAGAAAAGAAGACCAGGGACAAAGACGTCAAGGAAGCGCGAGATGAAAGGAGAGGCGGAGGGCACTGTAGAAGCAAGGAAGAGAGCTACCGTACAGTATTCGTTTATCTTCTGTCTTAAAACCGTTTGAGTTTGTAACAGGCGTCTGATTTTCAAAATATTGTGGTGCACACGATTATGGTATTCATATTGAGCAATGAATTTGCCAAGATATACAGCAGTACACTGTTCATCGCTATTAGAGTTAATAGCTTTTAATTAGAGTTGGTGTTTTTTTAACCCAATGATAAATTAGTGTTAATACCACTGTTTTGTTATGTAGCCCATAATGAGCCACGTGTGGGAAAACGAATAGTTAGTTAATTGTAATAATGTATGTGTTGACAATAATAATTCACTAACTCTAACAGTGAGGGGCAGTGTAGTTTGTGGACGGACTACTAGTATAGGTTGTAGTTCTAAACTGCAGAAAAATGTAGATTTTCAATTTGAATTTTACTTAGTAAGATGCAAACTAGCTTAGTATGATGAGTAGTAAATTTTAAATAAAAACTGTATTATGGTCAGAATTTTCTGCTCGGTATGGACGGAAGTAACGCATGGTCCATTAATTTTTGGTTCAAAAAATGGCCAAGGTGTACTGGTGTGAGTTCATACAGTTTTTTGATTTAATGCGGTTTACATAATTTACCTGTAAGCGTGGCGATTTAATTTTGTACATTGCATGGAGTATGATACTATGTTCCAATCGTTTAAGTTAGTTTCCTTTTCTGTTAAGGTGGTGCTCTTTTTCGGTCTTTTACCTTTCCTTTATTCTAAATTTATCTTGTGTGACTAACATTGTTTTTCAGTTTCAATGGTTATGTTTTGAAGGCGTGCATGTTTTTTGCTAATTTGGTTTCTATTTTGTTGTTGTAGATTATTTTGTATGTTATATCTCGAGCTTGAATAAGAAAATTGAATTTGAACCAACTTCATTGGTTTGGAGTAACTTTCGTCAACACCGTCGTGGCGTAATTGTCTTTTAAAAAAAAATGTTCTTTCTAAGTGTTTTTATGTTACTTTGGTCTTATACAGATTTGTCAAAAAAACGCTTGTCAGATTTTGTTTTATAATTTTTTTGTCGTCCTTTTGTTTGGGCAAAATAATAAATAGTTCTGGAAGGCATGTCAATATGCAAGGTGTAGTACAAAAACATGACGATGAAAAGTAAAATAGACGTAGAAATTCATGAAACACGAGTAGAGACAACTCTTTAGACGGTTGTTTGGATGACGATTATGCTCGCGTATGTTAAAGGTTGAATTGTCATCCACGATAAATTAGAGTCCCTAGGGATTTGTAGCTGTGTTGATTATCCACTTCGAGGAACATGAATATTTTATAGATGGGTATCGAACCGAAATGTGATCAATCTCACACGGCTTGATATCTGCACAATACTCAACGAGTGTAGGTTCCAGTTTTGGCACGTTTTGTAACGCAATTTTCATATTAAAATCTCTTAAATGTTTGAATAAAGAAAAAATGTTGTTTCTATTTTTATTTTTATTTGTTTTTTTAGCGTGTATGCTACATGCTATCTTGCTAATTTTGTTCTTGGCACCTTTTTTTTAATGTCTTTTCAGGATTTTTCAGTTTTTTTTGGCTTTAGTTTTAGGGTTTCCAAGGGTTTTTTTTGGATTCTAGGGTTTTTTTTGGGCTTCTAACTTGTACGCTCGAGTTTTTGGCGTTTCTACTTTTTTGGTCAGTTTGGCTTTGCGGGGCACCATCAATTGAATTTTGCGCAATTTTTATGCGATTTGAAACCTTTAAAAAATTAGGGTTAATCATAAAATCGGCAATATGGAAATTGAATGCCATATCAAGGAAATCGAGAACCCCCTTTGGTATTGAAAATTGTAAACGATCAGCCCAGTTTGATATGCATCACTATATGTGACAAAAAGCTGTAGTGTCACATTTGTTTTTTTACAGTTCTCTTTCTTAGATTGGTCATAATATGTTACTTCATTTGTGTGCTTATTTTCACTCAACTCAGTGTTTTGATATCAGCAGGAAATCATATTTTTGCACATTGATTAGTAACTATACTCACGAAGAAAAAATATTGTTATCTACAGTAACTCTGGCAATTTTTGTAGGCTGAAAATCAGAAAATAGTGGTATTTAAATGGGGAAGCGATCCTAAAACTTAAGAGGAGGGCAAGGCCGGATCGAAGCGTGTATTAGAAATAATAGAATGTTTTAGAATGGAAAATATGGGATATTCATCGGTTAGAAATATCCGATAATTGATAATCGGCTATTTAGGATGTCGAAAAATGACAGGTCCGATAAATATATCGAATTCGATCTTCGATAAAATTGACAATGAGGACAAATCCAATCATTACAAATAACAAGGATATTGCCAAAAAGTCAAACTTCTCAGATTGCGACTCCATAATATATGTGAAAGGGTAAAACACCATTATAACCAGGAGCCCTTCGTTAAAGCAAAAAGAGCGTACCCACGAGCAACTTTTATCTCAAACAAAAAAAATTGGCCAATAGAATCTCGTTATTTGCTTCCATTAATCTGACATCCGCCAAGAAACACAAGAATTAAAAAGCCGGTTTTGCCTACTTGAACTGCTTTAAACTTTTAATATTGTTTGACGCCAGCTGTTCAAACTTTTAAAAGTACGCACGGAATGGTTCAAAATACCAACAAATTTAGGGTACTTTCGCATGTGCTAAAGCTAGTTATTTTCTGTCGTTTTCCTCCATAACTTATAAAAAATGAGAAAATCCGCAGCAATACCAAAAAATTGAAATTACCACCGTACAAGTTGCGTTACCTTAAAGCTTTATATGTATTGGAGTTTGTCGTCTAGCGCGATGCAGTTTGTCGTTTAGCGCGTTTCGACCCACTTTCGCCTCCTTTCAGCTCCTCTTCAAACTTTATATTAAAACACCTCGCGAGGTGATTTTAAACAAAGTTCCATGTGGTGAGCGAATAGGCAGATGCTGTCGCACGTGCCGGAATTTTTTTATCAATTTTTGTGCGCGGAGTACCATAAAAAAACCCACTGCACGTTTCCAACCTGTGGGTGACTTTTTTCCGTGCGTTTTTTTCCGTACAAAGGCCGTGGAGGGGATCTCGACCAACGGACGCCGTTTCGCAAAAGCGAACTCCGTGAAAGCGCCTCCCTCTCTCCCTCTCCCACTACTGCGTCCATCTCACAATTCTTGCAATGAAAAACGTCAATAATGGTATCAAATGAAATATCTCTAAAAAATATTTTTTTGACTATCTTTGAGCGTATTTTGATGGTAAGTAGAGTGAGAAAAGACTAAAAAACTAAATCGGGAAACCATGGCGGAAAGTTTTAGAATTTGTGACGTTGACGCTGTCATAATTTGAGCGTGACGTCAAAATGTCACAAACCCTAAACTTCAACAATGTCACAAGTACTGTAGCTAGACGTCTACAACCGTCGCTATTTTGTAAACATCATCAATTGTTGCTATTTTTGTAGTCGACTACAGCCGTCACAAATTACACCCACGTCCACATCCGTCGCAATATAAAGTAACGATTTCATTTCTTTACATACGAATGCTCTTTACATACGAAGAATCTTCGCTAAAAACAAAGTTACAAGTAACGTTTCGGTTACATGCGAAAGTATTAGTTTACTGCTGATATAAAAGCAAAGCTTCGGGTCCAAAATAGTACGGACTCTATGATCTCTGACGTACTGTAGTACATATTCGAAGAAATGTGTACTACGGATTAAATCTCGTTATGACAGCCAGTAAAGCTCAAAATTTTTAGGGTAAAAAAGAATAATTATTACACTGTCGAGTTCACGAATCACGATAAGCGGTCGTCTGACAGTTTAGATTTTTTTCGTGAATATAAACAATATAATTTAAAGTTCATTTTTTTGAACTATGTATATTTCTGAATGATGTAATGTTTTTCATTTGTAATGATGTAATGTTCTTCATTTGTATTTCAGTACACCGCCAATCGCTATTAGCGTAGAAGTTTTTTTAGAGTATACGAATGATTACAGTGGTGTACGCTAATTAAGAATTTGAAAAGTTTGAAAGAAATCGTCTACTCTAATTATAAATTAGGGTTATTTTTAAATAGTATGGATAGTTCTATTTGAGAATAATAAAAAAAAAAGCAGGACGGAATTAGGGTACACTACCCTAATAGCGATTGGCGGTGTATTGTACAGTACACCGCGAATCGTAATTAGAGTAAAAAAATAATTAGAGTAAAAAAACGAAAAAATAATAATTAGAGTTATTAACTCTATTTCGGCTAAACAACCCTTTTCAAAAAAAAAATACTCTAACGGTAACATTCCAATATACAAAAGTGGGGTTTGTTACTAGACGCCGTACAACATTTTAGTACAGTGCCATACATAGCCGTACCATAAAAAAAAAATTCAGATGAAACACCGTTACTGGTAAGCTGTCGGGAAGCTCCAATGATGTAGGCGTAAATCTTGACCGTTGGATGTTTCACTTTTTGAGATCCGCGAAGCAATCGCGCACAACATCCAATGGGCCCCAACACTTCTCGCGAGGAGAGTTTGGGCCCACTGGATGATTACCATTCATTACCATTAGTACACGTGAAAAAGCAAAAAAATATATACTTTGAACAAGCGATCACAGGCGTGCACGTCGTACAAGCCATGTGTCGCCAGCCACGCTGAATGCAGGTCAGGTTGAAAATATCCTCGCACGCTCCGTCTGACATCCACCGACCTTCAAAGTTTGCCGCGACCTTCAAAGTTTGCCTCGTCCTTTTGCCATTCCGTTTCAAAATTTTGATTTCCATTTCAAAATCAAAATCTGGCCGAAAACTTTATGTACGAATCATTAACTACCTCCGGTTGTACAAATATTTCATACAGATATTCCGTTTATATTTTTTTTTAAGTTTTTAAGAATTTGGACTCTAACCTATGTGGCCACTCATAATTGAGGAAGGTTTATTACTGGCCCGACATAATGGAGCGGACTTCTAGTAAAAGTTGTCAGTCGACTTTTCCGTACATTTAATGGGACCGCCTAATGGAATGTTACCCTAATTTATCAATAAGGGTGAACCTCCATTAGGCGAAAAAGTGGGGTTGTTTACAAAAAAAAAGTACATTTTCGTACATATCCAGCTCATTTCCGTATAGGGCCGTACTGTTTTTATTTATTTATTACTAGAGATTTGTCAAGATTCTCCAAACTTTTGGGCGACAACGACGACCATCCGATTATGAATTTTCGAAGCAAAAGGTCACTCCGTCCAGTGATTCGCTAGTGTCCTCGTGGAGGACACTAGGCAATAACCGGACGTGTAAAACGTTTACGCGTGGAAAGGTCACGTACGAGCTGCGCGCCATCTGACATTTGCCACGCGCCTTTGGACAGGCCGGAATTAGATCCGATGAATACCACCACAACAAGTTTGTTGAAGAATGTGTCGTGACGCCTCCACCACCATCCATCGTCAACCGGAATTTGCTGCACCTGCTTTCTTCAAATTTCCGATTTTGTTACGACAAAACAGGAACGTAGATATTGTACATCGTTGATACAACGACAAAACACGAACGTACAAAATGTACATTTGCGTAATTATATTTTGCGACTGGTTGTACAGATACGGCTTTAGAGTTTACACATTTTGCTTTTGGAATCTTTGACGACGCTCGTCGTCATAATAGGAATCTACGTGCATCCAATCGAAAGAAAGCACGTACGCGATAGATTCCTTGTTGACACGAACTGATGGAGAAGTGAACGAAATATTAGTGCCTGTAAACCTATTTGTAACATTACTGTCGGCGCCTAATGGAGAGTTACCCTAACTCTAATTTAGGCGTAAATTTGGGCGCTGAATATATCTGGTGTAAATTAGTTACACGTACATAATCTGACATAACGTATAGTTTCACGTTATTATGACGTTTGCACTACGCGGTTTGTTAAAACGCAGTTACATGATAAAGGCATGTGTTAAATCATTATTTGTACTTTTTTACTTAATAAAGTACAATTTTGCACGGTCACACACCAGCCATTTGCCACACCATTTAAAACGGCAATGTATTAGAGTTATTAACGCACATTCAAAAAGCATCTTAAATAATGTAAAGAATAATTTAGAATAATGTACTCTACACCGCGAATCGTAATTAGAGTAAATTACTCTAATTCGGTCGCTCGAAATTTCGACTCTATCACATGAAATAGTAGGACTTAGAAAAATTTGATTGATTAGACCCTCTCTCCCAGAGAGCTCTTGTACAAAAGGTCAACTTTGACCCTTCATAACTTACTGCTCAGGGGAGCAAATTCAGAGATTCTTTTTGCTATAGACTCAGGGGAGTCTTGCCTTTACATGGGTGAAGGTGGTCAGAGTTTTGGTCTGCCAGGGTGGCAGTTATTCTTGCTGAAACACAAAGGGGTCAGGGTTATCCTAGAGGCTTCGTGTGAGCTGCCTACTCTGAGGTCCTATGGAGGTCTCAGAGTTACAGTTATCAGGTAACTGCGTTTTAACAAACCACGTAGTGCAAACGTCATAGTGACGATAAACTGTACGTTTCGCCAAATTATGTACGAATACCTTATTTACAGTATAGGATATTAGTGTGCCAAATTAGAGTACTTCAATAAATTAGAGTAAACTTCATAGTTGAAACAACTCTATCACATAAATTAGCGTTCATTACTCTATTTTTTTTTTAGTTTTTGTACTCTAATTTGTTCATTACTCTAATTACGAGTCGCGGTGTACTGTACTTATGGCGATAGAGTCAAAATTTGGGTTGACGGAATTAGCGTACATAACTCTAATTACAATTCGCGGTGTACAGTATTAGATCGCTGAAATTTGAACTAGTGGTTCTAGATTTTAAAATTTTACTCCAGAATTCAATTTTTCTGAACTCTGCATAATTTTTTAGTTCAAACTCTGAATTTTATATTTTCTAACCCTAAATGTACCTTTCGGCTTTTCCCAACATTCTTTGCCGGAGAGGATTTTTTGTTGGAAAAGACTGTAGACAAGGGGAGGAGAGTTAAAAAGGCGTAGTGAGGAGGTAAATTTTAAAAAATAAAAAATTAAAGGAATCATTAACGTCATAAAGACATACCAGTTATTTGATTTTTTGCACCAGTATTTGAAGGTTAAAAATATTTTAAGCGTTTACATCATGGGTTTAATCGTATAAACGTCTGAGTAAATGACGGCAGGTCTAGGCTATACCGTTTAAACTTCAAGATGTTACAGTACAGTCTTTGCAAATTGCCAATTGGAATAGAGATATTCAAAAGCTGGAAAACCGAGAGATTGATGTCATTATAATTCGTCATCCAGGACATCAACCGACATCTCGTCACGTCTTTGACTGTTCAGATGTAATATGGATACCAAAAATGCAAATTGCCGCAATTGTGGCTTTTGTGAGCTGTGAGCAATTAAGATGTCCACCTGTTCACGTATCAGCTTCCTTGTCGATTCAGTTTTGACAGTTTCGATATAATTGTACCGTACTCTCTACTGTCGTCACTCATTTATGGAGGACGCGCTAGGGTCCTGAATTTCTGACGCCTTAAGAGGTTTGGACGAAGTGATATCGACGGTCAAAGGAGATTGAAATCCTAATCGACGGTTATTTTTGACTGCAGAAATTAATATCACCTGGCAGGGTCCTGCCAAGTGTCGTTAACTCTGCTGTTGACCATTTTCACCATGTACGTACTGCCAGATTCCGCGTTAAAATCTCAAAAGCATGCTTGTGCAGTACAGTACTGTACTGTAATCTACTAATCTGTCAGCAATTCAGCATCCAGAGAATGCAGACACAAAAGTACAAAACCTCTGAAAGATGCCGTACCTGTTTTACCGCTGATTTGAACAGAAGGGTCCACAGACGCCGAACCCGTCTACAAAGGTACGAATACGAATTCGCTATATCAAATTCACCCTCACGTGCTCCAATTGTTACTATTGTACAGTGAGTGAAAATCTGAGTACAATGGCTATCGAATCTCATGTATGTTTGATTTTAGGGTTTTCTCTCTTTGGCGTTCCAGAATCAGTCACAAAAGGGTCGATGACTTTTCATGCTCCGATACATAGTTAAACTGATTAGCTGTCATCGAATAGAACGGAGTTGGGCGTTAACATGTGGCCATCAGGCGCATCAGGTACGGCAGGACATTTTCTGACACGTCACACTGTACTGTACCTGTCATCGCTGACACCATAAAGGACGGTCGCACTTGTAGGAATTCCACTACAGTACTGTACAGTACAGTGCAGTACAGTACACCGCGAATCGTTATTAGTGTCAAAGTCACTAATTTGGGCTCTTAAAATTTTGATTTTTTTCCTCAAATAGGATACATGATTTTAATTTTTCCTTGACGTTAATAAAGGTACCGTACAAAATAACGTAAAGATCGAAAGTACAATTAGATCTAAATAGTATGGTGTACGGACGATGTCAGTTCGTACATAAATGTACCTTTTCAAGTGACAAATTTACAAAAAATGAATTAAATCAGACTCGCACGCATAGGAACGTGCGCTCAAAAACCGGATTATTCTGACACGTTAACTAGTCTGACATGTACGGATATTTAAATTTCACGACGGCGTACGATTTCTAATATTTTGTACAGATACATATATTAATGTATATAATCGTACAGCAATTATTAAATTTTTGTTGTTCCCAAATTAGCATAAACGCCGAAATTAGAATATACCTTTTAAAAAAAGAAAATCAAATTCTTAATTAGCATCAATTACGGTAAATTTTCTTCAACACTATTTAAAATTTGACACTAATAACAGTACAGTACACCTTGAATCGTTATTAGCGTATAGAAATTATTAGTGTAAAGAAAAAAATAGCGTCATTCATTCTAATTTAGTGACAAGAGACGTGGCAGATTATGGTCCACGTCCTTAAATAGTGTAATTTATTATATTTAAGGTATCAATGTCAAAATTTTGGGGTGCCGATATAGCGTACATAAGGCTAATAACGATTCACGGTGTACTGTACACCGTGAATCGCTATTAGCGTACATGAAGCTAATTGGGGTACCCCTTTTTTTGGGGCAAATTCTCAAATAGAATAAAGTACGCTAAATGTTTTTGCAGGTTATTTGAGGTACCCCGCTCAATACGGTTTATAACTGTAATTTAGTGCCCTTTTAAATAGTGTGATGTACGGACTGTCAGATCTGTACTATTTCGTACATTTTTAAATTTAAAAGTACAGAAAATATAATAATATATAATTACGTAAATATTTTCCGGCATACGCAGATGTAAAAAAAACGCGACGGCGTACGATTTGAACAATTTCGTATATATACATATTTTAGTGTGGACATATTATGTGCCGAAAATTTTTACAAAGCAGTTTAAAATTAGAGTACATGATAAATTAGTATCATGGTGTACCCGAAAAAACACAATTTACCGTGAAGTACGCTAATTGTTTCATTACGCTATATTTTTTATTACGCTAATAGCGATTCACGGTGTACTATCCGACCGTACAGCAGTCGGGTTGGAAGCCGTTCGTCTTAAAACGATATGTGTCGTCCGCCTGAGCCCGTCACCGCAAATCACCGATACTCCACATTCGTATGGTCCAATGAAAAGGCAGGCTGGTCAGTTTGTCCGAGAAGTCTGAACGCTGTCGACCAATCTCACGCTTTTCACGTGCCTCCTGACAGAACTAAAGACACGGATGTATGAGTGGCCAATTCCATTTCAGACGGCTACGTGGCGTCAAATTACTCAAAAAAAGTACACGTGTCATCCATTATTTTAGCTGTTTGGCACATTACGCAGAAAGTGCGAACGGAATGCAGCAAAGTGCGACCAGCCCAACCGACAACCTTATGCGCTGACTTTAGCTTGTACTTTTCACTTTCACACTACAATGTGTGAGAACATGCACACGCGTCACGCTCTTACGTCATTACGGTATTTAAGGCATGTATAATTATTCGGAACCTGCATTTTAGCTGGCGCTCGTTTTATTCAAGGCCGGAATTACAATTTTGGATTAGAGAACCGGTAATTCGGTAACCGGTAATTCCCGTTCTCCAGCATGGGCTGCTGGACCTGGAATCAGATGTGGATTGCACCATGTAGCACCGTCTTAACAGTGGTCGACAAACCCGAGAGTGGAAGGGATTTGGCGAAGAGCCTGAGGTTCGGTCCGTGCTCCGGAATTGGCGGGGGACGTCCACCGAACAAGATATTAGGAAAATGAAATGAGTCTTTTTATCAGAGAATGTGCCGAGATTAAGTATGGGGGCAGCATTTTTGTCAAATTGGTTGTACTAATTCTTTTCCAATTTTTTGGAATACCTGTGATAGGTTAGCAAAAATGCCTGTACGGCACTCTGCAAAATTCCATCGATATCTGTGCGTTATGATGGGACTTCGAGCGGCCATTCTTAGGAAGGCGCGCCACGGGATCGTCCAAATCACAGATTGCCAAATTCCGGCGCCGTCTACTAGCCGACAAGCGGTCACGATCCGTGGCAGGATAAATAGACGGCTAAGATGTGTTACTCAATTACGGAAGACATCCAACTTTTCTGCAGGGCCGCACAATCTGGTCCTCTGAAAACATGCATTGTCCACCAATGATACAATACCACATCAGCCACTTTGTTCTGCAAAATCCCGGAGTTTTCTCAATTATTTATCGCCACGTAGTTACCTTTCTGCTCCGACAGCCTCGAGCATGTGGACTCTCGTCTGGCTCACCCCCTTTTATATAGGGAATTGCTAATCGCAGAGACGATTTTTGCTGCGCGCAGATAGTTGTCAGAAATTGTACATTTGAAGTACAATTTTGTACAGGATACGTACCTTTAATTTCAGATGTGACGGTCAATCCGTCGAACAACTTTGACTGGCGGATTATTGTACCGGCGGTTAAAAAAGTGTCGCGCTTGCAAACGTCGACCGTCATAAAAAAATTTTTTTTTCACACGGCCGGCGCAGGTTTACTGTAACCAAACTGCGGCAGCCACATATAAATAAAATGGCTACGCGCAGGTAGTTTATCACTTCACGTTAGCCGCAAAAATGAAATCAACTCGTTGTCACGTCCACCGTGGACGTGACGACGTGTCATTTTAGTTTCATCGATATTTATACGCGGGTAGTCGGGTACGCATTTTTATTTTGTACGAAGTTTATTTGGTTTCGTGGGAGTTTACACATGTTGTACGTCGTCCTTTAATATGTGTCCAAGTTCAATGTAACGGTTCGCGAGTTGATTTCATTTTTGCAGTAAACTACAGTACTGTACCTGCGCGCAGCCATTTTATTTATATGTGGCTGCCGCAGTTTGGTTACAGTAAACCTGCGCCGGCCGTGTGATTTTTTTTTTTTTATGACGGTCGACGTTTGCAAGCGCGACACTTTTTTAACCGCCGGTACAATATTCCGCCAGTCAAAGCTGTTCGACGGATTGACCGTCAGATCTGAAATTAAAGGTACAGCCTGTACGAAATTGTACTTCAAATGTACAATTTCTGACTACTACCTGCGCGCAGCAAAAATCGTCTCTGCGATTAGCAATTCCCTTTATATACGGTATATGGTATTTTGCGCCTCGGACGCTGCCGTCCCACATGGATCGTGAGGCGGTTCTTCGCGACTCGTCTGTACAGTGGTAGCTGGACTTTTGTTTACCGAAGGCGCTTATTGGGGGTCATGTTATATACTTTTAGGTGAATTTTGGAGGTACATCATTCTGCCAACTAAAAGTACAAAAACTTCGCAGAATCAGTACCGTTTATGTACTATATTGTACTCCTATTAATGAAGGTGCAACCACTTTGATCATACTTTCAGGTGAATTTTGGAGGTACATCATTCTGCCAACTAAAAGTACAAAAACTTCACAGAATCAGTACCGTTTATGTACTATTTTGTACTCCTATTAACGAAGGTGCAACCATTTTGATCGTCCGTTGTCGCGAGGTCTTGACCTCCGCCCATCCAATCCTGTACGTCTTGCATATACTTCATGTATATGTGTACCTCATATGTACGGGTTCACACGGTATTGGTTCAGGATCCTGTACGGTTTGGAGTCAGAGCAGTCAGAAGGTCCAGGATGAGGATGAGCTGGCAGGAACCCTGCAGCTAGACTGGTACCTCCTTCCATCCTCTCCGACTTTCCCTCTTACCTCGCTCTTTTAGTTGAAGGTAGCCATGGGCAGCTTAACTACAGCTGGATCGTACAGCACGGGTTTTATTGTATCAGCAGAATCTTCTCCGGGGATGACCTTCTCTCTACAATTTTTTTCTTGACTCGCTTGCAAGCAGTCATACGAATGACGCCAAATTCAAGGATTTTTGTTGGTGTGCAAGGGAGTTTTGCCAGGCTTACGCCTGGTAAAAGGGTTAGGGTTGCAGATTCGTACATTTTCGTTAAATCTGTACGTCATTTGGAGGAATTCATCAGCTCTCGCTGTCTGAGGTCATTGCAAGGAGCAGGACAGAACGAGTCTCTCTAGAAATTTACATCAACTTGTTAGCAATATATACTAGTACCTACGTTATAGAGTTGCGAAGTATTATGAGTTGAAGGAGGCTAGAATCCTAGCAGATAGCTTAGGGTAAGTATATGGAATAGACTCGTACGAAAGTGATGTACGTCAGTTTGAGTCACAAGTCTGTGTTTAATACATTTCTGTGAATGTTCAAAGCATAGAGCATTTGCACTCAAAAGCTTGAAAATCTTTAATATAAAAAACATATCAAGCTAGATATGTTCGTATGTAGTTTGTACCTTGCTTGAATCACAGATCCGTTCATAAGTGAAAGCAGCTAAAAATATTTGTCAGCAAGCAACTATCAGCATTGTCAGCAGTCACATTAGTTGTTTGGTGAAGTACTGTTAGGTCCTGACGGTTAGGTTCTTGTTTAACCTATTTTGCCTAGCAGCTACATTTGCCTTAGCGAAGTTTAGTTTTCCTCATATTACTAGCTTCTGATCCATATTGAAGGAACCTGAGAAGAAGATTGCAAGTCGCAGCAGAACCGGCTAGATTGTTTCTAGTTCGAGCTTGGAAGATCACAGTCCTTTTCGTCGGTTTACTGTTTGATGGAATATTATGGATCAGCAGAAGGCCACCCGGCTAGCTTTGGCATTGGAGGTGTAGGCTTGCTGGAGCAGGGGGCGGGGCATGGGGGAGGGGAGGAAGGGTGGAGAGATGAGAGAGAGGGTGGAGGAGGCAGCCAAGGTGGAGGAGGAGGATCAGGAGGGGGGGGTGGAAGCGGAGGAGGAGGTCCATCTTCCGAAAGCTTAGAGCGTAAGGGTTTACTCTTTACAGAGCTTTTCCAGTTGTTTCTGGTTTCTATGTCATTATTTTCTGTTTGTTATCTGGTTAACTTTGTGAAAAATGCATGTACATATCGTGGTCTTGCTTTACTTGCAACCAGTCTGTCTGTTTTTGAGGATGTTTGTCAACGGAAATTGAAAGTAGTTGAGTTTATGGACTGATGGCGAGCAAGTTTGACCTGCATCGTTAATTGAGTATCTGCATTGGTAAAAGTAACTTTTCTCTAGCCTTGTCGTTCATGCAAGTGCATGATAGATATTCATTGTATTGAACATACTGTTCTAGGATGGTTTTTCTTCTTCTTTGATTGTGTCATTTTGTTGGTTAATGGTTCATACTCTGCAAGGGCTCCAGTCTAAGGATTAAGGATTCCGAATAGACTGTTTTGTTAAGCTAAACGTTGTAACATGAAGTTAACAACTCAGGCGAAACTGGATCCACAATATATGTTCTAAATTTATTTTGCTGGTGCATTTTACTTTTTTACCCTCATTTTTCATTGGGTATGTTGACGAAAGATAATGCACCACAGTGATCTTCAATGCTACTGCAAATATTAGTATGGACTGCTCCAATCAGTGACCAAATCTCGTTTGCACGATGGATTTATGTCAGCAATCCAATCAGTTTGGACCACATTAAATGCTATCCAGTATTTCTTTCAAATCCACCATTCAACGTGGCAGCTCAGTAGTCGTTGTTCAGGATGACGTTATCTTCTCAAGGATGGGTATTACAGCTTTTTATTATCAAATAAAAGTCAAGTTCAGAAATGTGGAACAAGAAATGTACATTTTCCAATCTCAATCTCCGTCCTTGCAAATATGCCTGATCACAGGAACTGTTAAGATTGATGCAAGGTACTTCAGATAATCGAGGATGAGAAATAGCCGACAGTGTTTCACCTGCCTACCATTGAGTAATCGAAGCCATAGATTCTTTTAGACCAGCTTCAGTAAGCATTATTATAATTGATCTTGTTAACTGTGTAAGTTTTAATTAGGGGGCGGGCATCGCAGATCATGCAGGCTGAAGGTCTTTTTTTATTTCACAGGGTGGTTATAGTTTATATTATAGGGTGTTTACTCTAACACCTTCAGAGTTTACCATCTTAGATGTGTAGGAACCTTGTTAACTTCATCGCTGAGAAAGAGTTGTTTAACTTTGTTTTTGGAACACTGACAGCTGGAAGTGCTGATTTCTACGTCTTCACTGTTAGAACTAACTAGTTTGATGGCATTGTGTTGATTGTTATGCCAGGTAAAGCTGAAGTCTGATGTGGCATTGATTTTTGGCTCTGCTAACTATTATAATCATTTTAATGTTGAAACAGTTATTTGTTTTTCTTTTGAACTTCCGGGTAACTGAACAATCGCCTAATAGAGGTAAAGGTTGTTGTGTCTTCAAAGTTTGCTGACGCCAAACTTCCTGATATGTAATCAGTTGACTCTATGTTGTGACGTAGCCTTCGCTCTTTCGTTTGCAAAATTCTTATTACTATATCGGAGGATTATTCAGTGAAAAAATCTGCATGAATTTGTGACAGTTTGAGGATGTTTCCCATCCACAGGCTATTGGTAGAAAATGAGCTTCAGGCACATGCAACTTTGCTGAGATGCTCTAAGATATACAGTCGTGTATGTTTAAGAATTCTGGATTCTTAGATATGGTTGGGAGGGTCCTTACAGACTTCTTTCAAAGTTTCTCGAAGTATTCAGTATTTTTTGAAAGGTGCGAGCCCTACAAGGAGATATGAACTATCTTTACCTCAGTCAAATTATATTATTCTATGGATTTTGTAAAGACATTATTTTATCATAGACATGGATATTTGTTATGGCTAGTGTGAGTTGCAGAGTGAAACGGCTCAAGAAGGAAGGCCATGCTTGTTTTGAGAGCTGTAAATGTCGCATTTGTTCAGGCTTCCCTTAGGCGTCTATGAAGCTTTCTGTCCCAATTTAAAGAGCTGTGGTTGGATACTCTAAAAGGCTGGGATGGAAGTTCGTATGGAAAACGATTGGCTGGATTCTCGGTAGTTGGTTGCTGAATGCATTGAGAATTCCCTATTAAATTGTTTCATATTTAATAGGGGTAAATTATCATCATTGTTCAATGGTGTTTTTCCCGCATTATGAATAGGGACGAACCATTATCATTTTTTATAATGACCCGATGTGTAGGTCTTTGACGTTGTAAATGCTGGAATTACTAGGTTTTCTGAATCTGAAAACATTTTATGTCTCCATTTCCTGCAGATGCCTTTGCTGAGGTTTTTATCTTTGGATAATAACGTAAGAGAGAAAGCAAGGCAACTCTTGTTACAGAAAGATGCACTTTACGTCATCTTTTTGTGATTTTTGTCTGTTTAATTCTATGTTTGTTTTAGAGCTGTGTTTCCATCCGAGTCTAATCATTTTTCTAGTTCTTATTTGTTGTTTATGTTGGTATTTCAGATGCATTCTTTCAGATTAGTCTCCAGGAGGGAGGAGGTTCTCAACAGCACCCGTTTCCAGAGAGACCAGGTCAACCCGACTGCAGTTTCTATGTTAGAACTGGTACTTGTGATTATGGAATGTCATGCAGATTCAACCATCCACCAAACAGGAGACAGGTACAGTACACAACCATAAAGGATTAACGTCTTCCCCTCTGCTCAATGCTGACGAAAGTAATTCGTAGATACTACAAATGTAAAATTGAGTTAAACAGTTAATCTGTCTGAAAGCTGGGCGTTTCTTTTGTTAGCATTGGTGTAGTAGTACCCGTAATAGGGCAGTGTATGCCAGAAATATGTTGATTAACTGTAATACATGGTTTACAAGCAAACTTTTCCTGTCTGTTTTTGCATGGCAGACTGGAGGACCTAGTCAAAGAAGCACAGGTTCTGTTGCTAGAGGAGGCGAGTTTCCAGAAAGGCCGGGACAACAGGATTGCCAGGTATTTGCTGTTATTATTTTCTTTATGTATTTCAAATCCTCTTAGTCTTTTGCAGAGGCACTCTGCTCTCTGACTGATGGACTTCTTTGTGAAAGTTGGTCAATGGCAGGTGTTTTTGCTCACATCTTTCTTGATCCTGTCTTTGAAAACGCTCTGAAATCCAGAACTGGTCTGAAAGGTTTTTTCAGCAATTTGCCCTGCAATTCCTTCCTTTAAATGTTTATTTCAACTGGAAATACGGTGTTTTAAGAGTGGTAAATATTGTCAGGAGACTTGTCAGTAGTTTATGATAGCTTCCCAGCTTTCCGTGTAAGTTGACATGTCCTGTATCGGGACAGTTTATTTTTGAAGTTGTTTAAATCTGATATTTGTTAATTTTAGTTTAACCTGTCATGTAGGAGGCTGTATGATCTTTGATTACCTTATGGTTTCTGCACAATGTGCTTTTCTCGATCTCTTTCCAGAAAGTTTGTTTACACATCATCACTGCAAACAACTGAGAGTCTTTTCATTTCCTAAGGACAAGACTTCCTTTGGCAGTCCTCTTCTTTTCATTTCAGCGTAACTGTGTCTTATTTTTTTGGTGGATGATGAAATGCAGTTTTTTTTGAAAACTGGAACCTGCAAATTTGGATCTACCTGCAAGTTTAATCATCCACGTGATAAAGCAGGCTCAGCTGGGCGAACAACTATGTTGAATATTGCGGGTTTTCCTGTGCGGCCTGTAAGCTTTTCTGACTCGTCCGTTGAATTCCTTTTATGCTTTCCTATACCTTAAAGCTTTCGATCTGGAAATTTTTATTGTGCGTGCATTTTGAGCCTTATTGTGTCTACAGTCTTTGACGCTGCTTTCACTGTGCACCAAATCTTCTGTCGATCAAGTACAGTTTCTCTGTTTCTTCGTACACCTAGTGTCAACCGTTTCATTTCTTCGGTTTTACTTGTTTCATTCTTCTGAATTTTGTGAATCTTGATGACCAGTACAGCTCTTCTGGTATACTTTTCTGACTCTTGCTGATTCTTACTTCTTCTAACTTATTCACCTCTAAATTGTAGGTGTCTTGTTTTTCCAGTAGAACGCTTTTTCTCTGTTTTTTTCCCGTTTTTCTCAGAATTTAGTGAATCTCGTAATCTCCCTGTTCCGTTTGTGTTCCGATTTCTCTAACTTAGATCAATCGAGGGTTGAGTAAGAGTGCATGTGCCTCATACTTAATGTCCATCACTCGGTTCATGTCTCGTTTTCCCTTCATGACAAGGTGAGGAAATAAATTTATTGCATCTTGACACGGTGACAAATCAAACTTGGTGAAATCTTGACAGGGTGAGAAAGAATGTGCATTTTTTATGCGAACTGGAAACTGCAAATATGGTGCTACTTGCAAATTCCACCATCCTCAGCCTATTTCAGCTCCAGGACTCCAAGCTCCTCCTGGATATGCAAATACTCCACCAAGTCCGAACCCTTCTCAGATTCCCAATATGCCTTGGGCCCCAATGAACCGCGGTCCTCTTTTCCAACATCGACTTCATTCACCAGGTGCCTATCAGCCGATGGTTTTGCATCCTCCAATGATGCCTCTTCCAACTTGGGGATTTCAGGTGGGTTCTGAACAACGTAAAACTCAAGGTTTTTTATGTTAAATGCAATCTGGTTGAGTTCCAATATGAAAGCATGTTCTTATGTCAAAATGCAACCTGCATGTATTTGAATATGAAGGTGCTTCATGGTTGGGGTGCAATCTGCATGAATTTGAACTTGAGTGAAGAAGTTGAAGCATGAGTTTTAAGTTTTGAAACTGGGAAATTCATTGCTGGATTTATAAAGGGTGTTAGGTTGGCTACACTGCCGCCGTTATTAGCGTTAAGGATTTATTAGTGTCAGGGTGAAATCAGAATATGTAATTCTTATTTAGTGCTGATGGTGACTTGGCAGATTGTAGTCCCCTCCCTTAAATAGGGTTTCTCAACACTATTTTAGGCCAAAAAAGTATGTGATCGAATTAGTGTTATTAACTCTGATAACCATGGGCAGTGTTGTTGTCTGACATTTTTTTTGTTTTTAATGGAAGACTTAACCTTTTGTACTATTTCTATTTTAGCTATATTTGTCTCTTTCTATTTTATCACCCGCGCAATTTCTGATCTTTCTTGTCCGCTTTCCAAAACAACACTGTAGGTGAAGCTTGAAATGTGGAGAAATGTCAATTGTTTTTTCCTGACAGTTGAGAAACTTATCGTATGAGCTATGCTTGCCCTAAAACAAGGCAGAACACGCTATATTAATGCTACTTCATCTACCAATTTTTTTTTTTTTTTCAGTCAGCTTATGGATTATCTGCCTCATCTGACTTCCACCACTGCATTTCCGGAATATCTATGGAATAGTTGCCGTAATGGACATTGCACATTTAAGTTCATAGGAATCTCCAGTCAACGAGTGGTGTTTACATCCCTGTCAAACTGAATTACATTCTTGTGTCTAACTCATCTACCACGCCTTAGATTTTTTGAATTAGTGAATGGTTTGTTTGCCTTACCTGACAGAGATCACTCTAAATTGATACTAGTTCCAGCCATATTTGCAGCCTCTTGGTCCACCAGATGCTTCACAGCAGCAATTAGCGTCTCCGAATTATGCATTCGCTCCCTCCTCCGACACGTCAGCAATCGTTTCCGGCTACAATCAGTTTAGCTCTGGAGCTTCTTCCGGAATACAATCTTCCAGTGGGGTGGGAGGAGTACAACAGAGAGAAACAACTTTTCCAGAACGACCTGGTCAACCAGAATGTGCTTATTATATAAGGACAGGCATATGCAGATACGGAATGTCTTGCAAGTTTCATCATCCGAGAGAGCGTGGTCTCCCTCCAACTACAACCGTGCTGAACCCCTCGGGTTTACCATTCCGACCGGTATGATACATAAGGCTGAATATTTTATTTCTAGAGAAAGTGAGGTCAGAAAGAGTTCGGAGGGAAGGGAGTGAATGGAAAAGCATGTGAAGGAGTGAGTGCTACCTGATTATGTTTATTTTCTTGGTTTAGAATAATATGTTTTGGGGGTCTAAGTGCAGTAAAACGTGGCAAAAGAAGAAGTTTAATAACTATTGACTGGTGAGGAAGTGTTTTTTCCTAGACAAGAATCTCAGTGGTTGTTTAGGGTTTTTTGGGGTAATTTAGTGTTATTGATATTTCCAGTCATTTTAGCATATAAGGTAGGATTCTTTCCACATTCAAAAGTTCATTCTTTCTTGTTGTTTCTCTGGTCTTTGTTTTCCTTTCCTTCCTACTCCCTTTATGTCGTTTGACTCTTTCTGCATTAGTCGATACTCCTCAGGCGCGCTCTCGCATTCTTAGGCAGCACTGGTCTATTTGTTATACTGGTGTTTTTTTTTTGTATTATCGAGCAATGTATTATTTCTGTTCTTTTTGTTTTCTCAGTTCATCTTCTGTTCTCTTTCTTTTTCTGCTTTCTTCCTCTGTTTCTTTTCCTCATTTGTTTTAGCCAGGTGTTCATGCTCTCAATCCTGTACAATGCCCAGCTTCAACCTTCAAACCTGAAATCCTGGATTTTCTTGACTTTTTTCTGTAATTTTCGCCTTTGTTTTTGACTACAGGGTGCTCAGGCTTGCGCATACTACCTCCGGTTCGGAAATTGCAAATTCGGGGGTTCTTGCAAGTTCGACCATCCATTACGAGAGTTGAATGCGGTTGTTTCTGGGTCTCTCTCCGACATGGCAGGTGGTTCATATCCTTTAATGTCTACTGGACCTGATTCTGTGGAAAGTGAGGAAGATGGGGGAACTGGAGGACAAGCTGAGGCACCGGCTCCTCCCCCTTATCACGATGAATCAGATTTACAAGAATCTCAGTCACACTATTCAGTGAATCTCCCTCCCACGGGGTAAATGGAAAGTCAGTGGCTCATGACTGGGTCAAGCGTCCCACTATCTCTGCATTGAAGTTTTCTTATGCGAAGACAAAACACAGGGTTTTAGTTTCTTCTGTGAGTAGTGCGATGTGTGTGTTTTTATCCTTTCTCCTAAGATTGTTTTTTCAGATCCTTAGTATGTGTACACTGGTATTGGTTGTGTGCAAATACTAGGCTTTGATCTACTAGGGGAGTCAGTTGAAAAAGAAAAGACCAAAAGTATTGCGATATGCCCGTTATACTAGAAGTGGATTTGCCTCTGTGCTGGCAAGAAAGGAGCAAATTTGTGAGAATCAATGTCAGTTTGATCATCCTTAAAATCCTTTTCAGACGGATTTCAAGCTAGTTTTAGGTCTCCCTTTTAGATCCAGGTTCTCTTCCACGTGTACCTCTGTGGTGTAGAGCAGTAAGGTGAAGTGAGAGCTATTCTGAGGCCAGAGTAGCTGTTGTAGTATTAGATTTCATTTTTTTTTTACCTGCCTACCTGCCTTCGATTTCTTTCCCCTTCCATCTTTCCCTTTCACTCTTCCTTACTCTCTCACTCCAACACCTTACCTGCTCCCTGTCTCTCTTTAAATTTCCCCTTTTCTCTCATACTCTCTTTCTCTCTCCCTCCCTCTCTCTCTCTCTCTCTCCCTCCCTCTCTGTCTCTCTCTCTCTTTCTCTCTCCCCCTTTTTCTCTCTCTCACACACACACTCTCTCTCTTTCTCATTCTCAATCTCTTGCTCTCTCTCTATCCCCTGTCTCTCACTTTCAATTTCCTTTGTACACTCAGCTCCTTCGGTGAATAAGTCGGCGTGGCTTCTGGAGGCCACCGGCTAGGATTGGCTTTGCTTCCAGGGCACAGATTTTCCTGGAACGCCCAATAATAGGCAGGATGGGGAGATCTGTTGGGCAGGGAGGGGGGAGGCTCACTTTTAGGTTGCTTTGTAGTTCCATGTTCGTTACATTAGGGGAATGTGTGTCTCAATAGGAGGAACACTTTCTTGTTGGTGTTAGGCCAGGTAGTAGGGGCAACTGTGAAGATTTAAAAGGGCTGGGCTTTAATTCATGGTTAAAATCATATTCTGGGTATTCTGGTGGGTTCTGCCAAACAATGACCCTTATATACACTTTTGTGACGCTTTGTGAGACAACCTAATTGTTACATCTTTCGACTGATTTTTATTTTCTTTGTTTGTTCTGTTGAGAGGGATCCATTGCGAGGGGACTCTGATTGGTTGGAAATGCAAGAAATTTAGGGTTCCATCTGAGGCTAGCAATAGAACCATTTTTTTTTTCAAGTGTCAAGTGGGGAAGTTTTCTGGCAATTATGGGTTACCTAGTTTATGTAGCCTATTGGGATTCTCTTGAAGGGATTTTTGGAGTGGTTTATTGCCGTTTTAACTTATGTTCCTTTACCGTTAGACCTGTTACGGCTTCCTGGTGGACTGAAAAATCACTTTGCAGATAGTGCTGTGATTTATCTGAAAAGCCTTTTCGTTTCCCTTTTATCTTTTCTGTTGGTCGTTACTTTGTTTTGTGCTCTTCACATAAATACTTGTCTGATGCATTTGTTGTTAAGATTTTGCAGCTTCTAGTAAAGCTAGTAGAAATGCTGGCCGATTTCTCAGATTGCAAACTCTGTAGCCATTTTTTGTTTTGTTTTCAGTCTTATCTCCATTCTGCAGAAGTGGTGCACTGGTGTGGAATTGAGTTCTTTACTTTCCTTCGCTATTTATAAACGTGAAGCAATTATTAGAATCAATGTTAGATGGTTTACTATCGTTAAGTTATGTTCTCACAAAACTGTAGCAGTATCGGTAATATTAGTCTAATGTGGACTGACATGGCCAATTGAAGGCTACTCCGTTGGAATAGTTTTTCTGAATCATTATCTTACATGTTTTGGCTAAAAAAGCTGTGACCGGACGTGACTTGTAGTGTGCTTTGCTGTTGTCTCACCAGTATGCTTTCTTGGTGTTCTGAAGGCTGGGGAGATAACCATAGGGAATAGGACTGATTCGTATAGTTCGCTCTTGTAATAATTTTTGTTTCTTATTGATGATACAATCTATTACGTTATTTATGATTTGGACGGCAGAGGTCTCAACTCTTACAATCCTGTACGAAATTGAGCTTGTGATATATAGTGTTGTTACTGCGAGTTCATATTGATGACGGATTATCAATATTCAGTATTCAGTATTCGATTACCGGGCATGAGACGTGAAGTGCTGCGAATGTTGCATGGCAAAGTCATCAATTTTTAAGTTCAAGTAGAAGAATTTATGGACACCCATAGTGTTAATAATTCTAATGACGATAGCAGGGTAGAGCTAGGAGTAGAAAAGAAACTTAAAAAAACTGATCATCAGAGACTTCAATTAAGAAGTACAATTGTTTGAAAAAGTGCATATCTGCAGGTGACGTCTTAAAGGAATATATAAGACTTTATTAAGAGAGTGATGGTAAACCATCTGAGTACATGGGAACCAAAAATAAAGATGGCAAACGGATGATGAAACGGAAAAACTGGCCAAGGAGGGAAGCAGGCGAAAGGAAAAATAGTGCGAAAGAAGCTCACACAATACAAAGGACGAGCTAACCAAAAACACTAAAAAAAAGCAACTAAAAAGGAACCATTAAAGCTCCCAGGCTTGAGGGAGCACGCTGAGGGAGTTCCAGAACACGCCTACGATCCATAAAAATCAGTCAATCAAAGGAGGATAGAAGCTTGCACTCCTTGTAAATCCACTTATAAATGTTGACGTTAAAAAGAAGTAAGGACCGAAGCAGGAAGGTTCCCAGGGTCCCTTCTCTCGAAAGAGCGCCACCCAAAAGGACGGAGAAAGTGGTCCAAAACAACTTTCAAACAACCAATCCTTGACTGCCATCGGAAGAAAGTCATCCATAGTAAATCTCGTTAAATCTTCTTACTCTCGTCATGGGCAGCTACCCCGACATGTCGAGCCGCTCGACCAATGAGAGGCAAGGTTCGCCAAAACGACGCCACCAATTATACGACGGGACACGGCTAATCGTTATTAGTGTTAAAGTTTTTTTCGCCATTTAAAACATGTTTGTTCCGGGCACACTCGTCGGATTGTCAAGTGGGGACCGCCAATAGGAAGGTGAGAAGCTTGCCTTCCGATAGCAGCCATCAGATTGACAATGCAACGAGTGAGAAAGGATGTTTTAAGTGGCGGAAAAAACTGTAACACTAATAACGATTAGCGGTATAGTACATTGTGTCTCGCTACTCTTGTCCAAATTACGGTTAGGGCCCGCCAATTGGAAAGTAACAACCTTGTCTTCAATTGCAACCGTCTGATGAACAATCTGCTAAGTGTGTATGGAGAAAAGATGTTTCAAGTGGTAAAAAAACATTAACACTACACGGTGTTGCACTCGGGGCTACACATTTCTCTGCATTTGCAAGAGGAGCCGGTAGTCGCTATAACCCTTTTAATGACAAACAATATTCTAGTGGCCTACAAACTTTTACAGAATAGTGTTTTGCTAAAAGATCATACTGACTATATGAAAAAGCTCAAAGCAGAACGGTAAATCATGTGTGTCCATTGGAACAAAATGATGCGGCAGTTCTAAAACTGAAGAGCTACATGCGGAGGGAAGCAAACAAAAAGGATTAGCAAGGCAAAAGGAACGAACACACACAAAAAAGAAGAAGAGGGATTTGAAACCCTCAGCAATTGAGTGGGTAGTTTCTAACAATTTTTAGTGTTACAGCATCGCTAAAAAATCTTTTAGAGTTCACAATCTTGTAAAAAGAGGAAAATTTCTAATGAGAACTCCTGCTTGCTGCACAAAAGTGGAATCTAAACAAACGAGGTTAAAAAAACATAAAAATAATAGAATCCCTCAATAATATCCCTGACTCAATCACCCACCTAATGCAACTGTTCCCTCCTAAGGCTCGAAATGTTGCTACTCTATTGCTGGTCATCTTCCTAACTTTCTGGTTTGTGACTTTCCTCATTTTGTCATCGAATTATTATACAAACAGAGAAATATAATAAAGGGGAGATTTGTTAAGACATCGTAATGGTAAACCATTCGAGTACACAGGGAGACAGAGTTTACTTGAAAAGACAAAATGAAACTGAAAGAACGAATAGGAGTATAATCCGTGTATCACTATTAATGACGTTAATGTTTTTTCACCACTTGAATCGTCTTTCTCCAAGTTTCGAGTTGGGACCATCAACTGTAATTTGAGAATCATACCTTTCAATCGCAACCTTCGGGTTAACAAAGCAGCAAGTGTGCATCAAGATTTTTCTTTTACTTAGGAAAAATGGAATTAACGGTACTAGCGGCACATAGGGTAGATTTTCCAGCATGCAGCAGCTGATATAAGCATACTGGTAATGTAAAACTGACAGCTTAATATTTATCTAATACCATCACTTCCATTTGCTTTTGTTTCGACCACTGTGAAAACAAAAGAAAAATCTCGATGACAGTTTTGACAATTTTTTATTTCGACGCAACTTTCCAGAAAGTTTAGGGTTTTGCAGATATGGGCCAACATAATTGGTCAGTCCTAAAAACTAAAATAAACAAATAATGGTCAGAAATATGGGTAAAAAAAAAGAGAAAAAGCAGCATAATTTAAAAGTTCCACAGTATATGCTATATATATTGGAAATCATGGACTCAACTAAATCAATCTCCTCTAGAGTTTGAATACAAATTGAAAAAAATAAAAAAATGCTACAAAAATAAGATTCAATTTGTGATTGGATAGATAACTTTACGTTCCTAAGATATTGCAATTTTAGAATATTGGACTATTGAAATATCGGAATATTGGAACACATTTGAAAGGACTCTCTTTATAATTTCACTGTGACTTTTTTGTCTTTTCTTTCTTAGGTTTCAGAAAAGAAACAAGAATTGTGGTTCCAATCGGAACAATGGTTCCCAAAAAGTAAACTGATTTCCAAACAAGAAGCGTTTGGTCTCCTTGGAGTAACTAAACATAAGAAAAAACGAATTTCCCCTTTTATAAGTAAAAAAAAAAAAAAAAACCAGTTTCGTTAGATAAAATGCCCGAATTTCAAAGAACAAGATGCCCTAATGCAATTTTCATCATAATACCACCATTAATGAAATAGCCTTTTTAATGAAAATCACATTCTTCATTGTTCTTCATTTCCTTTTGCAACAAAGAAAAACATAGACTGCCGTTTCCTGCAATATTGGTACAAATAAGAGATGATACTTAAGATGTATTTTTTTCTTCTATTTTATTTCTCCCAAATAACAAAAAAACAAACTTATAGACTGCCATTTCCTGCAATATTGGTACAAATAAGAGATGTATTTTTTTCTTTTATTTTATTTCTCCCGAATAACAAAAAAACAAATTCATAAAAGCTGCAGCAATTAAACAGCAATGATAAAATTAAGGGCTAATTTTTTTCTATACTAATCAAACATTTTTTCTTTGTTCAAAAATGATATGACTGCTCAGCAATCAGAATGTAGAAAAAAAAAAGCAGTTATCATTCACAAGAATAGTAGAACACTTACAAGAAATCCCACTTGCGAATAATTGAGACACATGTGTGCAAACAAAAATTGTCCCACCAAAAAAGTTCTTTTTTTCCAAATAGGAAGATCGGGATTGTCCATGTACATTTTATACATCTCTGTGTCACATTGAAAGTAACGACCAAAAACATGTTATACATTAAACATCATAAATTGACATCCGCATCAAAAAATCTGACCATCATACATCAATTATTGAAAATCGAACGTTGGACACCAAACATCAAATATTCGGCATTTAAAATTGAACATCAATCTAGTGTTGAACATCAGTAATCGGACAGAACCATTACGTCCGAAAGCCCAGAGGTCCAATTATCGGTCAGTCCAGCTCTTGATACTACAGATTTCACCGGTTTATACTATGACCAATATTTTACCGCGGAACGATATTATCACAATGTATTATATCAGCATCAGTTTATGTAAAGAACCCAGACGGTTAAAAACGTAATACTATGGCATTTAGTTGTTGTACTTCAAAAATGAATATACAAATATGGTACAGTACCCAGTAAAAACTTTTTCCATCTATATGATTGGATCATGTTTCCTATTTGCCACGATGGCTAATGTTCTTAAACCTTACGAAGAGTAAAAAATGAAAAGTAATGTCTTACGTCACTACAACTTGGTTTGCTGGACAAATGATTATTGGGGGATAGTTACAGACTGCCGACAGGATATAAGCATATACCATACTGACCTTGGAGAGAATTTTCCTTCAGGTCTTGTGTGCAACTCTGTTTTTGTGGCGGGTGTCTAAAATGTCGATCTTTTGGGCACTAGAATTGAATACTTTTCCAAGCCTATCGCCGACATGTACGGAAAAGATACGGAACCGATATATATATATATGTTGATTATCAGTAGACCCCAAAAACCTATATATCAGTTATCAGCCTATGGCCTCCAATATAGAACACTACATTGAACATTCCAGTTTTGACAATGGAACAACAACCATCTATTACTTAATCAAAATAAATAAAAGAGAGACAACTCACTCTTAGAGACATCCTGAGCAGTCGCACAATTGATGAAGAATAGAAAATAGCCTGGATAAAGACCCTATTTAATACCCACTCCCCCTCCCAACAAAAGAATAAACAAAAGTAATTGATATACATATAAATACCAAAAAACATAAAACATTGAGCAATCTTTGAAAAGAAACAAACCGAAAAAAGAAACAGGACTGCATGTATAATTTGCATAAACGCATTTCAAACAAGAATGACATAATACCTGCAAAATTAATGATTTTTTTTTTTACCAACATTTTGTAATGTAGTTGAACTATAGTCAGTCCCCACTATTTCATGTATAATGATCTCAAGTGGTACGGTCCACATTAACTTATGTTTTTAATTTAAAGACATTCTCAAGTTTACTTTACAATTAAAAAAATAAAAAAAACACTCAACAAAAATTAAAAAGGAGTCCACAATGGTTACAATCAGGTGTAAATGGTCAGAAAAGAAAAGAAAAATGGAAGTTTTCCATACTTCTCTCCTGATCCTGTTTATCTAACAATGAACCACCTCTAAAGGCAAACAAAACTAAACGATGGTTTTTCTAAATTTTTTGAGTATTACTCACAGTTGATAAGCAGTTTTTCAGAAAAAAATGTGAGTAATAATACGTCACAATTGTAAGTTACTGTAAATTATTGCACAATTTCCAAACATTTGCTCGAAAGTTCACAAACGAGAATGTACTCTAATACTGTAAATGTGAACGGTAAAAATTGTACAAGTCACAAATTCACTTTCATTTTTATTGAAACAGGTCCTATGTCATTTTCTGAAAATAAAGTACACATTCGTAGTTCTACTGTGTCGGCAAGATATATCATTTTAAGCAAATGTAAAAACTTTTGAACTAAACTTTTAAACAATTGAACTTCATAACATCCCGATTTTGAAAAATCAAAGGAGTACAGAAAAACGAAACAATGAGAAAGAAAAATTGTAGGTCAACACTAAAGAGAGAAAACGAGAGGGACTCTGAGGATCAAAACATAAAAAACAAGGGAGAAAAACACAGAGAGAGAGAGAGAAATCACAACTGGATG
>JBBHKE010002976.1:312622-326532 GCA_037447655.1 Zygnema cylindricum | reverse complement strand
GAGAGAGAGAGAGAGAGAGAGAGAAAAAGAGTGAACAGTGAAAGAGAGAGAGAGAGAGAGAGAAAAAGAGAGAACAGTGAAAGAGAGAGAGAGATAAAAAGAGAGAACAGTAAAAGAGATAGAGAGAGAAAAAGAGAAAACAGTGAAAGAGAGAGAGAGAGGAGCAAATCAAGGATACCACATGCTAGAAGCTCAAACATCCCTCCTCAAAAAATGTCAGAGGATGATAGCCAAAGACAAACTAAAAATTAAAAAATCAAACACAAAAAACTAAGAGGACAAAAAGAGGTTTACCACCATCACTATAGCTGCACTATAGCTGTACGACATTGAAAACTTTAAATGAATGACTCTAACATACTTGGAAATGAAAAATAAAGACAATGCCTACTGACCAGAATCCTGTTAATCAAAACTATTACACATTCGAAGGTTTTAGTAAAAAATAACAGGGGAAGGGGGGGAGAGGCTGGAAGGGACTTACGTTCTATAAAGTGGTTTACACCGTTTTCGATTTTTTTTTATTTTTTTTTTCCAGATGCAAAGTGAATCAGTCATGCTCTTATGATTACACTTTCGTAATAGAAAAGGACCAGCTTCCGTTTGACTTCTGTCTCTGAATGTAAAAATAAACCTACGATGTACTTTGATTTATTCATTTTCACCAATATTATTGGTTCTTCTTTAAGGAAATAAATGGGGCATAAATGGGATACAAATCCTTAGCCATTTTCCAACGGACATATTCCAGTAACCGGGAAACTGGGCGGCACTCCACACCAATTCAAAATTCCTTATATCCACATTTCGACCGCGATCCCTAAAAAATAATAAACATCAATAAAAACACCACATTAGAAAGGTCCGGAAAAAGGGATACAGTGGGGTTTCAATTCAAACAGACAGAATGAGAGAGAAAGAGGGAAGGAGAGGGAGGGGGGGAGAAAAGGGTGAGTGAGAGGGGGAGGAGAGAGAAAAGGCAGAGAGAGTGGAAAAAAAAAGGAGAGAGGGAGAGAGAGGGAGAGGGAGGTAGAGGGAGGGAGAAGGATGGACCAAGAGAGAGGAAGAGGGGGAGAAAGAGAGAGTGAGAGAGGGGGGGATGGAGGGAGAGTGGGAGGGAGGACGGGAGAGAGAGAGAGAAAAAAGGGGAGAGATAGAGAGTGTGAGAGAGAGAGATGCATTTCTCCCATTCTTTGTAATCGAAAGATCAAAACTTAAGAGGAGGAGGAGGAGAAGAAGAAGAAGAAGAAGAAGAGAAAGGAAATCACCATTCCAGTTCCCCCGGATTTGTTTTTGACCATCCTGTGAAAGCGAGTCCGGAAAGAATCATGGAAGTTTCTCCTATGCTCCAAATAAAATAATACATCCATCGGTAGGTAAATGTGACCAAGTAAATGTAGATGCACCTGAATTAATGTGGACATTACAAGCTCTTAAGAGTTCCTTCAACAAGGAAATTAATAGATTTCATTCTATATAAATTTTAAAGATGAAACAACACATTTTTATTAATAGGCAAATGCAACCAAATAGATGTAGGCGCATCTGAATTACTGTCGGCGTTACAAGTTTGTTTATAAAAGTTTTAACGGAAAGTACAGAGGTTTCAGGTAACATAAACATTTTGTTTTTTTATTCTATAGTAATCTGAAGTAAATGGAACCAACATATCCAACTATAGGAAGATATGACCGAAAAGGCACACCTAAATTACTGTGGAAGTGACAACAACAACTTTTTATGGCGGTTACAACAGAAAATGCAGAGATTTTGTTCTAAATAAACACAATTGTGTATTGAAACAGTAAGATCAATAGTAAGTAAAGATGAGAGTTGTAGAAACAACTGAAATGGCGTGGCAATTTTTAACAGAAAATGCAAAGTCTTCATAACTGAAAAAAAAAAAAAAATCAGTCTCCAAAAGAAAAAAAGTCGTTAGTATCGTAGGAAATACAATGTCCACACAAAAGCAAAAATGTCAAAAACAAGAGAAAGGGATCCAATATCCAAATTTTAAAAATCTCACCTTTCTTCATCTGAAATACCGAATGTAATTAAAATACTAAATGTCATTCAAAAAGATAAGACTAGAAACTAATGCTGAAATTCAAAAAACTGCTGCTTAGAAAATAGCTTTCACTTACCGTCGTGCAAAGGAAAGTCCAAAAAACTTAGGTCCAACCAAAAATGAAATAGGAAATTGAGAATTCAAGAATTGGTACACGGCAAGAGTTACAACTGCCTGGGAAAAACTTTTAAGAGCCGGAAGAAAAAAATTTGGCTCCTGATTTAGTTTTGGGTCCCAAATAGAGAGGGAAAGAAGGGGAGGGGGAGGGGAGGGAGGGAGGGAGGAGGAGGAGGGAGGGAGGAGAGGAGGAGGAGGAGAGAGGGAGAGGGAGGAGAGGGAGGAGAGAGGGAGGAGGGAGAGGGAGGGAGGAGGGATGGGATGGAGGAGGATAGGAGGGAGCGGAGGAAAAGAAAGAAGGAAACGAAATGATGAAACATGAGGAACGGAGTCAGGAAGATGACTGCAAGTCCCATTCCTAGATGACAATAGCCCATCATTTATTTTAACTTACATCTTTTCGTTCAATAAAGGCAAGGTAGTCCTTAAATTCGTACAAAGGACCAACAAGAATTGATCCACAGAAATAATTGTGGCCCAAAAATTCTAAGAATGATGGTCGATCCTTTAATCGATTCACATACATTCGATGAGATGCCTGCGAAAGAATTATGAAATTGCATCAATATTCAATGTCAATGTGGCAATGTTCAATATTTAATACTAAATGTTCAATGTCCAATGTGCAATGCCCAACCGTAAATGTTCAACGTTCAATGTCCAATGTGCAATGCCCAACTGTAAATGTTCAACGTTCAATGTCCAACCTTCAAATCATTGCCCAATGTTCATCGCCCAATGTTCATCGCCCAATGTTCATCGCCCAATGTTCATCGCCCAATGTTCCATGTTCCATGTTTTTTTTTTGGTTCAACGCTCAAACATTCAAATTTCAACATTCATTGTCCAATGTTGCCAAATATTAAATGTCCAATGTCCTATTTCCAATGTCCATTGCTCACATGGTCAATGTTCATTGCCGAATGTTCATTGTTCAATGCTCAATGTTCAATGGTCAATGGCCAACATGCATGTAAATGCAAAATACCAAATATCACATGCCAAATGTGCCATGTGTGCACCTTCTCATCCGGCAGCCGACCATCCTGGAAGTTGATGGCGCAGGCCGTGACTTTGAGAGTGAGGACCATGAGAGTGCCGGTGTAGTCCATGCCACCCTCGCGCCACTTGGAGCCACTTAGGTGAGCCACGTGGCTGGAGGGAGAGAGATAGAGAGAGAGTGGGGTAAGAGAGATAGGAGAAAGAACCATAGGAGGGAGGGGGAGGTGGCAGGGAGGGGGGAGTAGAGGTTAAAGAGGGGGAGCGGGGCAGGAGAGTAAGGAACAGTTGGACGGAGGGAAGGGAGGGATGGAAGAAGTGGGGAGGGAAGAGATGAGATGTAGGTGAGAAAGAGTGGGTGAGGGGATGTATTGAATGGAACAAAAAGGAGAGAAAGAGAGCATGGCGAGAGATAAAAGTTAAAGAACAAGGACGTAAAAATGGATCCATGGAGACAACAAGTTGAAATGTGGAAGGGATTATGGAGACAAACGAGAGAGAGAAAAAGGAGAATATTAGAAAGGGTGAGGGAGAGGGGAGGTGAGGGAAAGGAAAAGAAGTCACGTGGAAAGAAAATTAAGAAACTGACACTGACTGCAAATAAATCATATTGTCCTTTGAAAAAAAAAAAAAAAACAGAAAGAGGAACAGATGTTCCCTTTCATCAGTGTTACAAAATTTTCTTGTTCACCAAAAAATAACTGCTCATATTGGTACTACTGTCACTATCATAATTATTGGCACAACTTGAGAAGGTAGAGTTCTGCCCGGTTCAGTCAGTTCTGTTTGAGTTAATTCGGTTTGATTTGGGAAGGTCTAAAGAATATCAGTGATGAAAAATGTAGAGAAGAAACCTCGATATATTGTGATACGATACAGGCACTAAACCTTTTTGAAACTAGCAAGAAAACACTCGCAACTGGACTTCCCGAACCTTAGAAAGTTGCACTAAACCTTTTTGAAATTAGCACAAAACCACTCGAAACTGGACTTCCCAGAATTCTTAGAAAGTTTTTTGGTGCTAACTTGAAGGTTTTTAAAATTCTAACAAACCCTCGAACGGAGAGAAGTGCGATAAAAACATTTTTTAGTACCATTGTAACATATAATTTTGGATGCCTGCGAACGTAAAATGTTGATTAACGAGAGAGCAAACATTTTATGCACCTTTTTTTTTTTTATAAAAATGGAAAACAGTCTCATAAACATTTTTTCTTAGTTTCTTTAGGCTTGGCTTACATAAAGATATACATATAATATAATATAACATAACATAATATGTATATATAAAAATATATATATATGATATTACATAAAATATATATCTTATATTGGATAATTTATACATGTATATATATACTGTAAGTGTATAAATTTTGTGATCCAAACAAACATAAACAAATAGGTTTGAATAATATGTTGAGGGGTCATTTTTAGGTCCATTTTGATGTTTTAACATCATATATTAATACCATTCGATTAAATCTCATGCCAAAAAAAAAATTAAGTCCAATGTCCAAATTCCGATGCCCAAAGTCCATTGTCCGATGTCCAAGGTCCAATGTCCAATGTCAATGTCCTATGGCCAATGTCCAGTGACCAATGTCCAACGTCCAATGTCTCTAACGGCCATGATGTCCATCCAATTAAACATTTCCAATCGTCTAACACTACATGAACCTCTAACATCCAGTCTCCAATGTCCAAAGCATGCTCAACATCCAACATCCAATGTTAAATGTCAAATGTTCAATATCACATGCTTGTACAATTGTCCAACATCCGTACCCAGTGCATCATATGAATGTGAAACCCTCACCAGGATATGAGGAAGGCAAAGGATCCAAAAAAAACAATATAGCCGCAATAACGTCTGCTCAACACCATGGCCCCGTAGGTAAAAAGAATCGGGAAAAAGAGCCTGAGGCTGGCTGCTCAACATGCAAATGCACAAAAGTTACTGTGTACATTCAAATTTGTAGAAAAAAATTACAGAACAAATGCAAACAAATGAAAATGCGCAGTGTGTAATGTACTTGTCAAATTTTGAGAAATGTCTACGATGCATCCCGTATTATTTTAATATTTCTTGATTCCTAAAGCATCAAATGATGCTAATTCAGATATACATTGCTATGCGCAAAAAAAATAAGCATACAAAATGCAAATTCAAAACATGTGTTGAATTTGTGATTTGAATTTCAATTTAAGTTTGAGTTTAAGTTTGATTTTTTTTTTTTGTTTTGAGTTGCAGTTGAGTTTGACTTTAGAATTTGGATTTGAATTTGGATTTGGTTTGGATTTGGATTTGGATTTCAATCTGGTTTTGAATATGAATCAGAATTAGAATTTCAATTGACTTTAAATTTGAAACTGAATCTGGACTGCATTTCAATCTGAATTTGGTGAAATTGCACTTGAATGTGCATTTGCATTGTAACCGATTACCGATTGACATTTATAATTTTCTTTTTTTGTTATTGTCTCAACATTCGACATTTCAAGCCATATGTTCATGTTTTCTATTTGATATTAAGATTTTATACATCAATTGAAACCTTACTATTAAAAACTCCATTCATCAAATTCCAAATCCACCCTTCAAATTTGACATTTAAAAAAAGAATATCCAGCGCTTGACATACATCAGTTTCACATTTTATAATCGATTTTTTTCGCTCGCCCTTCAGCATTCCACATTTGTCATTCAAAATAAAATTCAAAACTTTACATGAACCATTTTATAAATTTACATTTTAATTTTTACTTCATTCCTTGACAACTAACAACAGATTTTTGACACACATCATGCCAAAAAAAACATGAAATTAATAAATAAACTAGCAGTATTTCTTGTAGCAATCCCATGCCTCCCAATCTTCCACCTGGCAGCCCCCCGTAAGCCGCCCAGCAAAGCGCCGCTCCAGAAATAAAACTGTACAGGTGGCGCAAGAACGGCGTCTCTATGAAACGGAGGCCATAACTAATAGGCATGGAGCACAGAAACGCCACAAGAAATGACAGAACTGGCGTAGAGACACCGAGAGAGTCAGCCAAGCTGGACATGTCCATGAAAGACATGGCGGAGAGTGAGAGCGAGAGGGAGAGAAAAGCGGATGTCCAGCTCTGTAAATTTATGCAAATGAGAGAAAGAGAACCATCACGAGCGTGTGTGTGTGTGTGTGAGAGGGAGAGAGAGAAAGAGAGAGAGAGAGCGAGCGAGAGAGAGACAGAGAGAGAGAGAGAGAGAGAGAGAGAAAGAACAAGCGTCACGTCAAGAGAGCAAAGGAACGGGAGCGGGAGAGGGAGAAGCAGAGAGAGAGAGAGAGAGAGAGAGAGAGAGAGAGAGAGAGAGAGAGAGAGAGAGAGAGAGCTACTATATTGTGAAAAGAGACAAGTGAGAAGGCAAAAGGGAGAGAGAGGTCAGGGGAAGAGGGTTAGAGAGTTCAACGGGTGAACCCCAGGTTTTCAATCGGTCAAAAGTCAAAATTTATAAAAAACATGGTGTTCGGGGTCCTTTTTTTTCTGTATCTTTGTCTTTCCTTTTTTCTTTTCTTTTTTAATTGTTCGTTTCTTGAAACGGAAAAAGCATTTCTATGCATAAAATTTCCATGGGGCCATGTTATTGGCGTCGTTTTTGGAAGGCGTCATAGACTTTTACTGGTTGAGATTATTTTGTAACAATACGTGTTGTTCATTTAAAAATTAGAAGGTAAAAACGTTCGGTAGAAAATAAAGCATTGCAGTTTCTGAGGCATAGGGTGTCGACACGCGGTGGCTTTAAATGATCTGTTCCATTGGAGGATCCGTTCAGTTTAATACATCCTTTAGGGTGCGTGCCCATGTAACCGAAACTTTAGAGAGTTAATTTGGATTTTAGCGCAGATTTTACGGTGTACTTTTTAAAGTGTTCCCATGTCAATCGTTAATTGCGCCATCATATCTTCAAATTTGTGACACTTGTAGACGCCTACAAAATGTGCTACAGAGTACGAAACGAATCGTAGACGACTACGAAACTTCATAAAATTGGTGACGTCTACAAAAAAGGCGACAGTTGTAGACGTCGAGTTTTTTGTGGCATTGTAGATGTTCGAGGTTTTGTGACATAGCGAAGTCATGCCACTTGTGACGTCATCAGTACGTAAACTTTCCGCTATGGCTTCCCGATTTCTTTTTCTTACCTTTTATCATTCGATATGCCATAAAACTAAGGGTATGGTTCCATCAGACGAAAAGTGAGGTTTAATACATAATTTTTTACTTTTACGTACAATGTCGTACTATGTTTTCGTGAGTTTCTTGAAAACAACATTACATAAAATAAGATTACGATTCTCCAAGCATCCAGGAGAAGACATCGATCGTCCAATTACATTTTGGTCTTAATCTGCAAAGCAATCGCTCCTGCTTCGCACCATCCGAGGAGCTTCGCACCATCCGCGGAGGTGGGTTCACCTATACAGAACCAGTCAATTCGCTACGCCTGGAACATAGACAGGTGCGTCGACGAAAAATGAAAATTTTCACACGTCCCCAAAGTGACGGCCTTCGGACAGCACCGAAAATCTTGCCGGCGTTTTTTCCTGAAAGTCAGCAGAGGAAGGAGACCGAGGTACATTGACGCGGTAATTTGCGGTGCACGTACACAAGTACGGATTTCCATATGAAAATGGTCGGTTTCCAAAACTTTGACGATTTTAAAGATTTGATCGTCAACTAACGTGGAACCACTCAATTCAGAACGCGTTTGTAAAAACTTATTTACAGACGATACGTGATGTAACCGAGGCCTCTGCAATACATAAATTTTGTTGTCCGTACTATTATAGAGACCTCTTGGTGTAACCATACCCTAAGACCAAAAATATATAAAAAAAACAACTTTCATTCGATACCATAGTTGTTCAAACCATTTACACCGTGAATCGTTATTAGGGTGAAATTCAATCATCCGTTTTTGTAATTGTACGGCAAACTCTACAGACCATGTCGATTGAGTCGAAGTTCCATCACGTAGTGTTTGTAAGCCACATGTTCTAAATTGACTAGCGCCACGCAAGCAACGATGCGATATTGAATATCTTTCAAATTTTTAGCACCGACAAACTTAACTTCAAATCTTGACTTACGTACCATGTACCTACGTACGAAGTAATCATACGACAAAACTTTTATACATTTTGCAGACGCTAGTCTGTACGCCACCTCATTTTTTAGGGTTTCAGTTTTTGAACATAACGAAACTCCTTTGAGAGAAATAGTGTGACGAACAAAAGTTACTGAAAATAGCGTGACGAGTGAATGTTACGAAATTTCGTTTTTATTTTCGGTTGTATTTTGGAAATCGCGTGTCATGTGTAAATCTTAAGATTTTTCATTGGTTTTCCATCATGACACGTAGCTTAATTGTCCACCGTGTCACAATTTTTTTTTTCTGTATACGCCAACGCACCTCCTCGAGGTGGGTTGAGTGTAACAGAGAAAATTGAAGTGAACTCCTCGCAGATGAACATCCGACGGCCAATATTACCTCCAAGACCTTCGGAGAGTATCGACAATATTCTCTGTAAAGTTGTTTTTCGTATAAAAACAAAATAGGCGGTACGATTTGGTACGGAGAGTCGCGGATTTCTGTAAAAAACGCCACTTTTCGCTTGATGGAGCTTCACCCTTAGACTATGGAAATTATTAGTTTCAATAACAAATTAGTGTCATTGATGCTAATTTGTGTATCAATACCATCGTCAAAAAAATGTTTAATTGAAATTTCTCCTTAATGTTGATTTAGGTGTACGGGATCTGCCGTCATGACATACACGTTAAAATAGGTAGAAATACAAAATCTGACAATCCATACCACGTCTCGTCCTTCCATTGTAATGAATCCACAATTATAATTTAGGTTTGTGGATGAATAATCATTCCGCCGTTCATACTTATACACTAAAATAGGTACGAGTTCATTCTAAGCGCGGTTTTGTATGTAACCGTCATAAGTAAACAACAATTTCCGTACAATTTTCGGTAACGAAGTACAATGTACCCACCCTCCGTACACCACACTATTCAACAAATATGTCCGGTGACACCATGGACGCTAATTCACAAAAACCGTAATTAACGTCACGGATAAAATAGAATCAGTCACCGCATTTCGGGTATCAATGTCAAAATTTTGGGGCGCTAATATAGAGTACATAAGTCTAATAACGATTCGCGGTGTAGTGCGAACGATTCAATCTCGACGAATTATACGTGACGAACGCATTGAACGATTTAAAAAAATCGTAAAAATCGTTAATGAATTTATGTTCGTACAATTTCGTACATGTTCGTACCTTCGTACACATTTCAAACTTACCGCGCGCAAATAGTGTGACGTTGCAACGTCGCTTTTCGAAATTGTTCGAACATGAACGATAAAATTTCGTACATTATCCGTGAAATTTCTGTTCAGTTTACCGGACAAAAAGCACTAATACGTGCAACGTATCTTTTCGTCAAATTCCATACATTTCCCGTAAAAAACCGTACTGTTACCGTAAATTACTAAATTGCCCATTATGTTTACCGGGTAGAAAGTACATCGCGATTTTTTCAACAGTCACGAACTATACGTTTGAATAAAAAAAAAGGAAAAAATCGCGCGATTTGAATAACAGCGGTTGATACTATTATTGCTGCATTTCATTTAGTGAAGAGAGAAAGAAGAGTGGTCGAGTGAGAAATATGGGGAAGAGACGAGGACGATGTAAACCTTTGCAAAGGACCAATGAATGAAAGTGGAGGTCCAAGACCCCAAAGAATCCTTTTCTCTACATACTTGTGATTTTCTCATATACGTGCACGTGACGAGCAGGGAAATAATAGCGTGTACTCTCCCTCGTTCAAAATTTTTCAAAGGCGTTTCAAGCGTGCAATACCGTTTTGCTATTCGCCAATAGGCTATTATTTAAATTAAAATCAAGTCGCGATTTGATTCCACTACAAGTGTGAAGATGAGCTTGCGTGACTTGGAAGTGGGCGGCGATGGTTATAAAGCCAAATTGACGTACTGTCCAAGTTCCAAGATGACGCAAAATGTACTTTGGTTCTTGCCCATTTTTAGTACGGCGTAAGATTTTCTCGTTGCAAGTCCTATTTTCTATGAATACTACGGAAATAAACCCTTACTTGAACACATGGGCACACACCCTTAGTTGTGGAAATGGAAAGGATCTTCCAGTAGATTGTTTTTAAAACAACGAATTGTTGATTGTTTTCAAATGTGCCCTCGTCTAAATGGCTCAAAATCTAGTTAATCAATGTTATACAATCATGTGGCGCGCCAACTTTTTTCAAATATCAAAAGCATTAAGGCATCTATACATTTTATTCTATTTAAGTTTAGTGAGGTTATTGGTATTTGTTTTAAACTCATTTCCAAGCATATTATTGCTGGCATCGAATCCTGTTTGATAATATCATTGGCTGCCGACATGTACAGATAATGCACAATGAACTGACTGGGATCAGCCCTGATGCTTTGCCGATCTAACCAATGGAGGTACGCTCCCAACAAAAGTGAGCTATTGTGAGTTCACTCTTAGCACGACCCCACTACAGCCTAGTGGGTAATCACCACACTGAACCCAGTGACTGCCGCTTTTAAAGCCAAATGAGGGCACACCATTAATCTCCATTATTGTAAAGAAATTATTAACGTATAAAACAGCTACAGTACAGTCGTGTTATTAACTCTATTTTGGGTTTCAGAGCCTAATGCCAATTTACACGCCTAACACTAATTTGGGTACACATTCCCATTTAGGTATATACCCTATGTTCACGTATTCTTTTGAACAAGCGAGAACAGGATCGCGAGATTCCCCCGTTTTTATTACTAGAAATCAACTCTAAGTGCACTTTCCAGTGTCGACAACACTCACATTCCGTGTCGACGTCGTTATCTTACACTCTCCTTTACTTTTGTGCAGTTTAGTTCGAACTGACCCATTTCTTGCATTACACTAAAAAAAACCTGCCTTATTAGAGTAATTGACACTATTAATTATATTTTAGGTTTAAGGGTCTTAATTTAGGGGCACCGATATAATGTTGTTAATATTGATATCGCTTCAAGGTTTACTGTTCCATATGCGCCAATTTAACATCGTTTCTACACTCTAGCTGATTAACGTACAGGAACAGCCAAAGTCTTCAACTCGTAGTAGAAATGTGTAACGCATCTATTAAGATGTTGGTACATTTTCGAACCGATGTTTGCAAATTTCTTGATTTATAGAAATCTCGATATGTCGCTGAAAGTGATTTCGGTTTACTTTCAATATTATCAGGATCAAATGTGTGCTGATACGCCAATTCACCGACAAAGTTGTTGGCCACAGAGGAAAGTCAAAAACTAATGGTGATTGAACATTTTTGTCCTCACCTATCTACCTTGAAAATGAAAGAAGAGAAGATTTTTAATTAAAAGTGCGATGGTAAACCATTTGAGTCCAGCGAAACAAAAAGGACAGGAATGCCAAAACTTAAAAATAGACATGTAAAGGGAAGCCGACAAAAAGGAAAAGCAGGGAGAAAGGAAAAAACACAGAGAAAAATGGAACGTAAAAGAAAGACAATCAACAAAGCAACAACCTCTAAAAGAAAGACACATAGTTATGCCTAAACCAAGATTGCCAGACAAAACTTCAACAGACCTCAATTTCTACAAAAGGCAACCTTATAAGTCCCCCAAGCTTTGGGGAGCGCGTTGAGGGAGTTTTGGAACACGCAGAGCATCTATAACGGCAATAGCTCATTAAAGGAGGATAGAAGCTTGCATTCGCTTTAAAGCCACATATAAACGTTGACGGTATAAGGAAGTAAAGACATAAGCAAGACTACTTGGTCTCCGTGTCTCGAACGAGTGACGACCACAAGTATCGAGAAACTTGTCGCTCACCATCAGAAAATGTCATCAACAATAACCTGGTCTGCAAAATCACGCTCATTCTTCTTAGCTGCGTCACGGTTGACCATTATAACATGTCTTGCCGCCTAATCAACGACTGAATCCGAGGTAAGGTTTGCCAAAACAATGTCACCAAACACGCGACGTGCTCCATCGAGTGGTACCGTATCAATCCGACACGAAGGAATAATGTGTGAAACCTCCCGACAGGCAAAATACCCCCCCTCATAAGCGATAATAGCAATGGTATCCTGAATAGGTAGTGCGCTCCAATCAATTTTCCCTCATGGGAGCAACGAAACAAATAGATGCCATCGGCCTCTAAAGACATGGTCACACGAGCAAACAAGAGATCTAAGTAAAGGTGAACGAGGGAGTCGAAGCCAGAACCTGAGGGTCGTGGTGAATTGAGCACGAGTGAGATGAGACGGGTGGATAAAATAGGTGTAGCTAATAATTCAATTATTTTTATTTGAACCAGTAATTAACTGCTTAACTGGAGTATCATTCAATCTGTGAAAACGACTAGAAACTTTACAATTGTAACCCCAATCCGCATACTAAAACGCAAAATTTTCCATAATAGTTACGCGTATTGTACGGGGCAACAATACATACTGTCTCCAATTGTCTTCGCACATTAAACCTATGCTATTAAAACTAGTCCTTTAACTAACTAGTGGCGGCTTTATTAAAACATTAACAGTAGGGCAGGATAACAAAAGACAAATTTCTTTGTTACATTAATGAACTTTGATGAAGTATTTCAGTATTTGCTGGTTAGAAAAAGGATACCTGAACAAATCATTAAGATCGGCCTCTTTCAATGATAGATTGACACACATTTGCAGAAAAATACAAAAAGGGAGGAGATGTAAAGAGAAACAATTGAATGCGTATACATTTATTGTCAACAACACATCATAACAAATTGCTGTAACCTAAAAAAAGGAGACCAAGAATGGGAGAAGAAAATGAAGGGGCCATACTACAAAAAACATTCTAATCCCTAAAAGCTCCTTGCCTTGACTCTTGTAAAAGGCTGACCTCCCCGACCTTTATCTCTTTTGTCTCATTATCCTCCATGGTCGTTGTCTCTATCATCCTCATAGTATTCGTTATCTTTTTGAATCATCTTATCTTGAAGGTGCTCTGGACAAGTTGAAAAGGCAGTTCAAGAATTAAAAATGAATTTTGACAAAAGAAAATTATCCCTGGGTTAGAAATGTACTTTTTCTTAGTTAGGTATCTTAAGGTTAGGAAATTATTTGAAGGTAAGATCTGCAAATGGAGGGTAAACAATTGCTGTGAGTTAGGAAAGAGTTAAGAAAGATTGGGAACAATGGAAAGATAGCCTGTCAGACACCCGTATATTATTACTTCTCATTTCTCTGCTTTTCATTTTAGAATTGGATTTTTACATTTAAAAATGCGTAACATTTGGGTAAGAGGTTCCTTTACATGAAATAACATGGAAGTCTTTTCGTCTCTTTACTCTTCATTATTATATGCCCACAGACTGTCCGATAGAAAGGTAACAAGGGTTAGAAAGAATTGAGAAAGGATTGAGTGTCGTTAACAAATGGGAGGTAAACGTCTAGAATGGAAGTTTATTAAAGGATTGGAATTCTATGGATTGATTCTTTTTCATGTAAAGATTGGGTCCCTATTAAAAGAAAACAGTTTTAAGTAAAAATTAAGAACTTGACGGAAAAGTTGAACAGGTCTCGTGGAAGTTCTATTCTACTAAGTTTTTCTATTGCTTAT